>CM046384.1:9535821-10135821 GCA_025413485.1 Ficus microcarpa | reverse complement strand
GAGACATGAAAATGCTGATCACTGTCACACTCACTCGTTTGCTTTTGCTTACCTTAAACACGACTTCTTTTATGATATGGCAACACCAGCTAGCTCTTTGGTAATCACTACATACACTTACATAGTCATAGACATAAATGTGAAACTTCATTATTGATATTGGTTAAATATACAGATACAAATCTGTGATTGTACCTGCTGATCTGTACAAATCTTGCCCTCAGTATTTGGGCTTGTTTTATAGAGAAATTGTTTAAGGACTCGTTTAGAGTTTTTGTTTTTGTTTTTAGTCAATAGAACAAGAGACGTAAAAGTTTATTATATACAATTTAAACTTTAAACAAGCTTTAACGTATATAAAGAAGCTCTTATAGATCATACAAATTCTTTTAGAAGCGGCTTTTGAACCAAGTAGTCAAAAGTATCTTTTAGAAGTGTTTTAGAAGAGCTTTCAGTTAAAGTTACAAAATATAGCTTCTCAAGAAAAGCTTTTACGGTAGTTGCAGGCGTAACCTGATGATAATTTCACACTTGATTCCCTTATGTATAGTGAAGAGTTCAAATCCTCTTATCCCAAATTTGATTTAAAAAAAAAAAAAGCTTCTATGAGTATATTTTGAAACTTATATCATACTTTTAGTGAGACAGTATGAATTACATTCCAATATTTTTATTGCTTATTAAAATATTTAAAAACAATTTTGACTCAATAAACTTTTTTAAAATGCAATTTTAAACATGTACTAAAAAGTTATAGTTTTAACTTTTCTTTTGTATACTAATGGAGAGTTTTGGGACCATGCACATTATTAGCGTACCACTAAGAGCTAAAGAGGCTTTTGTTTTCACTAAGCATCGTAATATGATTCCACACTCTTCAAAAACACATAAAAAACAACCAAACACTACTTCTCTTCCTGAATCTGCAAGCAACTACTCCTTTTCATCACAAAAATGAAATCAAAACCTCAACTTCCTTCCTCTATAAATTCAAACACCAAAACCCATAAAAACAAAACACATAACAGACATCAAACACAATTGTCAACCAAAATTTACTCTTCATGAAGTCCTATAAAATTCTCTTTCCACTTTTCCTTTCTCTCCTAATTCAAATACTCCCTATTGTCACTCAAAAACATGCATGTGACTTGACCACTTTCCCCCAAGCAACCCAATTCCCGTTTTGCAACATCTCCTTGTCATACGATATCCGAGCCAAAGACCTCATTTCACGCCTCACTCTCCAAGAGAAGGTCCAACAACTAGTCTCCGGAAGCGCCGGCATTTCCAGGCTCGGCGTGCCCTCCTACGAGTGGTGGTCCGAGGCCCTTCATGGGGTCTCAAACTTCGGACTGGGGACTAGGTTCAATGGCACCATCCCCGGCGCCACTAGTTTCCCCGCGGTGATTCTGTCTGCCGCGGCTTTCAATGCTTCGTTGTGGTACAAGATGGGCCAGGCCGTGTCGACCGAGGCACGAGCCATGTACAACACGGGCCTAGCCGGGTTGACATATTGGAGCCCCAATGTCAACGTGTTCCGTGACCCCCGGTGGGGCCGGGGGCAGGAGACGCCGGGGGAGGACCCTCTTGTGGTGTCCAAGTATGCAGTGAATTATGTCAAGGGTCTCCAAGAAGTGAGTGATGAGGAAGGCAGTGGTGGTGGAAAGGGTGATAGGCTTAAGGTGTCTAGTTGCTGCAAGCATTACACAGCTTATGATGTTGATAATTGGAAAGGTGTTGATCGGTTTCACTTTGATGCCAAGGCAAGTTAGCTTTTTATAGTACATCAATCAGTTATAATAATCAATCAAATCATGTCACACCATTTAAAAAATTTAAAATACATTTTAACTTATTTTTCTTTGCTTTCAACATCAGAGTTCATTAAATAATATAACATAACCAATCAGTTACACATTATTTAAGACATGAAAAACACACTATCTCTAAGGCATGACTATATAATTGAATAATTCTTGTAGACTATGGTCTCATTTGTCCTTTCTTCAAATATTTTTTGGGAAGAAATATTTTTTGTCCCTTCAAATTTCACTATTTATATCTTTAAATTTCTCTTTTCATTTAAAAAAAAAAAAACTCAAATTTTAAAAGTAATTTTTTTATTTCAAGTCGTTATAAGATGATTTTTTTTTAACTGTATGAAATGAGGAATAAAATAAGATAACTATTGCTATTTTTTGTCAAATACATTTGAAATTTTTACAGTATTCGATTGTCACAGTTTATTTAAAACCAAATACATATTTTCAAACATTGATAATTCGTTTCTAAACAAAAAAATTTTAAAACTTTAATTTCAGTTGGTATTTCAAACACCCTCTATATAGATGCATGGTTTGTTTGGACGAAAGGTCCAAATCTTTTATTTTAGATTCATTTTTGTCTTTTTTGAAAAGTTAACAAAAAATTATAATTAATTTTTAAAAAATCAACTAACTTTAATTTAAAATTTTCATCTCAAACCTGTATTCCAAAAGCATGCATAATGTTGTTGCGGAGTTGGTGTTATAGGTGACAAAGCAAGACTTAGAGGACACCTATCAGCCACCATTCAAAAGCTGTGTGGAGGAGGGCCACGTCAGCAGTGTGATGTGTTCATACAACAGAGTAAATGGTATTCCCACCTGTGCTGACCCTGACCTTCTCAAAGGTGTGGTCAGAGGCCAGTGGGGTCTAGACGGGTAATTTTTTATTTGCAACTGTGAGATCTTTTTCAGGTTCCGTTAATTTCGCATGATTTTTCGGTTTAACGTATTAGATTTAACATTTAAAAACATACACTTGAGAACAGATACATTGTTTCCGACTATGACTCGATTGAAGTATATTACAATTCCATACATTACACTGCAACACCTGAGGATGCAGTAGCCCTTGCCTTGAATGCAGGTACTGATATTTACACCCAAAAAGACCATTTTAAGGAGAAACTTGTAACATATTTTCAATAAAAACTCTTAACTGATTAAATGTAACATATTGGTGTTTTGAATTTGAAAATGTAGGTTTAAATATGAACTGTGGGGATTACCTAGGCAAATACACAGCCAATGCTGTTCAGTTGAAAAAGGTAGATGAATCTGTTGTGGATCAGGCCTTGATATACAACTACATAGTCCTCATGAGACTCGGGTTTTTCGAAGGGAATCCGAAATCGGGTCCTTATGGGAATCTTGGGCCAGCTGATGTGTGCACAGATGAGCACAAGAAATTGTCACTTGAGGCCGCAAATCAGGGGATAGTATTGCTAGACAACAATGGAGTTCTTCCTTTGTCCGCGGACGGTGTCGAGAACTTGGCGGTTATAGGGCCGAACGCCAATGTCACCACCGTTATGATAAGCAACTATGCTGGTATCCCTTGTGGCTACACTACACCCTTAGAAGGGCTAAGGAAGTATGTGCAAGCTGCAAAATATGAGCCCGGATGTGGCAATGTCAAATGCGGCAGTGAGAGCCTTATTGAGGCTGCAGCCTTGGCTGCAGCCGACGCTGATGTTGTGGTGGTGGTGGTGGGGCTAGATCAGTCCATTGAAGCCGAGGGGCTCGACAGAGAGAACTTGACACTGCCTGGTTTTCAGGAAATGCTTGTGAAACAAGTGGTTAATTCAACGAACGGGACGGTCGTTCTGGTTGTCATGTCTGCTGGGCCTATTGATGTTTCATTTGCCAGGAATTTGAGCAAGGTTGGGGCAATCATGTGGGTAGGCTATCCCGGTCAAGCCGGCGGAGACGCTATAGCTCAAGTCGTATTCGGAGACTACAACCCAGGTTTTTTTTTTTTTCCCTCATTGTTAACATCTTTAATTCCCAACAAAATTCAATTTTAATTTTTTTTTTAGTACTAATTAAGATGAAAATTTGTGCACATTTAAGGTGGAAGGAGTCCTTTTACATGGTACCCGGAAGAATACGCAGATAAAGTGCCAATGACAGACATGAACATGAGAGCAAACACTAGTAACAACTTCCCCGGTAGAACCTACAGATTCTACACTGGAAACTCCATTTACGAGTTCGGCCACGGGCTAAGCTACTCGATATTCTCCAAGTTCATAATATCTGCTCCTACCACTATTCTAATCAAATCAACACCCGCTTCCAATCCACATAACATTCTAGCCTCCAACTCCACACAACGAAAAGATGTTCCGAACGGCCAAGCCATTGATATCTCAACCATAAACTGCCAGAACCTGACGTTTGACCTCACTATCGGCGTGAGGAACAGCGGGCCAAGGGACGGATCCCATGTGGTGTTAGTGTTCTTGAAGCCGCCGAGCTCTAAGGACTTGAGCGGCGCACCAAATGTGCAGCTGGTGGGGTTTGAGAGAGTAGAGGTGACGAAAGGGAAGACAGAGTCTGTGACATTGAACTTGGACGTGTGCAAGGGACTGAACCTTGTGGATAGTGAAGGAAATAGAAAGTTGGTAATTGGACAACACACTCTTGTTGTTGGTTCTCCTAGTGAGCGCCAAGTTCGGCACCATCTCAACCTTAGACTGGCCGAGAGTGAAGCCGAGGAGACCTTTCTATCTTCATAATTGCTCTTATTATCTGTCTCGAACGTCATACGTCGACATTGTTGTTATGATAGCAACTATTTTCTATGCATAGTAGTAATCTGTTGTTGTACTAAGATATTTATGTAACAGTTTAATGAAATCCATCAGCTAATTATAAGATTTGAGTTGAAAGTTACAAGTAAGAGCAAGTATATAAGGAGGACTTGGTTCTTACACAGGTCAGCATGTTTTGCAGACAGCATGTTGCACGTGAAGAGCATCTTGACCATTTCAAGATCTCACAAAAAATGTGTCAACCACTTTCTAACTAGACATACTTGTCCTTTGAGCAGGACCAATTCCGATCGAACTCACCGAAAAGAACTCTTGAACAAACTTAAAAACAGTTTTGCAGATATATTCTGATGTAGAGTAAATCTCTCTAGGAAATTTGGGACTAGATCAATAGAAGGTTGAAGAGTATAGGCCGCAGAACCTAATCTTATACAGCACAATTCCAAACACCCTTTTCGCTTTCTTTATCGAGGTAAAACACGAATAATTTCTTCCATCTGTATTTCAGTTCTAATTAGACTTTAATTTTATTTATTTATTAATGTTTTTTGCTAATATCAGGAAGTGTTGGGTGACTTTGAACTACTTTTGTTCTTTGTGAACTATTCCGATTACTGCATATTTACTGTTCTTGAGAATCTTGTCCTGGTGTCTTCCCATTTTTCGCAGAACATGGATCAAGAAGCGACATCGAAAAGAATCATCTTAGCCCTCTTGATGATCACCATGGTCATTCATTCATGTGCGGTTTACTCATTCCGACTACCAAGTTCTCCATCGCCTTCGCCAGTGAGTGCATTCTACAAACTCTCATATCATCACACTCCTGGTCTCGTTTGATTAATGCAATCAGAACACCTTTCTATTCAAAACTCTTGTTTTTTGTTTTTGTTTTTGGTTATAGGAAAATGGGGTGTCAATGGAAAAAGTTCCCAAGCCATCAAAAAGAGTGATTATGAAAAAGGCCAAGAGCGGGTCATCTCCGGCTACATGCAACTCGAAATGCGACCGATGTGAGCCATGCATGCCAGTTGTAGTATCAATAAGAACAATTGATAATTTGGAAGAGAATGAGTACTATCCACAGGTGTGGAAATGCATGTGTGACAACAATATATTTTCGCCTTAAGAGTTTATAAGTACAATGTCAACTTCGTATCAATGAGAAGGTATGGCACAGGATAAACTCAAAATTGAAAATCTTATGATAGTTACAACGAAAACAGACAATTTTCTTTGCTTTCTTTATAATCGTTTTGCTTTGATTCGATAAATTCAACAAATTTGAGTAACGAATAGGCTTCTGAAGAGGTGAAACAAAATGAATAAATATCAAATTAGAATAAATAATACTATAAATTGGTAAAACATCAGTTTGTTCACTTGTTCGGATAACAAAACTGCATCGTACTAAGTAAATAAATAAATAACATCGACAACATTAAAAAGCTAATCACTTGTGCAAGCATAGCACAAGACAAGAGAAGAGGCAATGTTGCCATTGGAGATCTGTGCTTGTTCACTTGTTAGTCATTCCAGACGTGTTTCCGCTCCTAGAACAAAACAAAAAACTCTACGTATGAGGAATCTGAATATGTGTAAAAATTTTCAAATAGTTGTCTGATAACTTCGTTGATAGCACGAAGCAAAAGACAAGAAGAAAAGGAAAAGGTAAACAACAATTGAGAGGACTACCTTCGCCAACCGCCGATTCATGTTCATCAATTGTGTTTTTGCCTTGTCTGCTATAGAGTTTCTCTGCAGAGAAGTCACATGGATTTAAGTGTAAATATAGCAGCTACTCTAGAGAGTAAGAAGGAAAAATTTTAGAATGAATTGTTGTTGAAAATAAATAAGTAGACAATCGATAAAAGAAAGCGTACCATAAGCTTTTCTGTCTTTATTTGTTTCCTTGTTAGGTTTGATAAATCTCTCTCCTTGGGTAAAAAGTAACGAACAGAGGGCTGTAAAATATTATTTCACTCGGTGAATATTCGAAAAAGTCTAAAAAACAAAGAAGGTCAAGAAATCCATGACATATACGTGAAAGTTTGCAGAGAGAGAGAGAAATGACAAACCTCTTCCACTGTGGGTATATACAAGTTTCGGTCTCGGTCTGGCCTGGAAATTCCAGTCCGTGTAAAGCCAAATACATCTTGGAGTTTCTCATTTCCCTATTTCAACAACAAAATTAGTTTAAACAAAATATTTTCTTTTTGGAGAAAGCAAATTTTTCTTAATGGGTGAAAAAGGGAGAAAACCAACCATCATATGTGTATAGAATCCACTATCTCCGAGGAAGGATTTCAAATAGTTCCACTGTTCAGAAACAAAACAAAATACAAAGTTAAAAAAGACTGCCAATCACAATTTGAAAGAGAAGCTACTACCATAGTATCTAAAATTACCTGAATTATTTGAGACCAAGATGACAATTTTAGTGTGTCTCTGCCAAACGATTCACATATTTCCGGGCAACAACCACTCTGTTAACAAACATATAATAATCAACAAAACTATAAATCAAACCCCATGTAGCATTCTCTCCAGTCATTACTATTGGTCCACAGTTCATACTCCACCCGATCATCTGGGTGTGGAACAGCTTCTCTCCAGTCAAGATTTACATTCACCATCTCCCCAGAGTTGTGTGCTGTCTTTAGTGTTTCCCCGAAACTTTTTTCAATGAGTGCTGACGGGATGGTAATGTTCTCAATGTATTTGGCAGTTGAACCATCTTCTTCGGGAGAGTCCATAGTTATTAGTGCTTCCTCCATGTCATCAGCAACAAGAACAGCAGAGGCCCCTGCCTTCTGGGCATTCCAGACCTTCAAAGCAAAGAAGCAATCTGCAACACGAAAAACGTCGAAACAGTTTTAACATAGGAAATGTAAGAGAATCAGCAAATTAAGCAAGCTATGTTAAGGATATAAGAGTAACTTTCTTTCTCCTTTTTTTTAACTTAATTTTTAAAATTAATAAAAAAAACTCATTGTGCAGAGAAGATTAATAACCATAAATTGACCAAAAATCAAATAAACATACATGACTTTTCAAGAAGGACAATTTATATAGCGAACAGATATGTAAAGTTAGCAAAACATCAGGGAAGAAAAAAAAGGTGGTTATCCCTATGGTTCCAAATAAATCAGGGAACATCTCAAAAGACATGAATTTAACATACAAGCCCAAGGAAAAATAAAAATTTTACCCTTTTGTTTTGCTTGATAAGATATTAGTTACTTTAAACAACAAACAAACACCTAATTCAAGAAAACAAAAACAGTGAAATACTCAAATGAACCAGATAAAAAGGTGAACCAGTTAGAATCATGAAAAGTAAATCTATTGGAAAAGGCAACGAAAACTCCAAAAGTTCTAGCTGAAAACCATGTAATAAATTATAAGTTAGCTCTAATCAGCTGGCCAGACGATTATTAATGTGCCTACAGCGAGAGGCAGTGAGAGATGGAAATCTAAAAGGCGTTAAAATGTCAAAGAAACTAAATCTCAAAAGTACAACACAAAATGAATAAAAAAAAAAAAAAGAAGTAATTCATGGAAATGTGAGATAGAAAAGAAACAAACGCCCCATGAACAAGGCACAATTAAAGTAACCCAAAGAACTTGGAATAAACTTCAAGTATAATTCCCAGAGAATCTGCACCTCTTTTACGAAACCGGAAAGAACTCATAACAAATTCACAATAGCAACAATAAAAAAGAGCACTAAACAAGCACTTGAACCAAAACAGCCACCATCTTAAACAACCAAAAATTGGCAGTTTAAACATCAGGAAAAAACAGCCCAAATGAACAAATTCGATGTTGAAGAATAATTTCTGCGATAATCCCATTTTTACAATGCATAATTGCCCAATCAAATTCAATTCAGAGCGAAACACTAAATCCCTTTAAAAATCAGAACTAAAAGTAAAACGTTTCGAAAACCCCAAACTTCCAGATAAACAAACTAAGTAAATGAAGTTTAGGCCAGAAATGGCTAAAAACATGATTATTAACAAAATTAAACTAAGCAAATCTGATCAGCAAGCCATGCAAAAACCAACTACTCCCAGAAAATTTTTTACAAAACCCAGATTAAAAAATAACCAGAAAAGTTAGATAATAACGAAATGGAAATTGATTCAGGTCACTGAAATAGCAAGTTCCAAAATCAACAAAAACGAAATAAAATCTTCCAAAACCAGTCAATCAAATCACCAAAATATAAAACAAACTAAAAATAAAAATTATTAAAAACAAAAATTGAACAACAAAAGGAAAAGAAATAAACTTTACCTCCGCGATCGACGAGAACGAAGGTGGGAAGAGCTCCTGGCTTCGATTCGAAAGTAATCTTGTAGTCGGAGAACTCCTTACAGCCCTTCTGGTTATCCTTCGGGTAAACGACATTCCCGGCCATGCTTCCACCGTACTGAGGGATTCCGAAGTTTCCAATGGCGCTGTCGTAAGTGCCCCTGATTCGGTCTGGTGACGTCACCCTCAAGCTGTTCTTCTCCACCACGAATCTCGCGTGAATCGAAAGCGGCGCCATGGACAGGACCAGAAACCCTAGGAAGAGCCTCGCCGCCGAATCCGATCTCCGGAGCCCCATTTCCGCCGAGAAACTCGAGGAAAACGGAATCCGAATTATCAGGTCTTTCTCTGGAATCGAAAAGTCGGATTCAGAGAAGGAAAGGGAAACCGCTTTCCTCCGATCGCCAATCAGTGGAAAACACAATCCGTGAAGAAAATACTAATGGGAAGATGAAGAAGAAGTAGAGGAAGAAGAAGAAGCTCCTTCTGTTTTTGTTGGTTTGCTTTTTTTTTTTTTTTTTTTTTTTGTGTGTGTGCAAAAAAAAAAGGGAAAATAATAATAATAATAATAAAGAGGAGCTTACAGTTAAAGCACTTTTTTAAATATATTTTTTAATAAATGACCTAAATCTTTAAAGATTAATTAACAATTTTAAGTTTTTAAAAATTAAACAAAATATAATTTTTTTCCTTATAATGATCTATCACTTTTGTAAATGTTCAATTACTGATTGATCATATTGAATAGTTAATCATTGATTAACTATCAATCAATCAATCAGTCAATGATAGTTAATTATTAATTGATCATAATATAATTTACAAATATTTATAATCAATCACTGATTGACTCATAGTTAATTATTGATTGACCATAAATAATATCATAAATTGTCATTTTTGTAGTTAATCATTGATTGATTCATAGTCAATCAATGATTGATCATAAATAATATCATAAATTTTTTGATCAATCAATGATTAATTATGTGTAAATCACTCATTTATCATTTAAAAAATTAAAAAAGTAAAAAAAAAAAAAACTCTCTCTCTCTCTCCCCAACGTGCTATAGTCGCCTTTCTCTCTCCCCATTCTTAATTCTCTCCCTCTCTCCATTGCTTTCTTTTTCCTTTCTCTCTCATCTAGTTTCTCTTTCTTTCCTCATTGATCGAAAAGGCGATGTGCCGATGACAACAATGCTGGCTTGCTGGAGTTCGACAGGAGAATGCCGAGACTGTCGTGATTTCGACAGAGCAATTGAGGGTCACAGGCTCCGCGAGCCTTTTTCTCTGATGACAAAAGCAGCTTTCTCTCTGCGATCTGGTTTCTCTCTCTCCGTCACAAGTGGCATGATGATTTTGCCCTGATGTCGCGATTCTGGTGTCGCCAGTCTCTGTCCGAGATTATGGTCTATGACAATGACAGTTGAAAGGAGAGAATACATAAACATGTAAAGGGAGGAGAGAGAGATGCAGGGGGAAGAAGTCTGGGAAGTTGAGGAAATTTAATTAGGCTATTTAACTAAATTAAAATAAAAAGGTTGTATTATCTATTATATTAGGTAATTATTATAGACACCCCAGCTTAATTTTTTAAATTATTTATGGAAATCTAAATATTTTTCTGTTCTAACTTTACATCTTATAATAAAATTAAATGTGAAATTATTAAGTTATCCATGTAATCATAATAATACAACATTCATATAATATCGAAAATGACATCAAAAAGAGAACTTTATATAATAAATGCAATAACATTCATATAATTCATATTACATATTTTAACAACATACCCCTCAAATTTCTTTACCTTTTCAAAATGACATCGAGGAGAGACTTTTTTTTTTTTGGGTGAATTTTAAGTAGTAGATCATCATTTAAAATAACGTATTATATTTGATATCTTCATATGTAAAATTAAATGTGACATTGTCATTCGAATAATTACGGAAAAAAAAAACATTTTAAGTTTGAAAAAACAATAAACGGTATTTAAAATTTTTTTTTTTTCAAGTATCGGGTGCCAATTTAATTATCTAATTATTGAGAGATTAATTTACCAATTCCACCTTTGTTGTTATTACTATTGTTTTTTCTTTTTTCCTTTGGGATTAACAGATACGTTAACATTTTGTTTTTTAATTCTTTGAAAAAAGGTCTTTAATTTGGGTTATTGTCATGGAATTCCAGAGCCGTCTTAAAGTGAAGTTCCAAATTTATCCACAGAAAGGTAATGTAAGAGTGTAGAGTGTCTGGGGTAATAATGTAATTTCAAGCAAGAAACTACGAATTTCCTTCTGGTAAGAGTCCAAAGTCCGCGCTTGAACGTTTTTCGAGATGTTTCCGCTTTTTTTTTGGGTTTGGAGCTTTGGATACGTTCCAATAAATTTTTTTTTTTTTAAACTCCACTCTATTTTATTTACTTAAACAAACCTCTTTTCACGTGCTACTTCTCGTATTTCTTTTGTTCTTCTTCATGTATTGTTTTATTGTTTTGATTTTGTTTTTCACGTTTCTTCTAAGTTAAGACTCCACAAACAAAGCAAAACAGTCCTTATCATTTATTCTTTAATTTTTTTTTTAAGTGAAAAGAAATCGTTTATCTACGTATTTGTAATTTATAAATAAACTTTCTTGAGCTGACTCAGCGGATGATAAAGGAGTTCAGGATGCTGATTAAATCTCGTGTTCACAACATGGAAAATTTATTAAAAAAAATTAATAACATAGATAAATAGTTTTTTTTTTTTGGCTCAAATAAAACGTGGGGTTTAACATTTATAAGCTTAGAGTGCATTGCAACATATTCTTTACAGAGATAATATATATATATATATTTTTTTTTTTATTTTGTTGGTATAGTCGAGAAATGAAAAACATTAATTTAATCTTGTATCGCATTGGAGCAGAGTTGGTAGGTTCAAAAAAATAAATATCAGTCCCACCAAGTCTCTCTCCTATTAATTGAATCTCACATGGCCCTACTGCGATAAAAGTAATGTATAATTGTTTATGTTTTTGCTTTAAAAAAAAACAAAAAGCAATTTCTGTTTGTGAAGGTTGATGATCAAATTATATTTATATTATTTGTAAAACAAAATTAAAATTAAATAAACATCAATCAAACTTATTGTCTTTAATAAAACTCTAATAGTAATACATTGAATAATAATGTTTTACATCGTCCACCAAAAAATTTTTATATCCTCCAGCAAAAAATTATTAAAACTGTTTTAAAAATAGAGAAAAAAAATAAAAAATTGATATTTGAAAAATTAGGCTGGATAGCTTTTTTTAGGCTTTGTTTGCCTCGTCATCTCATTTCAACTTAAATTGTACTTTTTTTTATTTTTTTCCCAAAAAATTTTTGTCTTGTTCCCAAAAAGTTGTTTGTCTTTTCTGAAAATTCAAAAAAAATTTACTATTACAACTAAAATATTTTAACTCAAACTAACCAACCAAACGGATCCTTAATTACTTAATCTAATAGATGACTCAGTTATAAATCCCTTGATATTTATGCATTATTTTGATTGAAAAATTTATGATTTTGAGAATTTATACAATATATACTTTTCATTTTTATTATCAGAATAACATTTATTTTAATCATAAGATTAATTGTTCACAATCTAATTTATGATTGAGAGAAAAAATTGAACTCACACAGATCAAATAATTATAAATTTAATCTAATAATTAAAGTTTAATTTTTTCCTGAAGTGAAAATGAATAATTTCTTCAATAGAAATTTCCCCCTTGTTTCTTTTTTTTTCCATAAAAAAGAGCTTTCGGGCTTTTGTTGTCCGAACTCCGAAGTTAGTGGAGTAACCGGTGACCAATCAATACTAACGATGACGTGAATGGTGCAATCATAACTGGACACCTGGCTTCTTTTCAAAATTGACTAGGTTATCCCATCATGAAAGGAAAAGAACTTGGGAGGACCATATACACCACAATATTTCCTTTTTTTTTTTTTTTAATAATTTGAAAATTAAAAAAAATTCAAACTCTAATATTTTACCGTAAAGTCAAGTAAAATTGTCCATAGAATTTGCAGCCACAATAAAATCTATAATTCTTATAATTATTGAAAAATAATGTTAGGTCAACTTTATTTCTAATTTTCATATCAACACTGAGTTGTCCATATTTTTATTAATCTTTATCGATAAAACACAACTCAAAATTAATATAAAAAGTTTAAAATTAAAATTGATGTATCTTACATTTTTCCTTAATAAAAATAAATGTGTGTTTGGACATTTTACTAATTAAACGATATGTATACTTTTTACTCTTTAAACGGAAAAACGAAACTTTTACTTACAAATGTCTACTTAAGATTTTTAGTTTGTTTTTTCTTTTCTTTTTTAAAATTTTAGGGAAGATAGTTGTGAACAAATGATATTATATAATATTTTCTAATATAACATGGCACCCAGTTTATTAGTCTTATGTTTAAACTTACTTTTTATTAATGTGTAATCTTAAATATCGATAATGTCTCTAAGCATTATTTTAACATGATATTGTTTCTCAAATTTAAGTTAACTGTAAACTTATTATGTAATAGTAACTGCATTTTCCCTTTTCTTTTCTTTTTTTTTTTTTTTTTGACTCGAGAATACGGGAGTTGAACTCTATATTTTTAGATAAAATCAGGTGTAGTATTATTGTTAAACTACAACTACAAACATATGTTTTTTTAAGAGAATATTGATATCATTAAACAATCATATAGTAATTTACTAATAGAAAAACCAACAAGCTAACTACAAATATTATTAGGTGAATAAAATTGGACAAATAAATTAATGTTGTTAGTTCCAATATGATCAACTAGTCGCTGTCCAAATCTATTTATGGAGCAAGGTTGTATCTTTGCCTGTGATTTCTTATTTCTTGTCCAATGGATAACTAATTTTGCTAATAGATATACTTACTTTAAAACCAAGATATAGTTGATAATGACATATATTTAAAATTATTCAGTGAGTAAATTATTGCTGGCCCCTACGCATGGACGATATTTTATATATACCACACACACACACACACACACACATATATAATCAATCATCTTCGTGCTCTCAAATTTTAGATCCTTATTAATTTGTTTGTTGAATTTTTGTAAAAAGAAAAAAAAATAGAGAAATAAATTAGGGAAATAAATCTCGCTCAAAACCGTTGTATTAGAATTATAAATTATAAACAAACGGATAAATATCATATAATTGTACTTAATCCCCTGTTTTTTTAAAAAATGTTTTTAAGGGAAACCCTAATTAAAAAATTAAGCTAGATTGGTTCAAAATCCAGTGACTAAAATGAGAGTCATATAAATTCAAAAACAAAATGTAAATGATCTTAAAAAATCATTTGTGTATATACATATATAATTATATATATAGATGGAAAAAGAAAGAAAAAAGTGGGACAGTCTGCTACCCTACCAAATTTTTGCAAGAATTATCACGAATTACACGTGCATCTTATGAGGAGTTAGTACAACGAAGTAGACAGGAAGGCCACTCATCATTTATGCACATAGATTAGTGAATTGTTTGTCACAACCAAATCCAAATAAATTTTTTTTTTCTATAATTCTATGAGTCAAATTGGAAATAATCTTTTTAAGTTAAAAAAAAAAATGGAAATAAAATATTCCTCTTCAATTCCACTTTAATCCCACAATTTTCACAATCCTTCATAAATTTTTTTTTCAACTATTCTTTCTTCCATTTTTAATGTACAGAATTGGTAAAGAAATTGAATCATAAGACAGGTAACATCAAATATGTAAATGACCCAAAAAAAAAAAAGAAAAAACTAACGATCAGTGCGGATGAACTTCAACCATTGTATTCATGTGTTCCCAAAGCCAAGGCAGTCCTCTCAACATGCTTCAACAGAACCTCATAAACCTTGTTCCTCAATCTTCCACAAGCTTCCCCAACTTCAGAATCCTCGTTCCCGAGCTTCAGGAACTCCGATCCCTTCTCGAGAATCGCTTCCAACCAATCACTAACCTTCTTAATCCGACACATCATTTCACCTACCTCGATATCCGAACATTCTAAACACAATTTGCTCTTTAACTCCTCTAAGTACTTCTCAGCATAACCCAAGAACCATCTTCGGCATTCCCTGTCCAAAGAATTGGTCAGTTCTAGAGCAGCACACAAAGCACTTCCCTTAATCCAATCCTGCGAATTGTCCTTTTCGGTTTCGATTCCCACTTGATCTCCAACAATAGTTGTGTCCTTAGTTTTGCTAGCACAAGCTGTGCTCGTTCGTTTCGTTGCGTTGGTTGGGAAACTAGGCACCGATTTTGGGCTAAGATCAGATGCCAAGGCGGCTTTTATCCATAACCCCGCATTTTTCTTTCTCTCCGCTGCAAGTTTTAGCGTTTCTGCAGTGGATTTTCGGTTGTTTTGATCAGTGACATTAGCTCTTAGTGGACTGGTATTTGTCAATTGCTGAATAATTAGTCTGGTTTGAGCCAAACCTTCTTCAAGTTTGAAAAACATAAAAACTGATTTATGTTTTTCCTTCTCCTTTGATGACTTAAGCTCTGAGTATGTACTGAGAATCCAAAAAAAAAAAATGTTGGTGGTAAAACAAATTTGGTTGAAAACTGTACTAATCATGAGCATAGAATTGCATACTTTAGGCATTTGAGCAATCTTTCGGCCGCGGAAGCCTCTTGCAAAGCCTCCGCTGATGCAAGTAAGGCCTCATCTCTACACCTCTCCATATCCTGCACAGAGAGCATTTGGAGTCCGTGTTGCGACATCGTGTCATAACAAGTCTTGTTCGTAAAGAAAATGAAGAAAAGCGTGATAAAATGAATACCTTTCCGAGCTTCACTAAATTCCGAGGTAGCGAGTTCCATGGTGTCCTACATTCTGCCAATTCTTTGTTATTGACATAACTAAATGTCACTGTTGGGTTCAAGGACTCCTCACAATTTCTCACTGACTTGATGCAGGTTCTACTCTTGTTAGAACTTTTGACCAATTTTGGTGGTTTTGTTTTAGAGCTTGAATTGCCACCGGAGCTATCGTACTTGCCAGATTGAATTAAAGAGGCCTGTGTATGCAGAATACAGTTTCATGACAGGTTAAAAAACTACAATCCTTTTTGCGGCGTAAAAATGTTAGAACGATATAATATTTTAAGACGTGTATCGTTACTCTTAGTAATGTAAAGACTCTACTTTTGAATTGAGAAAGAACAAATGGATGCCAAGAATTTAAGACAAGAACACTCACACAAGCGCTTCGCCTTCGGGCAGGTGGCTTCATTCCAGGCTTGGAGGAAACCAAGTAACCTGAAGCGCCCACACCGTTCCAGCTTCTTCTCTTGATCGGCGGTGCAGACCCGGAAGGCGACATTGTACTAGCAGAATCACAATCTCCTTTCATCACATTCGAAACATGACTATTAACACGCCCGTTTCCCGACTTACAACCATCCCTTCCGCTCCCATTAAGATCGGCTCTCGAAGCACTCAAAGAACAAAATCTTTCCCTCGGTTTCTTCACGACTTCGGATACCATTGAAAGAAGATCTTCAGGTTTTCCAACACAAGGGAATCTACCCGGGACGGGCCTAATTCCTCTGAGCACTGGCACCGGACTGCCTTTCTCGATCTTATCGACAAATATCAACTGCCCAAGTCGCAATTCGTCGCAGAGAACCATGTCATCTTGCTCATGAGGCAAAGAGACAAACAAAGCGTGTGAAGAATCCGAGACTTCCAAGTAAAACCCCTGCTTGGGCCAGAGATCATCATCACCCTCTGCCAAGACTGGTACGATGCTTCTGATTTGCAGTAACTTGGGCTCGCCATCGACGTTCGGCGGCGTCTTTTCGGTTCTCATCCGTTCAAGAAGCTTCACAAGAACTCCGGGGCTCAGAATTTCCATGTTCTTGGAACAGAAATCAGAGAATAACACAAAAAAAGATATGAAATTGCTAAGAACTGAATGTGAGTTAGTGGTGGGGTTGTTGAGCGGTGGGAAATAGAAGTTATGGAACATGTCCGGTTTGGTCTCTGTGCAGTGGAAGTTTGAGGTTTGAAGATAACAAGAAAATCGCCATGGAAACTGGGAAAATGGGAAAGGTGGTTAAAAACAGTTATGAGTGTTCGGTCGGTGCAGGGTTGGGTTGGGCTGGGCTTGTTCAAATTCGTTGGGATTGGGCTGGACTTCAAATGGATCGGGCTATGTCAACAATGTTGGGCTTGGTCCTGAACATTGTAATTTGGGCATTTTCTTAACTATGCTTAGTGATAGGGGTTGCATGCAAGAATGCCGTAGATGAGATGAGAGAGAAATTACAAAATAACATTTTTGAAAAAAAATAATGGTAAATTATAATATAAAATTTTAAATATAGCAATGAATAGCATAATTAAATTTATAACCATATAATAAAAAAAAAACTCTCATTCCTTCTTTCATTTTTTTCGAACATGAAACTATATACGTAAATTTGTTATAAAAACAATTAACTATAAATATGTTACATTTAAAAACTTCAAGGAAATCCATGGATTTATCAGAAAATATGTTATAATTTATCATCTTTTAAAATACCTGCTATAAACTTTAGAAGTAGCTGTAAAACATGATATTTACTATAATTTCCCCAAAAATTTACATCTCCTTATAGTTATGCCTACCATAACATTAAAGTTATTCATTTTGTTCATAACATTAAAATTACCAACTTTAATGTAAGAGTGGGCAAAATTTTAAAGAGATACTTAAAATATGACTCTTCACCAAATTTTTTCTAATAATAGAGAACTGTAGTTTTATTTATTTATTATTATTCATTATTATTTCAGTTATAACAGTTAAAATAGTCTCAGTTTCTTTTTATTCTAATTATGGTAAGTATGAATGGTTAAAAATCTAAATTATAGACACGTCTATTTTTGAGGGGCTGTTTCCACAATTTTTAAAAAAATTAATTTTGAGGAATTTAAGGAATATTCCTCTTTTAACACTTAAAAAAAAATTATACCTCAGTTTTTTTTTTTTTCTGTAGAGTTGTACCTTTTCAATTTAATTTAATAGAGAATAGATGGACATAAATTTAAAAGTATTATAAGAAGATATATTGATCTCTCTCTCTCTCTCTTTTTTAGGAAGTAAAATCTCTAGACTCGTTATAGGGACATTCTTCAAGCCTCTTCCAAATGAGTGAAGGCAATTTGATTATTGATAGAACAAATTGCTTTGTATGTTCATCATGAATCATTATTCCGTTGTGAGTGTATCTAAAGCTTAAGCCACTTGTTTGCTTATAATGATGGATCCTAACTTTTAGGTTTTATATATGTTTAGTAAATCGGGTCCGTTTGGTGAATGAGTTTGAGTTGGAAATTTTAAGTTTCAATAGTAATTTTTGTTGACTTTTCATAAAAGACAAAAAACTTTTTCAGAAAAAGACAAAAACTGATATGAAAATTTTAAATTTGAACTCAAATCTCAAATAAGACCCAAATAGAACTATTGTTCTTCCATGGCAACGTAGGAAAATTGTATAGTCCTTACCTACTCTACCTAATACTCATTTGATATGATTTTGTTAACATGCTTAAGTAGACGTATACAATAATTTTTAAGATTATTCTAATCCGTATTTCTCGAATTCTAAGATCATTCTTGTTTTACCCTCTTAATTTTTAAAACTCATTCTTTGCTTTCTGATATTTTGAATTAGTTTCGTGTTAGTATTTTTGTTAAAACAAAAAGAAAAAGTAGGAAAGGTACTATATTAGGATCATTTCAATAAGAGAAACAATAAATGAAGCTAGTAACTTAATATGTTTTTAACGACAACTCTAATAAAAAAAGGTTACAAAATCAGTCTAATTCAAAATTCAATAGCAAAATGTTTTTTTTTTTTTTTTTTTGGGGAATCAACTTTTCGGTAAAATTCATGCCTTTTTATTATTTTTATTATTTTTTATTCTTTTTATGAAACATCTTAAATGTTTTGTCTTTTGCCAATTGTCTTGGCGGCGGGCTTCATGAAGCCTGTTTTTTCTTCAGCACTTCCTTCTAAGACACTCCTTGCCATCTTTCTCATCTTCAATTCCTTTCATTTTTTTGTAGCTTTATATAATTACTTGGCGTTGAGACATGAAAATGCTGATCACTGTCACACTCACTCGTTTGCTTTTGCTTACCTTAAACACGACTTCTTTTATGATATGGCAACACCAGCTAGCTCTTTGATAATCACTATATACACTTACATAGTCATAGACATAAATGTGAAACTTCATTATTGATATTGGTTAAAGATACAGATACAAATCTGTGATTGTACCTGCTGATCTGTACAAATCTTGCCCTTAGTATTTGGGCTTGTTTTATAGAGAAATTGTTTAAGGATTCTTTAGAGTTTTTGTTTTGTTTTTAATCAATAGAACAAGAGACGTAAAAGTTTATTATATACAATTTAAACTTTAAACAAGCTTTAACATATATAAAGAAGCTCTTATAGATCATACAAATTCTTTTAGAAGCGGCTTTTGAACCAAATAGTCGAAAGTATCTTTTAGAAGTGTTTAGAAGAGCTTTCGGTTAAAGTTACAAAATATAGCTTCTCAAGAAAAGCTTTTACGGTAGTTGCAGGCGTAACCTGATGATAATTTCATACTTCCCTTATGTATAGTGAAGAGTTCAAATCCTCTTATCCCAAATTTAATTTAAAAAAAAAAAAAAGCTTCTATGAGTATATTTTGAAACTTATATCATACTTTTAGTGAGACAGTATGAATTACATTCCAATATTTTTATTGCTTATTAAAATATTTAAAAACAATTTTGACTCAATAAACTTTTTTAAAATGCAATTTTAAACGTACTAAAAAGTTATAGTTTTAACTTTTCTTTCGTATACTAATGGAGAGTTTTGGGACCATGCACATTATTAGCATACCACTAAGAGCTAAAGAGGCTTTTGTTTTCACTAAGCATCGTAATATGATTCCACACTCTTCAAAAACACATAAGAAAACAACCAAACACTACTTCTCTTCCTGAATCTGCAAGCAACTACTCCTTTTCATCACAAAAATGAAATCAAAACCTCAACTTCCTTCCTCTATAAATTCAAACACCAAAACCCATAAAAACAAAACACATAACAGACATCAAACACAATTGTCAACCAAAATTTACTCTTCATGAAGTCCTACAAAATTCTCTTTCCACTTTTCCTTTCTCTCCTAATTCAAATACTCCCTATTGTCACTCAAAAACATGCATGTGACTTGACCACTTTCCCACAAGCAACCCAATTCCCGTTTTGCAACGTCTCCTTGTCATACGATATCCGAGCCAAGGACCTCATTTCACGCCTCACTCTCCAAGAGAAGGTCCAACAACTAGTCTCCGGAAGCGCCGGCATTTCCAGGCTCGGCGTGCCCTCCTACGAGTGGTGGTCCGAGGCCCTTCATGGGGTCTCAAACGTCGGACCGGGGACTAGGTTCAACGGCACCATCCCCGGCGCCACTAGTTTCCCCGCGGTGATTCTGTCTGCCGCGGCTTTCAATGCTTCGTTGTGGTATAAGATGGGCCAGGCCGTGTCGACCGAGGCACGAGCCATGTACAACACGGGCCTAGCCGGGTTGACATATTGGAGCCCCAATGTCAACGTGTTCCGTGACCCCCGGTGGGGCCGGGGGCAGGAGACGCCGGGGGAGGACCCTCTTGTGGTGTCCAAGTATGCAGTGAATTATGTCAAGGGTCTCCAAGAAGTGAGTGATGAGGAAGGCAGTGGTGGTGGAAAGGGTGACAGGCTTAAGGTGTCTAGTTGCTGCAAGCATTACACAGCTTATGATGTTGATAATTGGAAAGGTGTTGATCGGTTTCACTTTGATGCCAAGGCAAGTTAGCTTTTTATAGTACATCAATCAGTTATAATAATCAATCAAATCATGTGACACCATTTAAAAAATTTAAAATACATATTTTAACTTATTTTTCTTTGCTTTCAACATCAGAGTTCATTAAATAATATAACATAACCAATCAGTTACACATTATTTAAGACATCAAAAACACACTATCTCTAAGGCATGACTATATAATTGAATAATTCTTGTAGACTATGGTCTCATTTGTCCTTTCTTCAAATATTTTTTGTCCCTTTTTTTTAAAAGTCAACAAATTTCACTATTTATATCTTTAAATTTCTCTTTTCATTTAAAAAAAAAAACTCAAACTTTAAAAGTAATTTTTTTATTTCAAGTCGTTATAAGATGATTTTTTTAAAACTGTATGAAATGAAGAATAAAATAAGATAACTATTACTATTTTTTGTCAAATACATTTGAAATTTTTACATTATTCGATTGTCACAGTTTATTTAAAACCAAATACATATTTTCAAACATTGATAATTTGTTTCTAAACAAAACATTTTTAAAACTTTAATTTCAGTTGGTATTTCAAACACCCTCTATATAGATGCATGGTTTGTTTGGACGAAAGGTCCAAATCTTTTATTTTAGATTCATTTTTGTCTTTTTTGAAAAGTTAACAAAAAATTATAATTAGTTTTTGAAAAATCAACTAACTTTAATTTAAAATTTTCATCTCAAATCTGTATTCCAAAAGCATGCATAATGTTGTTGCGGAGTTGGTGTTATAGGTGACAAAGCAAGACTTAGAGGACACCTATCAGCCACCATTCAAAAGCTGTGTGGAGGAGGGCCACGTCAGCAGTGTGATGTGTTCATACAACAGAGTAAATGGTATTCCCACCTGTGCTGACCCTGACCTTCTCAAAGGTGTGGTCAGAGGCCAGTGGGGTCTAGACGGGTAATTTTTTATTTGCAACTGTGAGATCTTTTTCAGGTTCCGTTAATTTGGCATGATTTTTCGGTTTAACGTATTAGATCTAACATTTAAAAACATGCACTTGAGAACAGATACATTGTTTCCGACTGTGACTCGATTGAAGTATATTACAATTCCATACATTACACTGCAACACCTGAGGATGCAGTAGCCCTTGCCTTGAATGCAGGTACTGATATTTACACCCAAAAAGACCATTTTAAGGAGAAACTTGTAACATATTTTCAATAAAAACTCTTAACTGATTAAATGTAACATATTGGTGTTTTGAATTTGAAAATGTAGGTTTAAATATGAACTGTGGGGATTACCTAGGCAAATACACAGCCAATGCTGTTCAGTTGAAAAAGGTAGATGAATCTGTTGTGGATCAGGCCTTGATATACAACTACATAGTCCTCATGAGACTCGGGTTTTTCGAAGGGAATCCGAAATCGGGTCCTTATGGGAATCTTGGGCCAGCTGATGTGTGCACAGATGAGCACAAGAAATTGTCACTTGAGGCCGCAAATCAGGGGATAGTATTGCTAGACAACAATGGAGTTCTTCCTTTGTCCGCGGACGGTGTCAAGAACTTAGCGGTTATAGGGCCGAACGCCAATGTCACCACCGTTATGATAAGCAACTATGCTGGTATCCCTTGTGGCTACACTACACCCTTAGAAGGGCTAAGGAAGTATGTGCAAGCTGCAAAATATGAGCCCGGATGTGGCAATGTCAAATGCGGCAGTGAGAGCCTTATTGAGGCTGCAGCCTTGGCTGCAGCCGACGCTGATGTTGTGGTGGTGGTGGTGGGGCTAGATCAGTCCATTGAAGCCGAGGGGCTCGACAGAGAGAACTTGACACTGCCTGGTTATCAGGAAATGCTTGTGAAACAAGTGGTTAATTCAACGAACGGGACGGTCGTTCTGGTTGTCATGTCTGCTGGGCCTATTGATGTTTCATTTGCCAGGAATTTGAGCGAGGTTGGGGCAATTATGTGGGTAGGCTATCCCGGTCAAGCCGGCGGAGACGCTATAGCTCAAGTCATATTCGGAGACTACAACCCAGGTTTTTTTTTTTTTTTTTTCCCCCTCGTTGTTAACATCTTTAATTCCCAACAAAATTCAATTTTAAGTTTTTTTTTTAGTACTAACTAAGATGAAAATTTGTGCACATTGAAGGTGGAAGGAGTCCTTTTACATGGTACCCGGAAGAATACGCAGATAAAGTGCCAATGACAGACATGAACATGAGAGCAAACACTAGTAACAACTTCCCCGGTAGAACCTACAGATTCTACACTGGAAACTCCATTTACGAGTTCGGCCACGGGCTAAGCTACTCGATATTCTCCAAGTTCATAATATCTGCTCCTACCACTATTCTAATCAAATCAACACCCGCTTCCAATCCACATAACATTCTAGCCTCCAACTCCACACAACGAAAAGATGTTCCGAACGGCCAAGCCATTGATATCTCAACCATAAACTGCCAGAACCTGACGTTTGACCTCACTATCGGCGTGAGGAACAGCGGGCCAAGGGACGGATCCCATGTGGTGTTAGTGTTCTTGAAGCCGCCGAGCTCTAAGGACTTGAGCGGCGCACCAAATGTGCAGCTGGTGGGGTTTGAGAGAGTAGAGGTGACGAAAGGGAAGACAGAGTCCGTGACATTGAACTTGGACGTGTGCAAGGGACTGAACCTTGTGGATAGTGAAGGAAATAGAAAGCTGGTAATTGGACAACACACTCTTGTTGTTGGTTCTCCTAGTGAGCGCCAAGTTCGGCACCATCTCAACCTTAGACTGGCCGAGAGTGAAGCCGAGGAGACCTTTCTATCTTCATAATTGCTCTTATTATCTGTCTCGAACGTCATACGTCGACATTGTTGTTATGATAGCAACTATTTTCTATGCATAGTAGTAATCTGTTGTTGTACTAAGATATTTATGTAACAGTTTAATGAAATCCATCAGCTAATTATAAGATTTGAGTTGAAAGTTACAAGTAAGAGCAAGTATATAAGGAGGACTTGGTTCTTACACAGGTCAGCATGTTTTGCAGACAGCATGTTGCACGTGAAGAGCATCTTGACCATTTCAAGATCTCACAAAAAATGTGTCAACCACTTTCTAACTAGACATACTTGTCCTTTGAGCAGGACCAATTCCGATCGAACTCACCGAAAAGAACTCTTGAACAAACTTAAAAACAGTTTTGCAGATACATTCTGATGTAGAGTAAATCTCTCTAGGAACTTGGGGACTAGATCAATAGAAGGTTCAAGTGTATAGGCTGCAGAACCTAATCTTATACAGCACAATTCCAAACACCCTTTTCGCTTTCTTTTCGAGGTAAAACATGAATAATTTCTTCCATCTGTATTTCAGTTCTAATTAGAGTTCAATTTTTATTTTTTTTAATGTTTTATGCTAATATCAGGAAGTGTGGGTGACTTTGAACTACTTTTGTTCTTTGTGAACTATTCCGATTACTGCATATTTACTGCTCTTGAGAATCTTGTCCTGTTGTCTACCCATTTTTCGCAGAACATGGATCAAGAAGCGACATCGAAAAGAATCATCTTAGCCCTCTTCATGATCACCATGGTCATTCATTCGTGTGCAGTTTACTCATTCCAACTACCAAGTTCTCCATCGCCTTCGCCAGTGAGTGCATTCTGCAAACTCTCATATCATCTCACTCCTGGTCTCGTTTGATTAATGCAATCAGAACACCTTTCTATTCTAGACTCTTGTCTTTTGTTTTTGTTTTTGGTTATAGGAAAATGGGGTGTCAATGGAAAAAGTTTCCAAGCCATCAAAAAGAGTGATTATGAAGAAGGCCAAGAGCGGGTCATCTCCGGCTACATGCAACTCGAAATGCGACCGATGTGAGCCATGCATGCCGGTTGTAGTATCAATAAGAACAATTGATAATTTGGAAGAGAATGAGTACTATCCACAGGTGTGGAAATGCATGTGTGACAACAATATATTTTCGCCTTAAGAGTTTATAAGTACAATGTCAACTTCGTATCAATGAGAAGGTATGGCACAGGATAAACACAAAATTGAAAATCTTATGATAGTTACAACGAAAACAGACAATTTTCTTTGCTTTCTTTATAATCGTTTTGCTTTGATTCGATAAATTCAACAAATTTGAGTAACGAATAGGCTTCTGAAGAGGTGAAACAAAATGAATAAATATCAAATTAGAATAAATAATACTATAAATTGGTAAAACATCAGTTTGTTCACTTGTTCGGATAAAAAAACTGCATCGTACTAAGTAAATAAATAAATAACATCGACAACATTAAAAAGCTAATCACTTGTGCAAGCATAGCACAAGACAAGAGAAGAGGCAATGTTGCCATTGGAGATCTGTGCTTGTTCACTTGTTAGTCATTCCAGACGTGTTTCCGCTCCTAGAACAAAACAAAAAACTCTACGTATGAGGAATCTGAATATGTGTAAAAATTTTCAAATAGTTGTCTGATAACTTCGTTGATAGCACGAAGCAAAAGACAAGAAGAAAAGGAAAAGGTAAACAACAATTGAGAGGACTACCTTCGCCAACCGCCGATTCATGTTCATCAATTGTGTTTTTGCCTTGTCTGCTATAGAGTTTCTCTGCAGAGAAGTCACATGGATTTAAGTGTAAATATAGCAGCTACTTTAGAGAGTAAGAAAGAAAAATTTTAGAATGAATTGTTGTGGAAAATAAATAAGTAGACAATCGATAAAAGAAAGCGTACCATAAGCTTTTCTGTCTTTATTTGTTTCCTTGTTAGGTTTGATAAATCTCTCTCCTTGGGTAAAAAGTAACGAACAGAGGGCTGTAAAATATTATTTCACTCGTTGAATATTCGAAAAAGTCTAAAAAACAAAGAAGGTCAAGAAATCCATGACATATAAGTGAAAGTTTGCAAAGAGAAAGAGAAATGACAAACCTCTTCCACTGTGGGTATATACAAGTTTCGGTCTCGGTCTGGCCTGGAAATTCCAGTCCGTGTAAAGCCAAATACATCTTGGAGTTTCTCATTTCCCTGTTTCAACAACAAAATTAGTTTTAACAAAATATTTTCTTTTTGGAGAAAGCAAATTTTTCTTAATGGGTGAAAAAGGGAGAAAACCAACCATCAGATGTGTATAGAATCCATTATCTCCGAGGAAGGATTTCAAATAGTTCCACTGTTCAGAAACAAAACAAAATACAAAGTTAAAAAAGACTGCCAATCACAATTTGAAAGAGAAGCTACTACCATAGTATCTAAAATTACCTGAATTATTTGAGACCAAGATGACAATTTTAGTGTGTCTCTGCCAAACGATTCACAAATTTCCGGGCAACAACCACTCTGTTAACAAACATATAATAATCAACAAAACTATAAATCAAACCCCATGTAGCAAGGGGAAAAAAAAAATAGAGGAGGAAAAGTACCTTAAAATAGTCCAAAACATGTAAATATTGCTTCTTTACTTTGTCTGAAGAATCACTTATTTGTTTTTCACTAAGACGTTCCAATTTCTCTAAAATAACACCTTTTATTTGCTCTTCTATGCATGAGTACATCTTAGGTGCTGAACTTTCTCCAGAACTCTTTTCTTCTCTTGAACAAAACTTGTCAAGGTTTCTTGATTCAAATATTACTGCTAATCCTTCACCGGCTGCAACACAGACCAATGGATTATCATTCTCTAAGAGATCCAAGAGGTACGAAACCGCCCTGCAAATGATCATTCCGATCCCATTTTTGTTATATATCCTCGGAAACAAAAACCAAACATGTAAGGAGTTCTAAAGCATATCATATTACGCAAAAAGCAAAAAGTCAGAACATAGGCACTTTACCCTTGCCAATGTTTGGAACTGAATCTCCATCCATCCACACTTGTAACAAGAAACGACCAAGCAGATGTTGCAGCAACTAGGACCTTTGGTGAACACTTTCTTGCATTCGCCTGAGGATTAAAAACAACGTCAGTAAGTCGACCATTCTTCAAATTTGTAAGAAGATAAAGTAAAAGGAATATACATACGTTAGAGTCAGAATGAATAAAATCCCATATTATTCCCATAGTCCTTTCGGTTTCATCAGAAATAATTGCACAAAAGAAGGTTATTATCGCCAAACACTCAAACACCTGCATGAAAATAAATTAGTCAGTCTAAAAACTTATAAAGATTAAACTTAGAGATTATATATGCACCAACTATTGTGCAAATTACGAATACCTTCAAGGTCTTAGGTCCTGATTTGAGAGCTTCAGAAAGTATGGGAAGTAACTCGGTGTATATCTCTTGCTCATTGTCTTCATCGGTAACTATCATAGCCAATAAGGCTGAAAATTTTGCACATGAAGAAACCGTATGAGTCATTACAAGTTCGTATAGAAAGACAACGCTTAAAGTGTTGGTTAGAAAGGATAGAATGTGGACATACCAATGGCTTCAGATGCTGACTGTAATTCCTTTGCAGAACCCTTCTTTAATATACTAACGCACCGATAAAGGAAGGTAGCAAACCTGCAATTTATAATTACATATATACTTAAAGAACAGCAAATCATCTTAGAGAAAAGAAAAGAAAAATAAAAGAAAAGAAAAAAAGCCATTACCTTGCTTTCAAGAATTCATATTCTGACCCACACTTGGACGTTAACCACTCAACGATTGAGGCTAGTGCCTTCTCCCTCTTGGGGCCCCTTCAATGGAATTAAAAATAAAATAAAATAAAATAAACACCAAAAATTAGAAAAATCGCCAATCTCAACATGCTAATATTGTGAAATATGAAAAAGAAGGAAAAGAATGATTCCAATTAATATGAATTAAACACAAAATGACTTACTTTTTCTCAAGTAATTCCTCCAGATGTTGTTCCACTATCTTGCGGGGTTTTAAAGGAATTGAGCTTATAACTTCCTCTTCATCAAGTTCTTGTCTTCTCCTACTGCTTGCTGTTAGTAATTAGAGTAACATGGAAATTCAGTAAACGTCAGTTTATTGACATTCACCACATAAAGATATATAGTCATGCACAAAACATATACGGAACTTTTTTAACCAACAGTCTATGAAAAAATATGATGGTGCAAGCCTACTCTTGATAATCTTATACGGCAATTGAAGTATGTCTAATTGTCTTTACACATATATATATATATGTATTGTGTATATATTAGTTCTCAAATATTACAAGTACATCCTTTCAAATATATATATATATATATATATATGGGTCCGTTGTATACGTAAACATTTTTTTAGTCGAGTTTCATGTTCCGAAAAACTATAAACAAAAAGTGAAAAGAACTATGGCTTGAAGAATGTAGAGAATAGTACTTACACTTCTTCTTCATGATGTTGTTGTTGCAAAAGTTTATGATTTCTCGATCAACTGTTAATTTGCTTTTTCTACTTGTTTTCTACTTGTTCTCAGTTCTGTGTTGGCCAATAATTTTATGTGACTGTGAGCGAAAAGAGAAGGAATAGTTAGAGAAAAAAGAAGACGTAGAGCGGTATTTATAACAAGAATGTGAAAAACAAAATACTACTAGGATTCGAGTAAGTTTTATTGAATAAAACGGTTTTTTTGTATATCTTAAAAAAAAAAAAAAAAGAATGAAAAACATAATACTACTAGGATTCGTGTAAGTTTAATTGAATAAACAGTAATTTTCCATTAAAAAAAAAAAAGGAAGGATAATCCTAATTAAAGAAAATAAAGAAAACAAAACCTTTGGTAATCTATCTAGCTGTCCTTTCTTGAAACAAAATTATTTCCAACAATACAAACGACATGTAGTTTTCCTGCGTAAAAAACGACAAGGAAAACAAATAAACGACATTGCATATTCTTCATGAATAGGGTTGGACTTTAAACCCTTTTGACTAATTGGACTGCTCATGAACCAACACGTATAGGTTTGAAAGTTACTCTATTTTTATAATAAATGATTGAAAAAAACTAAGCAAGTTTTATATTTGGAGTAAATAGTTAACTTTTTTAAATTCAAACCACACTTATTTTTCTCTCGCAAACATCAATTTAAATATTCTCAATTAAAATTTTCTTTCAAATCTATATGTCAAATATAATATATATACCATCAAATATTATTTGGAATAGAATCTATACAGGGAAAATTTTCTTTCAAATCTATATGTCAAATATAATATATATACCATCAAATATTATTTGGAATAGAATCTATACAGGGAAAGTATCTCTTTGATTGAATATATGTAATCCCAATCCTATTAAAAAAAAAAAAAAAGGAAATCACTTAATAAATACGTACTTAATTAGTGGGACGTGCATGACTGACTGAAAATATGTTCATATGCATGTTCATTATTATCCACAAAAGGAGTATAAATTCAATTACAATGTACGATTTTTTGAAAATCATAGAAGAGTTTTCTCTCCTCTTTTCTAGTCTCTCCTAATCTTTCATAGAGGTTCTTGAGTCGTGAAAATATTCCAAGTGTTCAAGTAATACTCACACACCACGAGTGTGAAGCTTCCGAAAATTACGATAAAGCCACGTCAAAAATTTTTTTTTTCAATGTTTGAAAAGATGAATGTATATGTCATTAATCATTATTTAGTTCGAAAAACAGTACGTCACATTTTAATTTAGAAATTGCAAAATGTCGTTTTTAGTTAAGGAAAATAGAATTTTATATCTATATAAACACACATATGATTGCAGAGCTTTCACAAGCAAAACACGTTTGTTTTTTTGTTTAGCATTCTCTCTATTGAATGACATAAACGTGACAATATAAAATACATATAAATAAAACGAAAAGAAGAGGTACATTGTAGTTGTAGAGAACCAAAAAAAAAAAAAGTCAAATCAAACGTTTTTTTCACAAGTCATGAAATCAAAACAAAAAAAATTCAAACTCTGATTTTTCTTGCTGCACTTTTTCACTTTGGATAACCATTCTCAAGTTGATTCCTTTCTCTTCTGCATTGTTTCTTATCCACATATTAATCTCCTTTCAGACCCCAAAAAATAAGGAATAGTGCTATGTTAAAACCATGAATTCACGTTAGGATAAATAATTATTTTTTCATTTATAAATACAACATCCAAATTTTAATTAATATGATAATATTTAAAAACTTATTAATAAAATAATGACAATTTACATATTACATAAATTGATGATTCATAAATTTCTATTTGTGTGTAAGCATTTTAGCAGTGTGGGAAAAAAAAAAAAAAAAAAAGGGCTAAATGGTCTAACTGTTACCCACTTACATTTAGAATTTTGTTTAAAAATTTACCATTTTAAATGTTATTTTCCAAACGTTTCTTTGAAATGTTAAAAAATGATTCAAACAATAAGAGAGAATACATATCCTCATAATTTCTTGGCTAAAGTCAACCCCACTGAATCCTTTCCGCCAGTGGATTTCAATTTCATTTTTTGTTAGTGGTATCTAGCTGTTTTTTATTGTTTTTGTTTTCCCTTATGTTAACAAGGATTAAGCCGCCACCTCGTCCTCTGTTTTTGATAGACACGAAAAATTAAAAAACCAGTCAATATCAAAACGCAAAACCGACGTCTCTAGATGAAACCCATTAATCAAAAAGTCAAACTTGATGTCGTTTTTGAACAAGCTATCTAAACCAAAATTACCTCCTTACCCTCCTACCAAACCCCACTTCTTCCGTATTCCACTTTCCCACACGAGGATACAATCGTCATTTAATCAACACACTTACCTAATCCCTCACTACCACTCCAGGAATATAAATATACGACCTTCTCCGGAACATTTCTCTCAGGCATTTTCACAAACACATAGAGCAATATTAAATTCAGTTCATTTTCACCAGAATTAAGCGAAGAAGAAGAAAAGAATTTTCGGGTTTTGTTTCAATGGAAGGTTTGATTCCGTACCTTATCCACGCTCTGAAGAAGGACAAAGCCGAGGCACAGCTACCGAAGCTTCTCGGAGAACTCCACCAGCCAGAGGAGCTACCACCGCCTTCTGAGCGGATCCAGCCATAACTTTCCCGAGGGCTCGTCTCACCGGCGAACTCGATCGGAGTTCCAGCCGCCGCCGCCGTCGACGCTGGACTTCGCCGAGCAGCAGCGGACGAGCAGCGTCGCCGGAGACTTTCCGTCGACGCCTTCTTCTGATCAGAACAGGAGGGCTTTTCTTCGTATTCTGGTTTCCAGATGTCGAATTTCGATAACGTGCCTCGGAGGAGGATTGTTTCGAACTAAAATTGAGTTGGTGAACGAAAAACGACGATATTCTGTTCTGTTCTGTTCTGTTCTGTAATGTTTGGGTGGGTTGTAATTGTATATTTGCAGTGCAAGGTGTTGTGTTGTTTTTCCTAATTGGTTGGATTCTTTAGGCAAAATCAGTGTCGTTTGTTTAGGTGGACGTGGAAGTCCATTGAAGTGGATGGACTTTCGCTTGTGATCAATTTGTAAATTGCAATAATATGATTTCGATTTCTTTCCTTTCCTTTTTAGTTTCTATTTATTTGCATTTAAAAAATTTTCAACGATTATAATTATAGGTATAATTTAATGATAATTTTATTTTTGATTTATTATAAGATCAAGATTTACCAATAATATTTAATAACAATTATATTAATAAGAATATAAATAGAGACAATTTCTTGATTAAGTCTCAATTATTGATAATAAAAAAAAAAAGAAAAAAAAAAAAGCAGTCATATTTTTTTCATCTAAATGAGAACTTCTAATTTCAAAGAAAAAAGTTTGTGATGACAGCGAGTAGTGGAAAATTGTGATTTGTGGCCATTGATGGAGATGATGACAAGTTGTAGTGATTGATAATTGATTTATTTTGACTTAAATTTTATTTGCCGCGTATGATCCAATGTTTACCTAATTAGAGGAAATAGTAAGGACAGTTGTGGCCGTCCAATTTTGTAAGCATTTTCATTAGAGTCTTGAATCTTCAAATTACAAAAGAGAGGAAATGGTGAAACAGCCCTTATTGACATTCCGTCCCCTATTCATACCATACCTTAAATTAGATTTTACTTTTCACCATCACTCCCTCTTAATATATGTAAATATATATTTCTCATTTTACATGTAACATCAACAAGTTTTTGCAACTATTATTATACACTAGTTTTATGCGCGTGTTTAAGCGTGTGATATGGACAAAAAAAAAATGATAATGATATGATCATCATGTGACAATGGCATGACGACCACGTGATTGTCGTGTAATAAACGAGGAAGACATTGACCAAATATAGGTGTGAAATTTTAGATGTCATTGCTAATTGGAATTCTTCTACAGATGATGGACCAAACATAGGTGTGAGATTTTAGATGTCATTGCTAATTGGAATTCTTCTACAAATGATGGTCCTTCTAGAAAGAAAGAGGAATTCTTCTACAAATGATGGTCCTTCTAGAAAGAAAGAAGAAAAAAGTGTTGAAATATAAAATTATTGTTGGTTCACTTCCCAATAACTAAGGTTTTTGGATGTATTGGTAAATTAATATGATATCAAAGTGGGAGGTCTGAACTTAAACCCTACAATTACAATCTTTATAACCCCTTGATTATTGCTTGTGTGTTGGACCTTTATTATATCCGCACATTTGCTTATTATCTAGCCTACACGTGAAATGGTGTTGAAATATAAAACTATTATTGACACACTTTCCAACAACTTAAGCTTTTGGGATGTATTGGTAGACTAACAAAAGAGGAAAAAAGAAATTATTATTTTTCGGAACACTAAATGAAACTTCTAATTTTAACACAAAAAATAATTTAATGATAATTTTACATATGATTTATATATAAATTACAGATTTTGAATCTTCCGATTTTTTTTATTGATATATACAATTAATTTAAAACAGTTGGGTTTTTAAAAGACAAGAATAAACTATATTAATTTAAAGAAATGAGAAAATTACTTAAATAATTATTTTTTTCTCATCTATTAGTTAACATGCCATAAATTCTCCATTCTTCATCAACATGATACAAAATTTAGTTAACTTTAATTTAAATTTGTGTCATAGTATTATAGTGTTAATTCTTTATATTATGTTAATGTAATGAACGTTAAATTTATATTCATTTAAATGTTTTTCACTTTAAAAAATCTTTCTTGAGATTCGATGACTTATTCAAAGCCAACTATGGGATAGGTATTGGGTTAGTATCTGTAAGTCTATTTTTCAACTAAATGACGTTTTAGGATTTTTTTTTTTTCCTGGTTGAAGTAAACGAGATTGCCGATGACATGATTTTCCTTTAGTTTTATGTTAATGAACATAACGAATACCTTGTTTTATTAAAATAACAAAAGAATAAATACATTTATCCTTTCCCTCTTTGAAAAACGAAATGTCGTATCGGAAGCATGCAAACGAAATTGAAAATATTTATATGTACATGCATATATATTGCTATAATTTACAGCCCAATATTTACAATATCAGTGGCAGACCAGACCCGATTATCTATCAAAATAGTGATTTTCCTATAATAAGTTAAAATGAACCACTGTATATATATATATATATGTGTATTTTCTTGATTTGACACATATATATATTTCAAATGTTAAAATTAGAATTAAAAAAAAGATCTCAAGCAAACGACATCGTTTCTCAAGACAAATTTCCGCTTCCAGCCGATGGAAGCGAAGCAAAACGACCTAGGAAACCTGTCTTCTTTGTATCATCGTACTCCATAGATTCGACTCCGAGCAGAACCAAAATCCGAAGCTTCAAATGCCGTCCCGATCAGTCTTTGACGCCGGCGAGATTCGGTCGGAGTTCGAAAACGCAGGTATTAACTGCAAATTCATCCCATTGATTTGGAAGCACGTTCTTCAGAACCCCGACGGCGATTTCGAGCAAGTCCCTTCCTTGCCTTCCTCGGCCTACCTTCTCCTCCGCTCCAAGTTCAAGCTTCTCTCCTCCTCTCTCCACTCCGCCACCGACTCCTCCGACGGCGTCACCACTAAGCTCCTAATCAAGCTCCAGGTTTGAATCCTCTCGTCCTCTCTCTCTCTCTCTTAAACGCACACAATCTGTTTGACGAAATGCCAATGTGAGAATTCGTGTTTGGTTTCATCAGAGCGGAGCTCTCGTGGAGGCCGTGATAATGAGGTACGACACGCGGTTGGGAAAATACGCCGGGAAGCCCCGGCCGGGCGGTCCCAGAGCAACGTTGTGCATATCATCTCAGGTGTTGTTTATATTTTCGTTGGATTAGTTGTAAGGCGTGTTTGTTTTTCAACCCCTGGTTTTCGCAATTGTAATGGCTGTTTGTTTACTACAGGTTGGCTGCAAGATGGGTTGTAAATTCTGTGCCACCGGGAGCATGGGGTTTAAGAGCCATTTGTCGTCGGGGGAAATCGTCGAGCAGTTGGTTCATGCTTCTCGCTTAACACCCATCCGCAATGTCGTTTTCATGGTACTTATGTTGTAAGATTGTTTCTTTTGAGTAGTTATTTTGTGATGCTAGTTAATTATGGTTGTGGACCGTAAAGGGTAGTGGTGAAACTTGACTATGGAGTAAGCTTGTGAAATCAGATGGAAAAAGTGCATTTGTTGGAGTAATGCTCTTTTGGAATATTCACGTTTGTTGATATGTTGAGTGTAATCTGTTAAGTTTTTACTCAATGTTTCTTAGTTTTTTTTGTTTTACTTTATTTTTTTAATCTTGTGGTTAGGGAATGGGGGAACCGCTAAATAACTATTCGGCCTTAGTAGAAGCAATTCGTGTCATGACTGGATCACCGTTTCAGTTATCCCCAAAAAAATAACTGTATCAACGGTATTCTCAACAAACTGATCTCATGTCTTAATTTCTGTGCATTTGTCATTTTCATTCTTGGTTGAGTTTGTGTTGAGTTCCTAGGTCACAAATTGCAAGTTAACCTTCCGTAGGTTGGTATAGTTCATGCCATCAACAAGCTTCATAGTGATCTTCCGGGTCTGAACCTTGCGGTTTCGCTGCACGCACCAGTTCAAGATATTCGTTGCCAGATAATGCCTGCGGCTCGGGCATTTCCTTTGGCAAAACTGATGGATTCATTGCAAGAATATCAAAAGAAAAGGTTTGATGGACCCTTTTTTTGTTTCTGAAAATTATGCATACTCAAATATTTCCTGGAAGACTTTTGGTAGTCATTTGAGATTCCTATGATAGCTCACTTTGGTCTCTCATTCTTCAGCCAACAAAAAATCTTAATCGAGTACATAATGCTTGATGGGTGAATGATGAAGAGCAACACGCACATCAACTTGGCAAGTTGCTAGAGACACTTGAAGTGGTGAGATCTTTTAACGTGAACTATAAGCAGTCAAAAATTCCATCATGCGTTTTGTGCGTGTGAATCTATGTCTTTGTATCTGCCTCTTTGCTTGTACCCTGCTTGTGTAAACTTGTACTTGTCTTTGATTCTATGAGTTGAGTTGAGTTGGCTTACTCTTCTTAACGTTCACAATATCCTATTGCTTATTGCCGAACAGGTTGTGAACTTGATACCCTTCAATCCAATTGGTTCTCTGAGTCAATTCCAAACCAGTAGCGAACAGAATGTCTCCAGCTTCCAGAAAATCCTCAGAGGTACCTACAACATCCGCACAACAATCCGTAAACAAATGGGTCAAGATATAAGCGGGGCATGTGGTCAGCTGGTAGTGGCTCAATCCGATAAGAGATTTGTTGAGGATCCACTCCTAGTGGACATAGAAGATCTTCGGGTGAGATAGTACTTCCTCAGTACTACTGACGTCAAATTGTGGTCAAAGTAGTCATGAAGATATGGCATTGGTCAGTTGCAATTCCGTTCCATTCAATTTTTGTGTACAAGTTTCGGTAAACGTAGTTCATACATACGTATTTTTCTAAAGCATTTTGTTAAGTAGAAGTTGTATAATGAGATCACCATTTTTTTTTTTTTTTTGAGGGAGATCACCATTTTCAATATAACTAAACTTGTTTCCTTTGCTTTATAGTATTTTGATTCTGTAATAGTGATAGAACTTGTTGAATCCATCATTTAGGCTCATAATAAATTAAAAGTTTCTCGTGCTAAGCAATAGATTTGATGCCCAAGTGGTCTAAACAAATTTTCGTCCACCTCTTAGCTCTATAATAAAACTGTTTTTGACTACATTTAGCATCTTATGGAATTTAGATTTGTATTTCTTGCTTTCTATCAAAGCCAAAAAATGTGACTACAAAAACTCTTCTGATTAGACTTTAAAACTTATAACAAAATTTAAATTAGACATTATAAATTTCATTTAACATTTTTTGTACTTATTAGAATACTTTAAAGATCATTTTGACTTCAAAAACTCTTTGATTTCAAACACTTACTGAGAAGTTATAGCTTTCGCTTCTTTTTTTCTACTGGCTAGAAGAAAAAACAAAAACTGTACCAAACAGGTCCTAAGAAGCTTTAACAATCAGAAGCAGCCTTAGAATAAAATTACGAATGGAACAAGAAGTCATTTCTTAACAAATTAACGATGAGCTTTTGCAATTAAACCAGTCTGCCAAACAAGCGAGATCCGTTACAAAAGCAATTAAGACTTTGTATTCGAAAGGGGTGAGGCTTACGAGCAACTTTCAACAAAAACCATGAATGAAACAAAGGTACCAAATATACTGATACAAAACTAAAAGCTCTACCAGTTTCCATAGCGGACTATGAAGCCAAAAGTGCTTCCACCTTTGCAATTTGGTCCTCTTCATTTTTGGGGGTTGGACTCCTATTCGCCTCTTGATATAAATCATGCTTCCATTTCTCCACACGAGTGCCACTAGCATGAAATCCAGGCCTTCCATTGAATCTATCTCTTCCCCTATAGTTTCTATCACCACTGCTGCCGCCACCATGATACCTTTCCCTGGAAGGAAAGCCAGCTCTCTGTGGTTCCCTTCTGCTTGGTGCTCTGTCTCTTGCATGTGGCTTATCAGATCTATCCGAATGGCGGGAATTGTGGCCTCTTTCCTCCTTTCCACTTTCTTCTGCAGCACGGTCAGGATGGACCGACTTTGCAGTCTCTGTTGCTGTGCTCTCAGCATTTTCAGAGTCCACCTGGATCTTCTTCTCTCTAAACGCGGGCCTTTTCCTCACAGGTGGAGCATCAGCTTCCATTTCAAAGAATCCATCCTGGCGCCAGCTGCCTTTTTCATCTCCTTTGGTTCTATCATCTCTTCTCCGAGTGTCATTACTTGCTGTCTTGTTTTCCGTCCTTTCATTATTCTGTTCCCTTGAATCTCTCCACCATCCACGTTCTAAAGTTAAAAGAGATGAGCAAACAACATATTAAATGGTGAAAGATGATCGAATTTCCAGCAGGAATATACATTTACAGAAGATTACAAGTGAACAAGATGAATTGAAAATTTGAAGCCTAAAGAAATGAAGATAATGATTGTTAAAGGGATCTCACCACCAGTTGCACTTCTACCCGAGCTTCGTCCAACTTGCGCGGAATTACCACGCTCATCATGCTGTTACAAGACATGGACATGCAAGCCTAACATTGTTATATACACGGAAGCACTTGAAGGGACGAGGCTGAACAACAATCCCACTATATCAGCCCAGGGGAAAAAAACGAGAAAGAAAAAAAGCTTGGACACAATGAATACGAACCCAGTTAACGAAAGCAAACTTAAATAATGGTTTTTAGTTGAGGGATTTATCAATCTGGAAGGTGGTAAAATTTTCCTGTCTATAGAAAATAAAGCTTAAAATCTTTTTTTTTTTCTTTTTTCCCTCCACGTTGTTTTACTTTTACTTATCAAATAAAGAAACAAAACATGACCGTGAGGGCACACATAGAACTTGCAAGTTGCACAACTCGTCTGGTATTCTCAGCCTACACATGTTGTAAAAACCATCTCTACTTGTTGCAATATTTTCTTCCCCGTTCGTCTGTTCTCAACCTTTAAGTTGCTAATCCACAAGATTTTCACGTCATGGCAAGAGAGCAATTAGATATACCAACAAAAGTTTAGATCTACAAAAAAGAATTACAATTACGAATCTAAACTTCCTTCAGGCTATCACCATGATTGAGTGTTTGAAACTGGCCATTCCTAGGCTACGAATGAACACAAATTAACTACAAAATGCAACTAGTTGCTCATTCAAATAGCTCTGAGTTTGAGAAAATCAGTAAATATCATTGCCTAGAAGCTATTTCTAAATTTCATATTAGTTACAAGTTACAACTTAAGTTGAGTCAGACTACTAGATATAAAGGTCCTTAGGGTAACATGAAGATCAAATATCGGTTCATCAGTTGGCAAGCAAGCTAAATAAGCTTCATCATATTCAAACACAGTAACACACACAACACCTGAAAGTACGACCGAGATCGGGGTGCATCGGATGGATTAGAAGAATGCTTTGTTCCTTTGTGTTGATCATTGGGTTTTTTCTCGACTTCATCGTTCGGAGCCCCTCTTTCTAGCTTAGAATCAGTTGTTAACGGGGTTCCAAGTGGCAATCCGCCATCTTGCACACGGCGACCGTGCTTTTGGTCTTGATCCGTCTGGTTCCTAGTATCCAAATTATTATTACTGCTGGGTAGTCTCTCTTGTGCTGGTTTTCCATCCCTCCTAGACTGCTTGGGGCTATTGACCAACCATATGCAAATAACAAATTAAACAAGTCAAACCATGTTACCATTTGAAATCCCCATTAACTTTCATCAGCTAGTTAAAAACTTCGCTCACTTGTTCTAACAAAAACAATAATTTCAACTATTGATTCAAAGGAGAATATACGCACACACACACACGACAAGACAAGAACTACTCCATCTAGGCAGAAAATTTTGATGATGAAAAACAAACACCAAATAAAAATGCAACATTTAGGTACAACTTTTACCATTCAAATGCTATCCAAAAAAAAAAAAAAATGTATAACCTAGGTTTTAGGGTTTCTTGAAATACTCAAAATTGACTCATTTTAGTCCAGACATATTTTTTTTCCCCTAAATTTGGCACAAAATAAGAACTTTTCTCGAAATTGTACTTGATTATACATAAAGTAATACCAAATCCGAAACAATTTTCGTGTACGAGTATCCCAAAACTCAATTTCAATCTCAGTCTCAGTTAAGACAATGGCGATATGAGATGAACGGAAATTGAGAAGGAGAAGAGGCACCTGGGGGGCTTCCTATCGAACCTAGAACGATGTCGTTTAGAGTCAGAGTCCCGACCCTCCCGATGCGACGACATTTGCGACGGCGATTCTGCAAGTCTGAGCAGGTCAAGTGTAGAGAGAAAGAGGATGAGAGAGAGGAGAGAGAGACCGCGCGAGAGGTAGACGAGTACTAGTAGTAGGGCTGGCAATCAATTTCCTTTCTTGAATCATGGCATGGTATGATAGAAGTTTTAGATATTTTGTGATCTAAAAAAAGGATCAACTCCTTGCCGTTTGATTGACCGACTAAGTGGGGCCTCTTAGGTAAACTGTAAACGAGATGCTAACGACCCATTTGACTTTCAAGTTGAATTTCAATTTAAAATTTTCATTACAAACTCGTGTATCAAACACAAGTTAATACGATTTTTGAAGATTTGCTTGGTTCATTTAGGCAATGGAGTTTTTTATTTTTATTTTTTTTTCCACGAATTTTCTGTTTAGTAAATTACTAGGTTGGTCTTTAAATTTTTAATTTTGTGTAATTTTAATTTCTGAACTTTTTTTCGTAGCTGAAATACCTCTAAACTTTTAAAATATTACTACAATAGTCTTTTACGTTAATTTTTAAACGAAATCCATTAGTTAACATTACTTTTTGATCAAATTACTAATATATGCTATTTAAAAATTTACAAAATTGACTATTGTAGTAACGTTTAAATAGTTTATGGGCATTCTCATTTGTAGCTAAAATAATCATAAATTATTAAAAACGTCGCTACATTAATATTTTTCATTAAATTTTTGACGGAATCAAATGTTATTGACCAAATTACTAACAGATTTTGTTAAAAAATGAACGTAAATGACTATTGTAGCAACGTTTTAAAAGTTTAGGGACATTCTAGCTATAAAAAAAAATTCAAAAATCAAAGTTGCATAATGTTAAGAGTTTAGAGACTAAATGAGTAATATACCCATTTTCTATTCCATTGTTTGTTTCGAAAATAAAATAATATTATATGATCCAAATTTAAGAATTTAATCATAAAAAAATTATTTAATTCTAAAAAATTCAACAAATTAATGAGTTGTAAAAATAATAATGGAAAGAGAACCGTTGAGATAGAAAAATTAGATAATAGATTTATCCAACAAAGACAACATAGGCAGGGTTTTGATTTTACGTGTGAGATATTTGTTTCGCATCATTTTCTTATTTTTACGTCATTTAACCATAACCTTCAGATGATGTACTGGGATAAGGTTACTATAAAAAGATCCTTTAATAATTGAACGTCTAGTTGTTATTAATGTGAGACTCAGATCTAATGCATAATTTATAGTGTTTTAATTAATATTTAATCGATGCTACTTACAAATTTTGAAATATTTTTTAATTGATTTTTCAATGCATTAATAAATTAATAAATTCATTAATATTAGATATTATTTAAAACATCAAAACTAAACTTTGAAATTTAATCTATTAATTTGACTCATCTGAGATGGTACCTTTATTCCTTTTTCTTCAAAAAGAAATGCAAATTATTCTGCATTTTTATTTTGGAGAAGTTATTCTTCCTAGTTGGTGTTGGTGATGACCATTTTTGGGGGGGTTTTCAAAAGGGGAGTGAAATTTAATTTGTTTGTAATAGAGAAGTTGACAAACGTAATAAACGACATGCTACTTTGCATACCAAGTTTTGTGTCGTTTACACAATAATACCACCTGTTGTTTATGTTATAGTTTTATGCCGGCTTTTCCTTTTAGGCGTAAATACGACATGAAGTTTTTGTCCTAAATGTGGTTGGTTAATTCAATACAAATAAATTGCACAACATAGACACTGAAATGACACTTCTATGTTCAGAATTTTCATCTCGTTGCGTCTTACAACCAACAAGCGGTTATTGTTTAATTATTGTTTGTTGTGAATCAGAGGCGGTTATTGTTGTAAGTTTTTTATTAACTGCCTGTTGTCGTCCCAAGTTTTGTGTCGTTTAAGCAACAAATAAAAACCAACTACATGTCGTTTTGTGGTTACGTCAAAGTTTTCTATATCCAAGCGCAGAAAATGAAACATCGTTTGTTGTCTCAACTATTGAATCGGCATCCTACTCAAATATAAACTACAAGTTTTCTCTTTGAAATAAGTCTTACTTTCTCATGCTCGTAATTTGCTCGTTTTCTTTTCCATTTCTGCAAATATGAGCTATTACTCAGACTACACAACAATGATGATGGAGGAGGAGAAGAAGAAGAAAAACAGAAGAAAGGAACCTCCACTTTTCTGAGTTTGGTGAGACTGCTAGTGTCTCTCTCTCTCTCTTCTTGCAATCCTTCTCTTTAGATTTTGGTTTACTTCCATTAGTACTGCATGTTTCTTAATGTTAAATTTAATTAAAATCACTAAAAAGTAAAAATGCGTGAAATTGATAATTTCTTATATCTCTATTGGTAGGTTATTTTTTCAATATTGGCATAAGAATTCTCGTTAGATTTTATATTCTGAATACTTTTGCTACTTTCATTTTACCATGTACTTTTTTTTTAACCAATATGGAAATAATATGCAATAGTCTCCGACTTGAAAACATGAAGCAGATAGAGATGATCCGACGTTGGAGTTGCTCGAAGATCGTACGGTTTTTCTTTAGTAGTGATTTTTTATTTTCCTTGTTGGTTATCATATTATTACTTGCAAATCTTTGGGGGAGAAAGTTTTAGCCCAAAAGGAAAGGAATTAAGTGATTTGATTTCAAAATGACCTCCTTAGAGGACTTTCTTTGTTCTAATAATTAGGCCTCCAGGCCTTATTTCGCACACTAGATTAGATTGAATTGGATTTGATTATAAATTTAGGATTGAACCGGATAAGATTGGACTAAATTAAAAGTTAATTTAATTAATATTTGATAAAAATTAAATTAATTAACGAAGGTTCTGTCAAAACACACACAAAAATTAATAGACTACAAATTACATTAAAATTTTCGAAAAATTTACCAAATCCAACATTTGAAAAAACAAAAAAAAAACCGAAACAAGAGTGGATTGGAAATGGCAATCTCCAGCAGCCGAGGGTGGATTAATTAGCACCTGGGTTTCGACGACCGCGGGGCGGAGGCTGGTTTTCATAGCGCTTGGGTTTCATGATGACAGGGGCGGAGGCTGGTTTCACGGTGCATAGGCTTCACGACGACAAGGGCGGAGGATGGTTTCCCTAGCGCCTGGGTTTTAGGGTGTTCGCAATGGCAGGCTTTTGTGGTTGGTGAGATAAGCGAGCTCCGCCGATCGTGGAATGGGTCAGCTCCAGTGAGAGACGAGCGTATGGGTTGGAGGATTTAGCGAGCGACGATGGTGAGATCTGTCCAGATCTGTAGGGGAAGGGTGGTAAAATGGAGAAATACTCTAATCCCAAGCTCAGTACTAATTATCCCACCATTTTTTGAGGGACTACTTATCCCATGCATTTGGGACTATTTTTTTGGTCAATGGATAATTAATCAGGTCAACAATTTGTTACCAAACATGGGAATAGGATTATTTATCCCAATCCGAGTCCGAATCCGGTGTACGAAACACAGCCCAAGAGTACTTGGTTGGGACTAAAATTATTGCTTTCTGTTGATTCAAACTTTTCATTTAAAAACTCTTAAAAGGGTTCGGTTTTCTGAATTGTGCTGATAGACCCTCAAGCTTCAGAACCTGTTCTGTTAAAAGTTTATTCGTTTCTTAAGTTCTTTGATTTGAAAAGGGAAAACATGTAATTTGGTGTGCTTTCATCATAATCTCTTGTTTATTTCTAGAGTTGCTTAGAAAGGGATAGAGCGGAAAGGACTCCGGCGGCGAAGAAATGATATAGAGTCTCAACTCTTAACTGCTAATGGCGTGGTACGTCGGCGCTTATTCATTTCACTTCGGCACATGATCCTGATTTCTTGGAACTCAACATGATAGAATGTGTTGTACATGTTGTGTCTAGATGCTTCATTCAACTGCCATGAAGAATGGAGGAGGATCAAAATTAATGTTTATTTTGATTCAATAAAATCACAAGTGTGTTTTGGTGATTTTGAACTTCTTATCTACTGCTTTTGCATAAAAGCCTAAATCTACCAATCTTGCAAATTGAAAATTAACATTTTTTTTTTTTGGTTTTTCCTTCTCCCTCACAGATTTCAGCAAACCTCGTTTTTCGTAAACAGTTTCCGCCGTCGACAACAGCTAAAGCTTTGTTATGATTCCCGATTATTCTTCTAGCAAGGTACAGTCTAAACTCTATCAAGTTATTTGCCAATATAATACTAGCCTTTTTTTTTTTTTTTTTTTTGGTGACAACGTTCTCAAGATGTTTACAAAGTAACTAAAATATATTCTTTTCATAACAAATTAATCCTCGTATTTAATCCATAATTTGCTTTCTCTAATAACAATTTCAGCTCCTTTCCTTCTATCATCATCGACACGCTGCGTTAGGCATGTATGTCGGGCTGAACCGATCTCCTGAAGTTACCTTCGAAGCAAGCATTGGCACTCCAAGCCTTGCATTTGGAATTGAGGGAACGTACCATACAGCGTCAAGCCGTTTTCGGCCGTGGATGATTGGCTTCCAAGCATCAAACATTGCATACAATGCTTCCATACTTTTGTAAGTCCTTTCAATTTTTGTTCTAACGTAACATTTATTAACATAAAAAAATATATATACAACTAAAATAAACAAAAGAAAATACTTAAATTGGCCTTTTTTTTTTTTTTTTTGTTCCTATGAAATTTTTTGTTCTTCAATATCTGGGAAAAGAAATGAAGATTTCTGCGGTGGTAGACAAACGCCGGTCTCTCCTGACAAATGAACGTTGGTTCGCAGCCGGAGGATCATGGGTGATAAATCATGATCTGACGGTTGTTAAGGCTAGACTTGACAATGTTGGGACCCTTAAGACTCTTCTGCAGCACAATATCAAAGATCAAAAGTCACGGCTTTTAGTCTCTAGCGAATTTGATGTCAAGTCCCTCGATAAGAAGCCTAGAATTGGCTTGACTATCATTCTAATGCCTTTGAGTACTTTCTTGTGAAATTTGCATCTCTAGTGGCTTGTATTTTGATAGAATTTTCCAAGTGTACGAATAGAAAGTACGACGTACATCTTGAACATATATTCTTTTTTGTAGATTTCCATAATAATTGGTCAGTAACAAAAAGTGACGGATTCGTAAATTTTTACTGGGAAGTGAATTAAAACAAATAGTTTGAACTAAAACTATGACGCAAAAGTCTTTTATCCCCAAATGAACTGATTTTGTTATAGAGTTAAATCTCTGAAAATTGTTAATTTACATGGTAGTATAGTTGGTCGTTGATTTCTTTGAAATATGGAATTTCGAATATGAGTACTTAAAAAATCAAAACCTTTGATAAAATTTAATGTCTTTTTAAATGAAAATGTAATAATTTAAAAAATTTAGTGGGGGGGCAAATAAATGATGAAATTGTAAAAATATTTTGTCATAGCGACAAATAATGACGAACCATTGGAATTGAGTCAAACGAGAGAAATTGGTTTTCCGTTGAAAGTTTGTTGTCGTTTCGCAGAGAAACATGATAATATGTTTTGTCGTCTCGTCTATGCTAAATCCGTCATTTAATAGTTTGACATCGTTTAGTTACAAACGACATGTCTGTTTATTTTTAAGATTTTGCTCTCTTCCAAACAAAAAAGATATGTCGCTTATCATCTTAAAGGTTGTTGTCTTTCAAATCATCTAACTGCACGTCGTATTACGGTTTTTAATCTCAAACAAAGCGTTTTTTTTTTTTAACAAAAAAAAAAAAGCAAAATAAATTTAAGAAAGCATTAAACAGTTGATTGTAGTCTCAAAGTTTGTGGTCGTCTAAATGATTAAAACTACGTGCCGAATATCTCGATTCTTTGTTTACTTCGTTGTCGTTTCAAGGACAACGACATGTAGCTTAAGCTGCAGGTCTACAAATCGTAAAACTGCATGCCGTTTCTTGTGCATAATTTGTTGTCGTTCAGGTGAAACAAATGAAATGTCGATTTAGAGAACTAGAAACGACATGTAGTTACGTTCCTTGGTATTTGAAATTGGAGAAAACAACATGCAATTAGCTATTCTAAGCCGAGATAAATTTTAAAAAGAGTAATTGGCCTAGATAGTCCCTAGATTCTTGCAAAGGTAACAGTTTGATCCCCGTTTTTTTTTTTTTTTTTGTGACTAAGATGAACCTAAACTCTTATTTTTTGGTCGCTATGATCATTTCTGTCAAAATCCATTAATTTCTAACATAATGATAAGGTATTTTAATAATTTACTAATAAATAATTTAAAAAATAAAAAAATTAATCTCTCATCTCCTCTCCAAACCAAAGCCACTCACTTACTCTCTCTCCCTCCCCCCTCCTTGATCTCTCTCTCTTTAAAACAAGAGTAGCCCAAATCTGGGGCTAAGATCAGGGGGTACGGCAAGTTCAGTGGCGAAAGGAGGAAACCAAATCGGAGCGCTTAGGCAGGGGCGAAATTGGGAGGGGGGGGGAACCTAGTTCGATTTTGGGTTTTGAGTTGAGCTTGATGAGGGCAAAGAAAGTTAGGGAGGAGGGGACTTGATGAGGGGGAAATCGATCAGTGATTCCCGCCGGGAGGGGTGACAATGGCGAAGACAGAGAGGGCGAACTTTGATATGGGTTCTGGTGGGGGGTAGGGGCTCGTGGCTAACGGCGGTAGAAGGGGGCCAAACTAAGAGAGAGGGGGGGTGGGGGGCTAGACCAAGAGAAGGAAAGAAGAGGGGTGGGGGACGATCTGCGATGGGAGGGGAGGGGCCAGATTGAGAGAGAGATGAAGGGGTGGGGGGCGAATGGCGGCGAGGGTAGGGAGGCTAAACCAAGAGAGAGAGAAGAGGGGGTGTGGGGGTCAGACAGAAAGAGAGAGGAGGGGTAGGCAAAACAAAAAGAGGGGAAGGGGGTTGGTGAGAGAGGGGAGGGTATTTAAGTAGAACCTATATGGTTTCAAGTAGAACCTATGTCGTTTTACTAATTATAATTTTTGCTGCAACGTATGTCATTATGAAAACAAGGAATTTTTAATTTATTAAAACAATATAATCGCATAAAAAAAATGTTCGCTTCTGCGTGTGAGCCTGTAAGGTGTTATTTCGCTTATATACGACATGTCATTAATCAGTAACTTACTTGCTGTGTTGAAGCAAGAAAACGACGTCTAGCTTGTATCTAAGAAGTTTTATCTCGACAGTAATGGAGAAAACAATATCCGCCTAGGCAATTGATGTTTATACGCAAAAAGAACGTTAATATAATAAAAACGACGTGAATTTGTTAGTTTTAACTTTAAGCAACTATTAAAGTTCTAGTCAAGATATTTGAATTTGTCCCTTGAATCTTTATATCAAGATAGAAGTAGACTTACATGTACGGACATATATACGGTAAGATTGTAACTTAGAAACAGAAAGCATTCACAAGTTCAAGACCAAAGAAAGCTCAGGTCTCTAAACTCCCTATTCCAAGAAAACAATACAACATATATATATATGCGCACACACACACACATACATATACGAGTTTCTAGTCTCAAGTCTCAACAACAAGTCTTTCATTCTGATAATATTCTCGATCATTTCTCAGGCAATTCAGTTGATTTCTCTGCAAATATGAGCCACCACTCGGAGAATTCGAAGATGAAGGAAGACACAAGAAAGCGACCTCTATTTTTCTTTGAGCTTTGGGCTTCACATAAAGGCTCTCTGCTATAACTCTTCTTCCTCCTCTTCTTCTTCTTCTTCTCCTCCTCCTTCTTCTTAGGCTGATCAAAGTCGTTCTTTGTTTCCTTAACTTCTTCATAATCCGAATTTGTTTGCACAATTTTGTCATCTCAAAACCGTCGTGTAATCTTCATGATTTTAGGAAGATCATATGATGGTTTTCCTTTAACCATCGTGTAATCTCAGATATTACACGACGGTTTTCCCCCAACCGTCGTGTAATCTTTGTGATTTTCGAAAGATTACAAGATGGTTTTCCTTAAACAAACTACATGTTGAATCAAGAAAAAAAATCTTAATATGGCATTGAAATCCAACAGAGTAGAGTAATCCAATTATTATAGAAAATCTCTTAAAGATAATATGTCTAGTATGTAATTCAAACATTCAACTCAAAAAACATGAAAAGTTCTATCAATTTTTAGTTTTAGAAGCCACCCAAAGCTCTAGAGTGACAGCCAGCCCAATTACAAGTTTGTCGTAGAAGTTATTCGTGTTGAATTCAGCAGAAACCGTAAAATATGCCATGTCATTGGGTTGATGATGTAGGAGTGTTTCGAGCATCGCTCGACGATCAATTCAAGCCTTCACAGATGTCATATCATCAATGACACATGATCCTCCTGCAGTAATCTTTTTTGGTATCCTTATTCCTGCAGTAATCTACTTTGGTATCATTATTCCTGCAGTAATCTTCTTTGGTATCACTATTCCTGCAGTAATTTTTTTTGGTATCATTATTCCTGCAGTAATCTCTTTGGTGAGAGAGGGGAGGGTATTTAAGTAGAACCTATATGGTTTCAAGTAAAACCTATGTCGTTTTACTAATTATAATTTTTGCTGCAACGTATGTCATTATGAAAACAACGAATTTTTAATTTATGAAAACAATATGATCGCATAAAAAAAATGTTCGCTTCTGCGTGTGAGCCTGTAAGGTGTTATTTCGCTTATATACGACATGTCATTAATCAGTAACTTACTTGTTGTGATGAAGCAAGAAAACGACGTCTAGCTTGTATCTAAGAAGTTTTATCTCGACAGTAATGGGGAAAACAACATCCGCCTAGGCAATTGATGTTTATACGCAAAAAGAACGTTAATATAATAAAAACGACGTGAATTTGTTAGTTTTAACTTTAAGCAACTATTAAAGTTCTAGTCAAGATATTTGAATTTGTCCCTTGAATCTTTATATCAAGATAGAAGTAGACTTACATGTACGGACATATATACGGTAAGATTGTAACTTAGAAACAGAAAGCATTCACAAGTTCAAGACCAAAAAAAGCTCAGGTCTCTAAACTCCCTATTCTAAGAAAACAATACAACATATATATATATATATATGCGCACACATACACATACATATACGAGTTTCTAGTCTCAAGTCTCAACAACAAGTCTTTCATTCTGATAATATTCTCGATCATTTCTCAGGCAATTCAGTTGATTTCTCTGCAAATATGAGCCACCACACGGAGAATTCGAAGATGAAGGAAGACACAAGAAAGCGACCTCTGTTTTTCTTTGAGCTTTGGGCTTCATATAAAGGCTCTCTGCTATAACTCTTCTTCCTCATCTTCTTCTTCTTCTCCTCCTCCTTCTTCTTTGGTTGATCAAAGTCGTTCTTTGTTTCCTTAACTTCTTCATAATCCGAATTTGTTTGCTCAATTTTGTCGTCTCAAAACCGTCGTGTAATCTTCATGATTTTAGGAAGATCATATGGTGGTTTTCCTTTAACCATCGTGCAATCTCAGAGATTACACGACGGTTTTCCCCCAACCGTCGTGTAATCTTTGTGATTTTCGAAAGATTACAAGATGGTTTTCCTTAAACAAACTACATGTTGAATCAAGAAAAAAAAATCTTAATGTGGCATTCAAATCCAACAGAGTAGAGTAATCCAATTATTACAGAAAATCTCTTAAAGATAATATGTCTAGTATGTAATTCAAACATTCAGCTCACAAAACACGAAAAGTTCTATCAATTTTTAGTTTTAGAAGCCACGCAAAGCTCTAGAGTGACAGCCAGCCCAATTACAAGTTTGTTGTAGAAGTTATTCGTGTTGAATTCAGCAGAAACCGTAAAATGTGCCATGTCATTGGGTTGATGATGTAGGAGTGTTTCGAGCATCGCTCGACGATCAATTCAAGCCTTCACAGATGTCATATCATCAATGACACATGATCCTCCTGCAGTAATCTTCTTTGGTGTCCTTATTCCTGCAGTAATCTTCTTTGGTATCACTATTCCTGCAGTAATTTTTTTTGGTATCATTATTCCTGCAGTAATCTTCTTTGGTGAGAGAGGGGAGGGTATTTAAGTAGAACCTATATGGTTTCAAGTAAAACCTATGTCGTTTTACTAATTATAATTTTTACTGCAACGTATGTCATTATGAAAACAAGGAATTTTTAATTTATGAAAACAATATGATCAAGATATTTGAATTTGTCCCTTGAATCTTTATATCAAGATAGAAGTAGACTTACATGTACGGACATATATACGGTAAGATTGTAACTTAGAAACAGAAAGCATTCACAAGTTCAAGACCAAAGAAAGCTCAGGTCTCTAAACTCCCTATTCCAAGAAAACAATACAACATATATATATGCGCGCGCACACACACACATACATATACGAGTTTCTAGTCTCAAGTCTCAACAACAAGTCTTTCATTCTGATAATATTCTCGATCATTTCTTAGGCAATTCAGTTGATTTCTCTGCAAATATAAGCCACCACTCGGAGAATTCGAATATGAAGGAGGACACAAGAAAGCGACCTCTGTTTTTCTTTGAGCTTTAGGCTTCACATAAAGGTTCTCTACTATAACTCTTCTTCCTCCTCCTCTTCTTATCCTCCTCCTCTTTCTTCGTTGGTTGATCAAAGTTGTTCTTTGTTTCCTTAACTTCTTCATAATCCGAATTTGTTTGCTCAATTTTGTCATCCCAAAACCGTCGTGTAATCTTCATGATTTTAGGAAGATCATATGGTGGTTTTCCTTTAACCATCGTGCAATCTCAGAGATTACACGACGGTTTTCCCCCAACTGTCGTGTAATTTTCGTGATTTTTGAAAGATTACACGATGGTTTTCCTTAAACAAACTACATGTTGAATCAAGAAAAAAAATCTTAATGTGGCATTCAAATCCAACAGAGTAGAGTAATCCAATTATTACAGAAAATCTCTTAAAGATAATATGTCTAGTATGTAATTCAAACATTCAACTCAAAAAACACAAAAAGTTCTATCAATTTTTAGTTTTAGAAGCCACCCAAAGCTCTAGAGTGACAGCCAGCCCAATTACAAGTTTGTCGTAGAAGTTATTCGTGTTGAATTCAGCAGAAACCGTAAAATGTGCCATGTCATTGGGTTGATGATGTAGGAGTGTTTCGAGCATTGCTCGACAATCAATTCAAGCCTTCACAGATGTCATATCATCAATGACACATGATCCTCCTGCAGTAATCTTCTTTGGTATCCTTATTCCTGCAGTAATCTACTTTGGTGTCATTATTCCTGCAGTAATCTTCTTTGGTATCACTATTCCTGCAGTAATCTTCTTTGGTGAGAGAGGGGAGGGTATTTAAGTAGAACCTATATGGTTTCAAGTAAAACCTATGTCGTTTTACTAATTATAATTTTTACTGCAACGTATGTCATTATGAAAACAATGAATTTTTAATTTATGAAAATAATATGATCAAGATATTTGAATTTGTCCCTTGAATTTTTATATCAAGATAGAAGTAGACTTACATGTACATATCATCAATGACACATGATCCTCCTGCAGTAATCTTCTTTGGTATCCTTATTCCTGCAGTAATCTACTTTGGTATCACTATTCCTGCAGTAATCTTCTTTGGTGAGAGAGGGGAGGGTATTTAAGTAGAACCTATATGGTTTCAAGTAAAACCTATGTCGTTTTACTAATTATAATTTTTACTGCAACATATGTCATTATGAAAACAATGAATTTTTAATTTATGAAAACAATATGATCAAGATATTTGAATTTGTCCATTGAATTTTTATATCAAGATAGAAGTAGACTTACATGTACGGACATATATACGGTAAGATTGTAACTTAGAAACAGAAAGCATTCACAAGTTCAAGACCAAAGAAAGCTCAGGTCTCTAAACTCCCTATTCCAAGAAAACAATACAACATATATATATGCGCGCGCACACACACACATACATATACGAGTTTCTAGTCTCAAGTCTCAACAACAAGTCTTTCATTCTGATAATATTCTCGATCATTTCTTAGGCAATTCAGTTGATTTCTCTGCAAATATAAGCCACCACTCGGAGAATTCGAATATGAAGGAGGACACAAGAAAGCGACCTCTGTTTTTCTTTGAGCTTTAGGCTTCACATAAAGGTTCTCTACTATAACTCTTCTTCCTCCTCCTCTTCTTCTCCTCCTCCTCTTTCTTCTTTGGTTGATCAAAGTTGTTCTTTGTTTCCTTAACTTCTTCATAATCCGAATTTGTTTGCTCAATTTTGTCATCCCAAAACCGTCGTGTAATCTTCATGATTTTAGGAAGATCATATGGTGGTTTTCCTTTAACCATCGTGCAATCTCAGAGATTACACGACGGTTTTCCCCCAACTGTCGTGTAATTTTCGTAATTTTTGAAAGATTACACGATGGTTTTCCTTAAACAAACTACATGTTGAATCAAGAAAAAAAATCTTAATGTGGCATTCAAATCTAACAGAGTAGAGTAATCCAATTATTACAGAAAATCTCTTAAAGATAATATGTCTAGTATGTAATTCAAACATTCAACTCAAATAACACAAAAAGTTCTATCAATTTTTAGTTTTAGAAGGCACCCAAAGCTCTAGAGCGATAGCCAGCCCAATTACAAGTTTGTCGTAGAAGTTATTCGTGTTGAATTCAGCAGAAACCGTAAAATGTGCCATGTCATTGGGTTGATGATGTAGGAGTGTTTCGAGCATCGCTCGACGATCAATTCAAGCCTTCACAGATGTCATATCATCAATGACACATGATCCTCCTGCAGTAATCTTCTTTGGTATCCGTATTCCTGCAGTAATCTTCTTTGGTATCATTATTCCTGCAGTAATCTTCTTTGGTATCATTTGGTATCATCATCACAGATGTCATATCGACTTTGCAGTAATCATGTCGGACAAAATTCATTGGTATCATTATTCCTGCAGTAATCTTCTTTGCCTCGTCTAGATAATGAACATATGATGCATTAAACCTGTCAGATTCCCTAAGAAAAAATATTGAGAAAAAAGAAAAGTTATGTTTTTCATCAATCTCAAGCTATATAAATCATAATCTAAGTGTATAGTTTTGTCCTACAAGTGTATACTTTTATGATACAAGTTTTACTCGGAAACTTTTGTTATCAATGTCATTTCTCAAGTCAATGTGAAAACACTTACATAATCACGGAAGCGTTTCAACTGGGACTTGTTACTTAAACTGCCACATTCGAGCACGAAAATCCCAAACAGTTGAGTTTTAGGTTAATTTCATCTTCAAACCGCATGAAATGCAAGGAAGGCTAGTAGTTGCATCAAGGCTAATATGCTGAATATGGCCCAGAGCAGCGGATATCAAGAAGGTAGCATTTTGATAGCAAAACGATAATTTGAACTGGAATAGAGAAGCGAATTTCGAGTTATAACGATGAGAAGAGTCAATCAGTGGCCTTCACAATACTAAAATGTCTTGTTTGTATAAAACATAATGAAAACTATCTTTTGACTCATTTTTATTTTCAAATGAATCCTAAAGAAGTGAAAGAAGTTTGCACCTTGCTTGTTCTCAAACTTGTAATGTAATTATGGAACGCAAAATCAGCTTTAACGGTTGCAGATGGCAAAAACAGTTTAGTTAAAACGAGCTTTCCCGAAATCTGAAATCACAAGTGAAGATAAACAGTTGTTAGATACATTCATAAAACAAAATTGACAGATTTGGGACTTTAATAAGTAAGCACAAGAAGCACTTACCGGGTTAATGAAACCCGCTTGTAAAGATCATGAGTCAAGTTTACAATCGATACTATGAGCTTTGTGATTATATGTTGCTCTCAGATCTTCAACCAATCCTTCTTGATACCTTGTAGAAGTTGCGATAAAGGTCTAGAAAAAATAATAAATGTGTTTCGTTAGGGTGAGTAAGTAATCTCGTGTCATCACTACTACAAAAGTTGACTTAGACGATGGAGATTACACAACGGTTTTACAAAAACCGTCGTCTAAAACCTAACCGTCGTGTAATCTTCTGAAAATCATTCTAAAAATTTAAAATTTTGTGCTTTGAAATTCTCGTGTAAACCATTAACATAAATCTCCGAGATTACACGACGGTTTAGGAAAAACCGTCGTGTAATTTTTCGAAAATCACGAAGATTACACGACGGTTTAGGAAATTTTGTGCATTGAGATTGGCGCGTAAACGATTAACTTAAATATCTGAGATTACACGACGATTTTGAAAAAACCGTCGTGTAATCTTCTGAAAATCACGAAGAATACACGACGGTTTATGAAAATTATCATGTAATCTCCAAGACTATATGACGGTTTCCTAAACCATCATGTAATTTCGGAGATTACATGATGGTTTCCATAAACCGTCGTGTAATCTCCATGATTTTCGGGAGACCGTCAACCATCGTGTAATCTCGGAGAGTATACGACGATTTCTCGAAACGGTTGTGTAATCTTCATGAATTTAGAAAGATTAAATGACGGTTTTCCCTCAATCGTCGTGCATAAATCGTCGTGTAATCTTCGTGTTTTTCGGAAGATTACACGATGGTTTTTCCTAAACAAACTACATGTTGAATGAAGAAAAAAAAAATCTTAATGTGACATTGAAATGCAACAGAGTAGAGCAGTCCAATTATCACAGAAAATCTATTAAAGATAATATGTCTAGTATGTAATTCAAACATTCAACTCAAAAAACACGAAAAGTTCCATCAGTTTTTAGTTTTAGAAGCCACTCAAAGCTCTAGAGCGACAGCCAGCCCAATTACAAGTTTGACGTAGAAGTTGTTCATGTCGAATTCGACAGAGACCGTAAAATGTGCCTTGTCATTAGGTCAATGATGCAGGAGTGTTTCGAGCATCGCTCGACGGTCAATTTAAGCCTTCATAGATGTCATATCATCAATGACACATGATCCTCCAACTGGAAGGTCGATTTCATGCCGGACGAAATTCATAGGTATCATTACCCCTGCAGCAAACTTCTTTGCCTCGTCCAGATAACGAACATATGATGCATTAAACTTGTCACATTCACTGAAAAAAGATATTGAGAACAAATAAAAGTTATGTTTTTCATCAATCTCAAGCTACATAAATCATAATCTAAGTGTATAGTTTTGTCCTACAAGTGTGTTTTTTATATAATAAGTTTTACTCGGAAACTTTTGTTATCAATGTCATTTCTCAAGTCGATGTGAAAACACTTACATAATCACGGAAGCGTTCCAACTGGGTTTCGTTACTTGAACCGCCACATTCGAGCACGAAAATCCCAAACAGTTGAGTTTTGAGTAAATTTCATCTTCAAACAGCACGAAATGTAAGGAAGACTAGCAGTTGCAGCAAGGTTAATATGCTGGATATAGCCCAGAGCAGCGGATATCAAGAAGGTAACATTTTGATGGCAAAACTATAATTTGAATTGGAATAAAGAAGTGAATTTCGAGTTATAACGATGAAGAGAGTCAATCAGTGGCCTTCACAATACTAAAATGTCTTGTTTGGATAAAACATAATGAAAACTATCTTTTGACTCATTTTTATTTTCAAATGAATCCTAAAGAAGCGAAAGAAGTTTGTACCTTACTTGTTCCCAAACTTGTAATGTAATTATGCAACGCAAAATCAGCTTTAGCGGTTGCAGATGGCGAAAACAGTTTAGTTAAACGAGCCTTCCCGAAATCTAAAATAACAAGGGAAGATAAACAGTTGTTAGATACATTCACAAAACAAGATTGGCAGATTTGGGACTTTAATAAGTAAGCACAATAAACACTTACCGGGTTAATGAAACCCGCTTGTAAAGATGACAAGTCAAGTTTACAATCGATACTATGAGCTTTGTGATTATGTGTTGCTCTCAGATCTTCAACCAATCCTTATTGATACCTTGCAGAAGTTGTGGTAAAGGTCTAGAAAAAATAATAAATGTGTTTCGTTAGGGTGAGTAAGTAATCTCGTGTCATCACTACTACAAAAGTTAACTTAGACGATGGAGATTACACGACGGTTTTACAAAAATTGTCGTCTAAAACCTAACCGTCATGTAATTTTCTGAAAATCACTTCTAAAAATTTAAAATTTTGTGCTTTGAAATTCACGCGTAAACCATTAACATAAATTTCCGAGATTACACGACGGTTTAGGGAAAATTGTCGTGTAATCTTTCGAAAATCAAGAAGACTACACGACGGTTTATGAAAACTGTCATGTAATCTCCAAGACCACATTACGGTTTCCCAAACCATCGTGTAATTTCGAAGATTACATGATGGTTTTCATAAACCGTCGTGTAATCTCCATGATTTTCGGGAAACCGTCAACCGTTGTATAATCTCGGAGATTACACGACGGTTTCTCGAAACGGTCGTGTAATCTTCGTGAATTTAGGAAGATTATATAATGGTTTTCTCTTAACCGTCGTGCAAGCTCGGAGATTACACGACGGTTTTCCCTCAATCGTCATGCATAAACCGTCGTGTAATCTTTGTGTTTTTCGGAAGATTACATGATGGTTTTCCCTAAACAAATTACATGTTGAATCAAGAAAACAAAAATCTTAATGTGGCATTAAAATGCAACAGAGTAGAGTAGTCCAATTATCACAGAAAATCTCTTATAGATAATATGTCTAGTATGTAATTCAATGTTCAACTCAAAAAACACGAAAAGTTCCATTAGTTTTTAGTTTTAAAAGCCACTCAAAGCTCTAGAGTGACAGCCAGCCTAATTACAAGTTTGCCATAGAAGTTGTTCATGTCGAATTCGATAAAGACCGTAAAATGTGCCATGTCATTGGGTCAATGATACAGAAAATCTCTTAAAGATAATATGTCTAGTATTTAATTTAAACATTCAACTCAAAAAACACAAAAAGTTCCATCAGTTTTTAGTACTAGAAGCCACTCAAAGCTCTAGAGCGACAGCCAACCCAATTACAAGTTGGCCGTAGAAGTTGTTCATGTTGAATTCGGCAGAGACTGTAAAACGTGCCTTGTCATTGGGTCGATGATGCAGGAGTGTTTCGAGCATTATTCGACAGTCAATTGAAGCCTTCACAGATGTCATATCATCAATGACACATGATCCTCCAGTTGCAAGGTCGATTTCATGTCAGACAAAATTCATAGGTATCATTACCCCTGCAGCAATCGTCTTTGCCTCGTCCAGATAACGAACATATGACGCGTTAAACCTGTCAGATTCACTAAAAAAAGATATTGAGAACAAAGAAAAGTTAAGTTTTTCATCAATCTCAAGCTACATAAATCATAATCTAGGTATATAGTTTTGTCCTACAAATGTGTACTTTTATGAGATAAGTTTTACTCGGAAACTTTTGTTATCAATGTCATTTCTCAAGTCGATGTGAAAACACTTACATAATCACGGAAGCATTCCAAAAGTTTCTAAGAAATGACAGTGATAACAGAAGTTTCTGAGTAAAACTTATCTTACAAAAGTACACACCTGTAGGACAAAACTATACACTTAGATTATGATTTATGTAGCCTGAGATTGATGAAAAACATAACTTTTTTTTGTTCTCAATATTTTTTTCAGGGAATTTGATAGGTTTAATGCATCATATGTTCGTTATCTGGACGAGACAAAGAAGATTGTTGCAGGGGTAATGATACCTGTGAATTTCGTTCGACATGAAATTGACTTTACAGCTGGAGGATCATTTGTCATTAATGATATGACATCCATGAAGGCTCGAATTGACCGTCGAGCAATGCTCGAAACGCTCCTACATCCTCGACTCATTGAAAAGGCACATTTTATAGTCTCTGCCGGATTCAATGTGAACAACTTCTACGGGAAACCTACAATTGGGCTGGCCGTCGCTCTAGAGTTTTGAGTGGTTTCTAAAACTAAAAACTGATGAAACTTTTCATGTTTTTTGAGTTGAATGTTTGAATTACATACAAGACATATTATCTTTTAGAGATTTTCTCTAATTATTTGATTGCTCTACTTTGTTGGATTTCAATGCCACATTAAGATTTTTTTTTTCTTGATTATAAATATCCTAGTGATCCTCATAAACCAGGTGAGACAAACTAGAATATAAGTATTGATATGGATGGTGTTGCTAAAGTCATCTTAAATTACCACAATAATATTTGGATAAGAAGAGAAACTTTCAGATGCAGGATCTTCACCATTATTATATTGTTGTTGCTCATAGTGCTTGTTGTTTTTCGTTTAGGTTTGATTGTCGTTTAATTTGGATGGTTGTCGTTTGTTATGTCTCTTTGTAGTTGTCGTTTACCACAATGGTGCTATGGGTCTTTTGATGAGTAGAGGGGCTATTTTTGTAACCTTTTCTACTATATTTATCTCTTTATCCCTCCCCTCTTGGGTTTTCTTTAGGTGGATTTTGGAACCTCAGTTCTATCCTACGTCCGGGTTAGACCGGTAAATTCCATTCTCTAAGGACTCCTATATCACTTTCATTTTTAACTGTACAAGAGTTTAAAGCACAAAGTGCCTGAGGTTATTTTTTACTTATAAACGGCATGTCGTTAATACAACAAACTACATGTTGAATCAAGAATACGACGTGTAGCTTGTATCTCAATTGACGTGAACTTTGTTGGTTTAACTTTGTTGTTGCGAAGGAAAGAGAAGCTGTCGATTTCGTCAGAATCACGAAGACAACCATATTCTCGTGCGGAGGAACTGGAGTTGTGGAGAACGAAGCTTGGAGATCTCATCAGCGGAGAATGGAACTCGGCCAAAAGATCATCATCGGAGAAGGAAGGGAGAGATGGGAGAGGGAGGAGAGAGAGAGATGTTTGGAAAAAATGAAAATTAATCAAACAAAATGTATATATTAGGCTATTTAATTAAATAAAAGGAGGTTGGATTATCTATTAGATTAGGTAATAAACTTAGGCCACTCATCCTAGTTACTCTTTGCCAAAAATGAAAATATGTCCAAAATTATCTACGGGTGCATGTATGTATACCAATGCCAAACATGGCATCCACAGCAAAAGTTCCAAATTAGTTGCATAACAGATTGGATGCGAAAGTGGTATGTCTCATTGTTTTTCGTATATGATCGATTTTGTTGGTCAAATTGACCTTTTTTTTTTATTAAATTAAAAATGAGGAAAAAAAAATAAGTATAATATCAAAGAGAAATTATTAGTTACCAAATATATGTTCTTTGGCAAGAATGGAAGCAATATATGCAAGATATCGATATTTTGACCACTTGAACCCTACGTGACACCTCATGCAGTCTATTGTTGATAGATGTATTCTAGAGTAATTTGAAGCAAATACGTTAACAAGAAGACGAAGAAATTGGAATTTGCCCGTATTTTTCATGAATGTAAAATTTATTTCACTTTCATATATTACGATTTATTTCATGAATTTGAACTCTCAGTTCAATATTTATTAACTTTTTTGACTGAGAATTTTAAATTCTGATTCTTGGTGCATGATTTTTTTTTTTTTTTTTAAAATTAGTCTTAAGGTTAAAACTTTCTATGATAAAATCAGCTAAAACGCATGCTTGTTGTTTTTTGATTAATTGATAATGCAAAATTCTTATATCAATATGATAAGAAAAAGTAGCATCCTCTCAAAGAAAAAAAAAAAAAACAAAAGAAAAGAAAAGCATCGTCTCCCTATATATCATGGTTGAAAAAAGAAAGTACAAAGATAAATTTGTAGGAGGGCCAAACACAAATTTTACACATATTGTTGAGTAAACATGCAAATTTATCATTAAATTAGTAACAAAAGAAAATAATGATGATTATAATATAACGATAATTACACACCTAATTTCATAATTAAATGTGAAGTTTAAATCTTTTATCTTTAAATTAAAAAGTTAAAAAAAAGAAAAAATCAATGGCTTTGTTTCGAGCTAATAATAATAATGAAATGTTTTTCTTCTTTTGAAATTGAGAGTGATAGTTTCGAACTCATAGTAATAACATTTTGCAAAATTCTTTTGATTTAATTTCAAAAAAAAAAAAAATCCTCATGCCATGCAGAGAGAATCTTATTATTATTTTTTTTTTTTTGACAACAAACAAGTCTGTACAATAGTCAAATCGGCGACGTGTTGTTTGAAAGTCCATAACGGCGTTAACTACTTTTTAGCACGTTCCTATCCAATATAAATCCACCCTCTCTCTCTCTCTCTCTCTTATTTTCTCTCTCTCTCAGACCGGAATTCGCTCTCGTGTCGTCCGTCTGCTCTGTCGACGGAGCGACGCCAACCGAACAAACAAATAATCAAACAAACAAACAAACGTCTCTGATCCACCAGCCCACCACCGTAAAGCCCTAGTCGGTGATTACTCTCTCAATTCCTTGCTTCAGACGCCAGCCAAAAATTAAAAAAAAAAAAAAGGAAAATTAAGTTAACGAAAATTAAAACAATAATAAAATCCTGTCTTCTTTTGTTTTGCAATCTTCGTTTTTCTTTTGCCTGAATTCGAAGAAACCGAGATTTCTCCATTTTGGTTTCTGACGCGAAACGAGGTCCCGAAAAACAAGGTTCTCCAATGTCAAATCTTTTTTTTTTTTTTTTCCGACGTGTAGTCTTATTATATTATTGTTCATTTTTATTTTTTATTTTTAATTTTGATAGCTTGTAGATTGCATGAATGCGTTTTGTCTCATATTATGTGTAGTTGTTTATTTTTATTTATTTATTTTTTTACTTGTTTATTTTATTTTTATTTTTATTTTTATTTTTTGAGAAAATATATGTGCAAAACTTCACAAGCTAAGGAAATAGAGAAGGATTCAAATTCTGAGAAATGATTTTATGTAAGAAAATCCAAGAAAGAGAAAAGTAACTAGTATAGAGAAATGGGTGACTTTATAGCGTTATGGTTTCATAAGAAAATGATTCTCAATTTTCTGTTTTGATTTGTATTATCTATTTATTTGAAGTCTTCCTATTTTTTACCTGTTGGATTTCTGCTGCCAGGGTTTTGATAATTGTTTGGCTGAAAAAGTTGTTTTTTCTTTTACTTTGAGTTTATAAATGTTTTTCTTATCCCTCAAATTTGTGTTGGAAGGTTAATGAAGTATGAGTTTTGAATGTAATTCTGTAATTGATACTTTTATTTTTTTTAGTTGTTTAGGTGCCATATTTTGACGTTGGTTAATCCATGAGTTGGTTTATTCCCAACTAGAACCATGCCCTTTTAACCATTCTTAGTGTTGTTTACGAATTGAGCACCTATTGTTGAATGTTAGTTCATAATCACCCGGAAATCTTTTTTTGCAAAAAATCTTTGTAAATTTGTTGAACCAGCTTGACCACGAAGCTAAACCAAATTATTATGAACTATTGTTGAATGTTCGTTCATAATCATTGGGTATAGATATGTGCTCAAGCTGGCTCAGTGGATTTCAAAAGATATTTTGTAAACGGAGATTTTGGGTGATTTATAAGTTGCATTTAAGATGTGGCATGATGCCTTGGGGATGGTGTCTTTGGATGTCACTTGCACATTAACGAAACTGAATGCTATCGTCTCTTTGGTAGAGAAAATTAATGTTCATTCGAATTTAGCACCTTAGCAGGCTTGAAGACCTATCTATTTTATTGCATTATTGTCGTCCTTCTTCTTTAGGGAGTATTGTCTTCGAGTTTTTTTAGTAGTTTAATGATGTTTTCCTCTTGGGCGGAGCATCATTGAAGATTGCGTGTCGCACCCTTTCTCTCTAGACAGTTTACGGACATGCATGGCTAGTGTGTGGGGCATGTGTTTGGATTGGTCCGTGCGCACACACGCACACATTTGCGCCTGTAAAGATGCATTTTTGGTCTGCTTGTGTGTGTTTCCTTATATGATAATTGGTGCCTTTTAAGTTTTTCCTGTTCTTCATTAGAATTGTATTACTCTTTCTTTTCCGTGCTTTTGATATAGTGGCTCTGTGTTTTAATTTGCAGGTCAGATTTTCTGGTGGGGTTGCTTTTTGCTTCAATTTATGGGTGCTTCTTGTGACGCCCCCTTACTACGTAGGGCTGTCACTCCTTACTTTACTTACTTACTTGAAAATTTGGGGATATTTTTTTTTTTTTTTTTTGACTTTCTTAAACATACATATATATATATATATATTTTTTTCATTTTGAAACTTACTTGTAAAACATTTGTCTTTAGTAATATTTCATTACTACTCAAGTAAACGTTTACTTGAGATATCTAGTTCCAAAATACCATAAGTATAATTTATCCTTGCCATACATGCTTATATACAAAAACTTCTTTACATCAAAAGATTGGCGGAATACATGCGTAGTGGTATCCATACCGCCTTCGTCTGCCGCCACACCGCTCCAGCAATGCCCAGCATTAAGCTGCGGGTTTCTTACCTACAGTATGAAATATAACTTGATGAGCTTTCGCCCAGTAAGCACAAACATAATCTCACAAAAACATTTAAACATCATGAAGAAACATACATCATCATATGCATATGCATGAACCAGTTATGTTCCATTTATGCATTTCATTAACTTTCTTATCTTTCTTATGGGCCCCCTTTGTGTACGTACCCTGAAATTATAGCGCGCCTCCCAGTACAGTTAGATGGGGTTGCAAGCCCCTAACTGCACCAGGGAACACAAGTGATTACACCCTCTTACAGAATCGAGGAGGTGAATCCGTGACTTGTATATAAAAAATCCTCCACCTTGGGGAGGTTGGTACGACACCTTACTTGTGACTTCTTACCATATTATTTATCTTTAGTGATCACACCATATGATGTCACTATATGATAACATACTTTGTATCTCATTAATAACATGGCATGGCATTCCTTTCATTCATGGCATTTGCAAAGATGACATTTTCATAAACATGACATTTTGCAAATATAGCACTATTATAATCTTTTACAAAAATAGCACTTTTTATCAACATAGCATTTTACGAAAATAGCACCTTTTATAAACATGGCACTTCGCAAAAATAGCACCTTTTCATAAACATAGCATTCTACGAAAATAGCGCATTTTATAAACATGGCATTTCGTAAAAATAGCACCTTTTCATAAACATAACATTTTACGAAAATAGCGCATTTAATAAACATGGCATTTCGCAAAATAGCACTTTCATAAAACATGGCATTTCATAGATATAGCACACAACATATTGCAGCATATTTAAAAACCACATACTTGAACATAATTTATTAGTTTTCATACTGCAGGTGAGGTTTGTACTTACCTCTAGTGCCGTGTTCCTTTAGAATTGCGTCCTTTCGATCGTCGGCGACCGCAATTCACTTTCCTGATATATCCAAAATATAGGATCAGGATCTTTTCGTAAGGTGTTGGTGACCTACCAACACTCATATTTACTTTTGGTTGTATGTCCCCTATTCATAAAATCCATCTAGGCCATTTTTATCCCTATTCTTTATTGAACTTGGATAAATCCTTATGAGGTTACATTGGGTAACCTTTTTGGGTTAGAGCCTTGTTCTCTTATTGGGCTTTGTTTACATATCTATGTTATTGGGTTATTTCCTTGAACCCATTAAATCTTAGCCCAATACACATGTGGGTATCCCTTAGGGTTATGTTGGGTAACCCTTAAGGTTAACCTTAATTATCCTTGGGTCAACCTCTTGTCAACCCTTGGTTATCCTTGGGTATGTAACCCGGATCTAATATCCGGTTACCATTCGTAATCGGCTTGTTCACCAATTTTACTATAAAATTTCTCTTCCTTATTCTTGGAAAATCTTGTGTAATTTACTTCCCAAAAATCCTTCATTCTTCTTATAAACATTCTAACTCCTTTTTGTTAGAAAATCCCTTAGCTTAATTTATTATTTTCTTCAACTTGCAAATGTTTGGTTGAAATCCTCTTTTTTTCTTTTCTTTATGGAAAAAATGTGAATTTCAAACCCGAGCCCTTAAAATCCATGGTTTTCGAAATAATTATTTTATAAAATCATTTTGGGTCGGAAACCACCTTTGGAATGGTTTCCGATGCTAGAATGACCATTTTGGAACACTTCATTACTTTTCTAGAAAAGATTTTCGTGAGATTCATTTATTGGTTTTCGGACTCTCTGCGCGCCTCTCACAAAACGCGCCCAGTTTAAAAATCGGCTCGGAATCTGAAAAACTTTTCTTCACGAAAGTTGTAGCTATCGAAAAATGCTAGAACTTTCATGTTTTGCACAAAATCTAGTTCGGCCTAGATCAGTACCAGTTTTTATTTGAAAACGGGTTAAGTCTGGAAAACTGTGTGGAGAACGTTCCAGAGTTCAGCCACGGGTTTCGAGTAAAACGAAGGCCTTTGGAGCCTTATTTCGCGATTCTGTCCGCGTTGTCCTCTAGGAAAAGTTGTTCCGAACAACTTTCGTGTTTTAACTTTTTCCTCATTCGGCCTCTAAGGGCACGATATTTTCGTTTTCCCGAAACTGCTCAGGTTCGAACCCGAACTGGCAGTGTTGAGTGTTGTGTTCGGTTTACGTCTTAAGCTAGCATGCAATAAGTGGATTGCCTTGGCAGATTTTTGGCCTAACCTTATGAGACATACAACCTATCTTCTAGCATGAAAAATCCATCATTTTCATGCACAAAATTTTAAAGCAACAAGCATAGAAAATTTAGCCAACCAACCCTAACCTATCAAGCACATACACACCATAAATAGGGCTGAAAATTAAATGGACTTATGTCCTTACAAATCTCTTGAATCAACCTTAAAAACACTTAAATAAAGCTTAGATTTAAGGTGGTTTGAGAGATTTTACCTCAACCCAAGTTAGGGTTTTGAAATCCAAAAATCTTCCTTGGTTCCTTGTCTTGCTCTAGCCCACGGTTTCTTCCAAGAAATGCATCCAAAAATTTTTGTTGTTAGCTCTTCTTGCTTCTAACCAAAACCGAAATTCATAGGAAGAAAAAACCCAAGTTTTTCTTACCTTTTTCTTCTCTTCCTTGTTCGGACTCCTTCCCTAGAGCTCACCAAAAATCTTCTCACTTTCTTGCTTACTCTTCTTGTTCGGCCAACTCACTCCAAAAGCTCACAAGAAAATTTTTCCAATCTCTTTCTCTCTTTCTCTCAAAACCGTGCACTCTCTTGGGATGGAAATCCAAGATTTTTCTTTGCTCTCATTCTCTCCCTCTTGCTGCCGTGAATGATGAATGAATGGGCTAGGATTTTTCTCTTAGTTTCTCAAGCAAAAAGGCTAGAGAGATGAGATAGATTTGATGTGAAAAGTGGAGCTAGGAGTTGGTGATAGCTTGCCTTGAAACAAGGCTTTAGTCTTGTCTTGCTTTTCTTCCAAAGCAGCCGAATCCAAGGGAGAATCAAGGGGGTTGTGGCCGGATTTGGTGGAGAGAAAAGGCATGGATTTGACTTGTTATTTTAAGCAAAAGTGACTAGACTTTGATGGACAAGAGTTGTTCAACTTTTCCTTGATTTAAGGCTTGATGTCTAGCCTTTGTTCTCATTATTCTTTCCTTCTTTGATCAGCCGAATCCAAGGGGAGGGGATGGCTGCTTGGTTACCGAAAATTAGAGAGTGAGGAGGGACATGTGTCCTCTCTTGGTTGGTCCTAGAGATCTCACAAATTTTCTCCTATGTTGTTCAACTTTTTGGTCCTTAAATCATGGCTTTATGTCTTGTTTCCATTGATTTTCTTTTCTTTCTTCTTTGATCAGCCGAATATGGGAAGAGAGGCTGCCATTTGTAGTCTTGAGTTAGTGGAGGGTGATATCAAGGGTTGATGTCATCTTCCACTAGCTCTCACAATGCCTTGTTTGGCCATTTCGATTTTTACAGCTCCTTTCGCGCTCTACCGTTATTTCCAACACTGTAATGAGCATTCTTATTTTATATTTTGATCCAAAAATTATTCCATGTAAATTTGGACCGAAACTCTCTTTCTCCAATTTTTCGGGGACCTCTTTGCCCTTAATTCTTTTTCGGTGTGCTTGATTTTTCTAGGGTGGATTTACGGCTTATAAAACTTCATTTTGGAGATTCTTTTCATATTCCTTCATCATACTTGTAAAGTCGACGTTGTGACCTGTTCCTGTCAAATTTTGACTTTTTGGTCAACCCTTTGACTTTTGGTCAACCCTTTGACTTTTTGGTCAAACCTTTGACTTTTGTAAAATTTCATCCTTTTTCGTTCTTTTTTTCTTTAAAAAAAAAACTTCATTCTTGGCTAGTAAAACATTAATTGAGTCTCAAAATCATTAAATGAGGACTCGAACATCGTTTAGATAAAATTATGAATTTTCATTATTATTCATAATTTTTCATATAACACATCATTGATACGTAAATTAGACTTTAATTCCTTATGAACAAGGAGATTACAAGTCTTCAAAATTTCGGGTCTTACACTTCTAAGCAAAAATGGACTCAGGAAGAAGAAGAAGCTCTTAAAGCTGGAGTTGTGACGCATAGGGCTGGAAAATGGCGTAGTTCTCCTATTTCTGTTTTTGCCTTGGAGAGATCACTTTCATGGTAACGAATTTTGAGGTGTGCTTCTTTAAACTGTTCCCATCATAGCTTACCCATGACCGAAAGGTTATGCCAGCCAATATCCTGCTGTCGAGTAATTGATTGTTTTGGGCGTTTGTCATGAGCAGGACAAATGGAGAAACATGAGTGTCATGGCAAATCGATGGGGCTCTCGGGATGAGGCTCGGGTAGCGCTTAAGAGGATCCCTCAGGTTCCTAAACAAGATGAAAACGCTACTGCTAGTGCTAGTGTTGCTGTGCAGAGTGATGAAGAAACTGTGGATGCAATGCCTCCTGAGACTTCTGCTGATATGCAGCAGACGCTACAGATTTCTGGTCCAAAAAGGTCTATTGTAAGGTTAGATGCCCTTTTTGATTTTGATGTGTCACCCTTTTCATTATTTGACTTGTCGTTTTTATAGAAGTGTTTTCTGTTCACGTGTACATCCTTGGTCAATAATCATGGTATTTGTTAGTACTTTAAACTTATTTTGGAAGTTATGTCAAGCTAATTGTGAATCAAATCACGTTATTAGGATTTTGTAAAGCAGTTTCCTTTCATGTTATATCCAGTCTTGGAAAGTGTTTGCGCCACCCTAATTATTGCTATTCATGCTTGTAGATTGGACAATCTCTCAAGGCTATCGCTGGCTTGAAGGAGCCTGGGGGTTCTAATAAGACGACGATTGGTACCTGTATTGAGGTAGTCTATTAATTACGCAACGCAATTGGACCATCTTATTTAATTTTCTATGCTTTACTGATTTGAACCAAACTAAACACAAAAATTGTACGGGCTACATTAGAGGTTAGATGGTGTTAAGCATTTCAATGTGGATTTAAATGCTCAATTCAATCATTAAAAAAAAATAAAAATAAAAATAAAAAAGAAGGAAAAAAGGCCTTGTTGAATTATTTTTTTTCAGTACTTTGGGGCTTACTGATTTTGACGATATGTGTATATTACTTTTTCCCCCTCTACGGAATGAGCTTCTGACCATTTCTCTTATAGGAACAATATTGGGCTCCTTCGGATTTTAAAGGCTATTGTCAGCAAAGTTGAAGACTTTGACAGCAAATGGGAAATTGATTAAGGTATGATGCAGATCTATATAATTTTTATGAAAATTTAGTGAATTTATTCTTTGAAATAAAATTAGTAGTGAATAAGTAAGGAAAAACAGTGTCTGAAATTACAGGGCCTTGGCATGTGCGTCAGTTAGTGTTGCTTTTGGGATAATGAGCACATTGCTAAAGCAAGTAATTCAAGGACTTCGTGTTGTTTTTGTCGATGATAACATTGTCTCTGTGTATTTTTCCAAGGACCAGATTCTGTTCGACAATGGTTTCCATGCATGTGGAGTGACAATAGTTATCTTACAGAGGGGAATGTCCTACTGATATGGGAATGTCTTAGCGCAAAATCTATGCTTAGGGAACATGAAAGATGAATATCCGGTAGACTTTATGCAAGATTTAACTCTTTTGATCCTGTATTCCAAATGGCTGAATTGGCTGATAGTTGGTGGCAGATTTTTCTTGCACGACACATGTTACGAGGTTTTTTCCTCCCTTTACGCCTAGTCCACACTTATATATCTTTTTCCGAGGCAAGTTAATGAATTGAGTCACCTGTGACAAGTTACGGTTCGATTTATTAACAATCTTTGTTTGGACTCGTTTAATTATTAACAAGTGTTCACTTCATTGTTTGCAAAGGTGATGTGTTAACATGGGCTGTTTTGGGTAGTTTGCCATTGCCGTGTGGCAAGGTGCTGTGGTGGGAGGGGCACGCTGTTAGGTTGGCTTCGTTGCACTTCTACTGCAGGGAGCTCTATGAGTGTGTGGATGATTGGCTCCAAGCAACAAACACCGCATAAAATGTTTCCATACTTTTTCAAGTCCTTTAAATTTTTGTTCTAACGTAATTTTTCGAATATGAGTACTTAAAAAATCAAAACCTTTGATAAAATTTATGAAAATGTAATAATTTAAAAAAATTTAGTCGGGAGCAAATAAATGAAAATTGTAAAAATATTTTGTCATAGCGATATATAATGACGAACCATTGAACTTGAGTCAAACGAGAGAAATTGGTTTCCTTTCAAAGTTTGTTGTCGTTTCGCAGAGAAACATGATAACATTGTTTTGTCGTCTCGTCTACGCTAATTCCGTCATTTCATAGTTTGACATCGTTTAGTTACAAACGACATGTCTCTTTGTTTTAAGATTTTGCTACAAAAAAGATATGTCGCTTATCATCTTAAAGGTTGTTATCTTTCAAATTATCTAACTGCACGTCGTATTATGGTTTTTAAACTTAAACAAAGCGGTTTTTTTTTTTTTACAAAGAAAAAATAGCAAAAATACTGTTTATAGTCTCAAAGTTTGTGGTCGTCTAAATGATTAAAACTACGTGCCGAACATCTCGATTCTTTGTTTACTTCGATGTCATTTCAAGGAAAACGACATGTAGCTTAAGCTGCAGGTCTTCAAATCATAAAACGGCATGTCTTTCATGTGCAAATTCACAAATTCGGATTTAGTTAAGGAAACAAAGAACAGAAGAAGATGAAGATGAAGATGAAGTTAAGGAAACAAAGAATAGAAGAAGAAGAAGAAGAAGAAGGACTCGTTTATCTTCCCTTGTGATTTCAGAATTCGGGAAGGCTCATTTTAACTAAACTGTTTTCGCCATCTGTAACTGCTAAAACTGATTTTGCATTCCATAATTACATTGCAAGTTTGGGAACAAGCAAGGTACAAACTTCTTTTGCTTTTTTAGGATTCATTTGTAAATAAAAATGAGTCAAAAAATAGTTTTCATGATGTTTTATACAAACAAGACATTTTAATATTACGAAGGCCATTGATTGACTCTCCTCTTCGTTATAACTTGAAATTCGCTTTTCTATTCCAATTCAAATTGTCATTTTGCCATCAAAATGATACATTCTTGATATCTGCTGATCTAGGCAATATCCAGCATATTAACCTTGCTGCAATTGCTGGCCTTCCTGGCATTTCATGCGGTTTGAAGATGAAATTAACCCAAAACTCAATTGTATGGGATCTGTGCTGAAAAGCGGCACTTCAAGTAACAAGGCCTACTTGGGATGCTTCCGTGATTATGTAAGTGTTTTCACATCGACTTGAGAAACGACGTTAACAACAAAAGTTTCTGAGTAAAACTTATCTCACAAAAGTACACACTTGTAGGACAAAACTATACACTTAGATTATGATTTATGTAGCTTGAGATTGATGAAAACATAACTTTTTTTTTCTCCATATTTTTTTTAGGGAATCTAATAGGTTTAATGCATCATATGTTTGTTATCTGGACAAGGTAAAGAAGATTGCTGCGGGGATAATGATACCTGTGAATTTTGTCTAACACGAAATCGATTTTGCAACTAGAGGATCGTGTGTCATTGACGATATGACATCTGTGAAGGCTTGATGCTCGAAACGCTCCTACATCGTCGACTCAATGACAAGGCACATTTGACAGTTTGCCGAATTCGACAAGAACGACTTCAACAGGAAACTTGCAATTGGGTTGGCTGTCGCTCTAAAGCTTTGAGTGTTTTCTAAATCTAAAAACTGATGGAACTTTTCATTTTTTTTTAGTTGAAAGTTTGAATTAAATACTAGAGATATTACCTTTTAGAAATTTTCTGTAATAATTGGATTGGTTTACTCTATTAGATTTCAATGCCACATTAAGATTTTTTTTCTTTTATATAAATATTCTAGTGATCCTTATAAATCAGATGATACAAACTAGAATATAAGTATTGATAAGGATGGTGTTGCTAAAAGTCATCTTAAATTACCACAAGAATATTTGGATAAGAAGAGAGACTTTCATATCCAGGAGCTTCACCATTATTATATTGTTGTTTCTATTCGTGCTTGTTGTTTTTCGTTCAGATTTGATTGTCGTTTAAGTTGGATGGTTGTCGTTTGTAATGTCACTTTGTAGTTGTCGTTTACCACAATGGTGCTATGGGTCGTTTGATGGGTAGAGGGGCCATTTTTGTAACTTTTTGTACTGTATTTCTCTCTTTATCCCTTCCCTTTTGGTTTTTCTTTAGGTGGATTTTGGAACCTCCTCAGTTCAATCCTACGTCCGGGTTAGACAGGTAAATTCCATTTTCCAAGGACTCCTATATCACTTTCATTTTTAACTGTACAAGAGTTTAGAGAATAAACTGCGTGAGATCATTTTTCACTTAGAAACGGCATGTTGTTAACACAACAAACTACATGTTGAATCAAGAATACTACGTGTAGCTTGTATCTCAAACGACGTGAACTTTGTTGGTTTAACTGACTATTTAAAGTTTTAACCAAGATATTTGACAACATGGTTCAGTTCTAATTTTGACATATTACTTATTTTTTAATATTGATAAATTGCGAAATCCAACATTCAAGTCAAATGGGCTACTAATCAACAAATTATATAACAGCACAAGACACAAAGGGCATATCACAAAAAATGCCAAACATCAACCAGAGTGCTTAAAGAAAATTTTATTTAAAAAAAAAAAAAAGAACATTTCTTTCCAGTCAACTATTGTCATGAATTAACCTCTCAAAAAGTACAGATTTAACGAAGGAATCTTGTGTCAAGCACATTTAAGGGATAACTATTGATAGAAGTAGCCTTACAAATACAGGCATGCTTACTTACATACATATAAATATATATATACAAGTTGGCCAAATGTGGTAACATAGCAACTTACGTAACATTCACAAAGTTCAAGACCGAAGAAAACTCAGGTCTCTAAACTCCTTATCAGAAGAAAACAGTACAACATATATATATATATATATAAAAGTTTCTGGTCTCAAGTTTCAACAACAATTCTCACTCTGATTATATTCTTGTTCATTTCTCAGGCAATTTAGTTGATTTCTCTGCAACTATGTGCCGCCACTCGGAGAATTCAAAGATGGAAGAGGATACAGGAAATTATCATTTGTTTTACGTTCATCTTGGGGCTTCACATGAAAGTACTCTCCTATAACTCTTATTCTTCTTCTTCTTCTTCTTCTTCTTCTTCTTTAGCTGATCAAAATGCCATTCTTGTTTTCTTAATTTGATCATAATCCGAGTTTGTTTGCTTAATTTTGTCATTCTATCTTCCGCACTATATCTATATGCCTATGTTAACTCTAACGAAAAAGTACGAGATTGATAAAGATCACCTGACATCAACACCGACCTTAGCCCATGGACGTTTTCTTGTTTCTTGTTTCTTGTACCAACTTATTTTCTTGGGGGTTAACATGTTCACTTGCAAATCTTGACAAGAAGATTTGAAAAGGACATCCTCTAACTTGGTTTTTTTTAGTTTCTTTTTCCCTTTCTATCGTTGTTATTATTATTATTAGTTTTATTTAAATTATGTTTCTAAGGGTCTGATATGGGGCTAATTGACATAATTTTAACTTACTAGAGAATAAAAATGCTTCTGCTTTCTGGTTTGAGAGAGGTCTTGAATCCTGTTTTACTCTAGAACTTCTTTCTGTTGTTGCAGAGTTGTTCGAGGATGGCTATGAGAACATAAGAGAAAATCGTATTAGCGTCTCAACAACAACTGCTAGTGGCATGGTACGTCATTATTTTTTATTAAAATTTTCTTTTTAGATGTAAATGTGAAATCAGAAGTAGAATATGGATTCACAGAACAAATGCATAAAATTCAGAAATCATAATTTTGTTCACTTCTTCAACTCGAGATGAAATTACTTTACTCACCTTGATTAAACATATTTAATTTGTTTCTAGACATTTACTACAACTTCAGCAAAGGATCGAAACAGATTGGTTGAAAGTGTGAGAGCACTATGCAATTACAATGGTGGCACTATTAATTTTAAACTTGATTCATCATCTTTACAAGCGGATTTGAATAATTCGGTAAGTACTTCTTGTGCTTCCACGTTAAAGTCCCAAATCTGTTGATCTTGCTTTATTAATATCTAACATCTGTTTTTCTTCCCTTGTGATTACAGATTTCAGGATATCTCGCTTTATCTAAAAAGTTTTTGCCATCCACAACAGCTCTAGCTGATCTTTCATTCCGTGATCACATTGTAAGCAAAGTTACAGTATGACCTTTATTCGCTTCTTTAGGATTCATTTGTAAATAAAATGTGTCAAAACTTAGTTCTCATGTATTTTTATACAAACAAGATATATTGGTAGTGTGATGGCCACTGCTGAACTCTCTTCTTCATTATAACTTGAAACTTGCTTGTCTATTTCAGTTCGATTTGTCGTTTCGCCATCAACACGCTACCTTCTTGATGTCCGCTGCTCCAGGACCTATGCATTAAATTAGCCTTGCTGCAACAACTGGCACTCCAAGCACGACATTTGGATTCAAGATGGAAGCAATCAGAATGTTACCAATGATGTGGCATCCCCACTGGGAAGCGGCGATTCAGTAACAAGGCCCACTTGGGATGCTGCCGTGTTTCTGTAAGTGTTTTCACTTCGATTTGAAAAACGACACTAACAACAAAAGTTTTGAGTAAAACCAATCTCACAGAATTACATCTGTAGTTCGACGACGAAATTATATCCTTTACGGAACTCAAGATTGACAAAAATCATTACTTTTATTTGTTCTATTTTTATTTTTTTTTTCAAGGAATTTGACAGGTTTAAAGCATCATATGTTTGTTATCTGGATGAGGCAAAGAAGATTGCTGCAGGGGTAATAACACCTGTGAATTTCGTCCAACATAAAATCGACTTCGTAGCTGGAGGATCATGTGTTATTGATGATATGACATCTGTGAAGCCTCGAATTGATCATCGAGTGATGCTCGAAATGCTCCTGCATCATCAACTCAATGACAAGGCACATTTGACAATCTCTACTGAATTTGACATCAATGACTTCAACAAGAAACCTGGAATTGGGCTAGCTGTTGCTCTAGAGCTTTTAGTGGTTTCTAAATCTAAAAACTGATGAAACTTTTCATATTTTTTTGTTGGAATTTTGAATTACATACTAGAGATGTTATCTTTTAGAGATTTTCTGTAATATTTGGTTGGCTCTACTGATATGTTGGATTTCAATTTCACATTAAGATTTTTTTTTTTTTGTTGCTAAAAGTCATCTTAAATAACCAAAATAGTATTTGAATAAGAAGAGAAATTTCAGATGCAAGAGCTTCACCATTATTAAATTGTTGTTGCTCTGTTAGTGCTTCTTGTATTTTTGTTTAGGTGTTTGATTGTCGTTTAAGTTGGAAGGTTATCGTTTGCTATGTCTCTTTGTAGTTGTTGTTTACCATAATGGTGCTATCGGTCGTTTGATGAGTAGTGGGGCTATTTTTTTTATGTACTGTTTTCTTTCTTTATCCCTCCCCTTTTGGGTTTTCTTTAGGCGGAATTGGAACCTCAAATCCTTTATCTGGGTTAGGCTGATAAATTCTATACTCTAATTTCTAAGGACTCCTATCTCACACTCACTTTTAACCATATAAGAGTTTAGAAAATAAACTGCTTCAGGTCATTTTTCACTTATAAACGGCATGTCGTTGAATCAAGAAAACGACATGTAGCTTGTATCCCAAATGACGTGAACTTTGTTAGTTTAACTTACTACTTAGAGCTATTATCAAAAAGGGTAAATTGTCAGGCTGATCTTGAATTTTTAACTTTGTATAATTTTGGGTCTTGAATTTTTTTTCATAGCTAAAATGCCTCTATATTTTTAAAATATTACTATAATGGTCCTTTACATTAATTTTTGAATGAAATCCGTTAATTAACATTATTTTTTAACCAAATTACTAACATATTTCATTTAAAAATTAACAAAAATGACTATTATAATAATATGAAAAATGACTATTATAGTAATGGTTTAGGAGCATTCCTTTTCATAGTTGAAATGAACATAAATTATGAAAAACATTGTTACACTAGTCCTTTTCGTTAATTTTTTTATGAAATCCGAAGTTAGCGTCACTTTTTCACCAAATTACTAACAAATTTCATTCCAAAATTAATGGAAAGTGCTAGTGTAGCAACATTTTAAAATTTTAGGAACATTTCAGCTACAAAAAAAAGTTCATGCACCAAAGTTGCACAATATTAAGAGTTTAGGAACTAAATGAATAATTTATCCTTAAAAAAAAAAAACTAGCTACTTAAAGTTTTAAGCAAGATATTTGACAAGATGCTTGAATTCTAATTTTGACAAATTACTTATCTCTTAATATTGACAAATTAAATGGGCTACTAATCAATAAATTATATAACAGCACAAGACACAAAGGGCATATCAGAAAAATGCTAAACATCAACCAGAGTACTTAAAAGAAAACTTTATATATATATATATATGAAAAAAAGAACTTTTCTTTCAACTATTATCATGAATTAACCCCTCAAAAAGTACACATTTAACGAAGAAATCTTGTGTCAAACACATTTAAGGGAGAAATATTGATAGAAGTAGCCTTACAAATACGGGCATGCATGCATGCATACATACATACATATATATGTATATATAAGCTGGCCAAATGTGGTAACATGGCAATTTACATAGCATTCACAAAGTTCAAGATCAAAGAAAACTCAGGTCTTTAGACTCCTTTATTACAAGAAAACAGTACAAAATATATATACATATATATAAGTTTCTGGTCTCAAATCTCGACAAGAAGTCTTTCATTCTGATAATATTTTTTGGGAAAAATCACCAATTAAACTTTTCTTTCTTTGTGTAATAAAATTGGTTCTTCTAAAGTGAGTTTCAACAAGTCAATAAAATAATCAAAGTAATGAAAAATTAAAATAATCAACCACACAAAAGATACCAATTTTTACATGAAAAAGCCTCCAATGCGAAGGGAAAAACCACGGGACCGTAGTCTGATATCAGCTTCCACTATATCAACAATAATGGGATTACGAAGTTCTTTCTATATGCAACTAGAGGCTCACAATCTTCAACATAAAAAACAATCTTGACTAAACAATAAGATTTATCATCAACAAAATGGATTTCAACACATAGTATAAAAAAAATCAGTTTTAGGTCTCAAGTAGGTATTTAGAAAAAGCACCTTAAATACACCAGTTCGAAAATCAAATCAGTAGATAAAAAAGTTCATCACAAAGATTTATCATATCAAATTTGAGTATCGCCAGTTAATCGTCTCGTACAAATGAAAAAACTTCACCTTTTCTCTCTCTCTCCTTTCTCCCTCGCGCTCTCTATTTCGTCGCACACCCACGCGGCTGCCCCACTTTGTTTCCGTTTCTGCCGCTCACACAAGACTTGTTCAACAAAGCCATTAATCCTTTTTTTTTTGTAGTCAAAAGCTATTGGGCTTTTGGCCCATTATTGTCCAGCCTGACAACACAACAATATTATTGTTCATTTCTCAGGCAATTCAATTGATTTCTCTGCAAATAATATGAGTCGCCCTCGGAGAATTCAAAGATGGAAGAGGATATAGGAAACCATCCTTTGTTTTACGGTCATCTTGGGGCTTCACATACAAGTACTCTCCCATAACTCTTCTTCGTCTTCTTCTTCTTCGGTGGATGACAAATCTGTTCTTGTTTCCTTAATTTGATCATAATTCGAATTTGTTTGCTTAATTTTGTCATTAGATCATCTATAATATATCTATATGCCTACGTTAATTCTAACGAAAATTTACGAGATTGATAAAGATCACCCGACGTCAACACCGACCATAGCCCATCGATGTTTTCTTGTTTCTTGTTCCAACTTCTTTTCATGTTGGTTAACATGTTCATGTTCACGTGCAAATCTTGAAAAGGACATCCTATGACTGACTTTTTTTTTTTTTGTTTCTTTTTCCTTTTCTATTATTATTATTAGTTTTTTGTAATTTATGCCTCGAAGGGACTAATTGACATAATTTCAACTTAAAAAAGAATAAAATGCCTCTGTTTTCTGGTTTTTGAAGTCTTGAATCCTGTTTTACTCTAGAACTTCTCTCTGATGTTGCAGAGTTTTTCAAGGATGGCTTCCAGAACATGAGAGTACACCATATTAGCTTCTCAACAACACCCGCTAGTGGCATGGTACGTCATTATTTTTTAATCATAATTTTCTTTTAAGATGCTCACAGAACATATGCATAAACATCAAGAAATCAAAATTTTGTTTACTTCTTCGGCACAACGGGAAATTACTTTACTCGTCTTGATGAAACACATTTAATTTTTTTTGTAGACCTTTACTGCTACTTCCGCAAGGGATCGACACAGAGTGGTTGAAGGAGTGGGAGCACTATGCAATTACAATGGTGGCAGTATCGAATTCGAACTTCATTCGTCATCTTTTCAGGCGGGTCTTATAAACTGGGTAAGTACTTATTGTGCTTTTTTATTAAAGTCCCAACTCTACCAATCTTGCTTTATTAATATATCAAACATCTGTTTTTCTTCCCCTGCGATTACAGATTTCAGGACGTCTCGGTTTAACTAAACAGTTTTCACCATCTACAACCGCTAAAGCTGGTCTTTCATTCCCTGGTCGCACTCGCACCAAGAGTCCCCTCAAGGGCAGAGTACGACCTTTATTCACTTCTTTTGGATTCACTTGTAAATAAAATATGTCAAAAGATAGTTGTCACGTATTTTTATAGAAACAAGAGTTAACTCTCTTCTTCATTATAACTTGAAACTTGCTTGTCTATTTCAGTTCAAATTGATGTTTCGCCATCAGCATGCTACCTTCTTGATGTCCGCTTCTTCGGGCCTTATGCATCGTATTAGCCTTTCTGCAACTACTGGCACTCCAAACATTACGTGTGGATTGAAGATGGAAGTAGCCAGATTCTTAGAAATGATATGGTTTCCCCGCTGGGAAGCGGCATTTCAAGTAACAAGGCCCACTTGGGATGCTTCCATGATTCTGTAGGTGTTTTCACATCGACCTAAAAAACGACGTTAACAAAAAAATTTGAGTAAAACACATCTCATAAAAGTACTTCTGTAGTTAGACAACGAAATTATATCCTTTACTTTTGTTTGTTGTTGTTGACTTTTTTTTTTTTTTTCAGGGAATTTGACAAGTTTAAAGCATCATATATTCGATATCTGGACGAGGCAAAGAAGATTGCTCTAGGGGTAATGATACCTATAAATTTCGTCCAACATAAAATCGACTTCATAGTTGGAGGATCATGTGCTATTGATGATAAGACATCTGTGAAGGCTCGAATTGATCGTCGAGTAATGCTCGAAACACTCCTGTTTCGTCGAATCAATGAGAAGACACATTTGACGGTCTCGGCCGAATTTGACATCAATGACTTCATCAGGAAACCTAGAATTGGGCTGGCCGCTGCTCTAGAGTTTTGAATGGTTTCTAAATCTAAAAACTGATGGAACTTTTCGTGTTTTTTATATGGAATAATTTGATTGCTCTACTCTATTGGATTTCAATGCCACACTAAGATTTTCTTTGTTCTTTTCTTATAAGCATTCTAGTGATGACACAAACTAGAATGAGACTCTACTGTGTCAGGTCATCTTTCACTTATAAACGGCATGTCGTTAAATCAATAAACTAATGTTGTTGAACCAAGAAAACGACGTGTTGCTTGTATCTGAAACGACGTGAACTTTGTTAGTTTAAGTGACTGTTTAATTTTTTAAGCAAGATGTTTCACAAGATGTGTGTTGAATTTTTAATTTTCACGAATTACCTCTTTATTTTAGTAAAAGTGTTGCAGAATACTCCAAATTGTTGAGAGATGTTAAAACTTGGAGCGAGAAACACCCTCCGAAGTGTCACGTTTTCTCATTGGAAGGACAAATAATAGAGTTTCATATAAATTCAGAACACATTACCTAATGTGCATGAGGGAATTTTCACCATGTAACTCATCAAATGGCGTTTGAAAGTTCTGGTTATTCTACTCTATGAAATATTGAAAATAATAATAATAATAATAATATTCATAATTAACACGTGACCTTGCTTAACCCCACTTTTTTTGTATGTTTTCAAAAGAAATTCCGATAAAAGAGGTTAAATGGAACCAAAAGAAAATTAGAAGGTAAAGCGAGAATCTTAAAAGTTCAACAGATAATGTGGGAATGAATGACCGCAAAAATTTAGGGGCATATGAGAGAATTATCATTGATAATTTAAACGTGTTTACCTCTTAAAAGCTTAATTATAATTAAAAAAAAAGGAGCTAAATCCAATACTAAAATTAAATAGGCAACATTTATCCAAATAAATAAATAAATAGGGAACTAGTCAATAAATCATATAACAGCACAAGCCACAAAGGGCATATCTGAAAAATGCCAAACATCAACCAGAGTGCTTAAAGAAAAAATAAAAAATAAAAAGAAAAAAAATATCTTTTCTTTCCAGTCTATTAGTCTACTGTATCATGAATTAACCTCTCAAGAATTATAGATTTAACGACGGAATCTTGGGTAAAGTATGATCACTAATAAATGTAGAAACAAGTAGCCTTACAAATACGGGCACATATGCATGTATATATACACACACGAGTTGGCCGAATGTGGTTACATTGCAACTTACAAAGCATTCACAAGTTCAAAACCAAAGAAAACTCAGGTCTCTAAACTCCCAATTACAAGAAAACAATAGAACATATATATATACACATATATATACGAGTTTCTATTCTCAAGTCTCAACAACAAGTGTTTCATTCTGATAATATTCTTCATCATTTCTCAGGCAATTCAGTTGATTTCTCTGCAAATATGAGCCGCCACTCAGAGAATTCAAAGATGATGGAAGACACAAGAAAGCGACCTCTGTTTTTCTTTGAGCTTGGGGCTTCACATAAAGGTTCTCCACTATCACTCTTCTTCTTCTTCTTCTTCCTCTTCCTCTTCTTCTTCCTCTTCTTCTTTAGCCGTTCTTTGTTTCCTTAACTTCATCATAATCCGAATTTGCTTGCTTAATTTTGTCATTCTATCATCTGTACCATATCTATATGCCTATGTTAATTCTGATGATTAAGTACGAGATCGATAAAGATCACCCGACGCCAACACCGACCCTAGCCCAACAACGTTTTCTTGTTTCTTGATTCTTGTAGCAACTTCTTTTCTTGTTGGTTAACAGGTTCACTTGCAAATCTTGACAAGGAGATTTGAAAAAAGCCGATAGAATGACTTCTTTTTTTTTTTTTTCTTTCAATATTAACATGTTTATGTAAATTATTCCTCAACGGGATGAACAATTGGACTATAATTGGCATAATTTCGACTTATGAGAGAATAAGATGCTTCTGTTTTCTGGTTTATGCCCACCAGCTTCAGACTATCTTTTGTTACAAGTTCTCTGATTTTATGAAAGTTTTATTTTGAGAAGGCGAAAAACAGTTTGATTTCTTGAATCCTGTTTTACTCTAGAACTTCTTTCCGTTACTGCAGAACTGCTCATGGATGGCTACAAATACGTGGGAGAAAACCGGTTTAGTGTCTCAACAACCGCTGCGAATGGCACGGTATGTTCTTATTTTTTATCACAACATTTTTAATAATATGCAGACATATAATCCGAAGTGGAATCGGATTCACAGAACACATGTTTGGTTACTTCTTTGGGATGACACAGAATTACTTATTCGATATCGTTTCCAGACTCTTTCTGCAACTGCTTCAAAGGATCGAGACGGAACAGTTGAAGGTGTGAGAGCATTATACAATCACAATGGCACCAATATAAAATTTAAGCTCGATTCCTTGTCTTTACAAGAGGATTTGATTAATTCCGTAAGTACTTCTCGCGCTTCCTTATTAAAGTCCCGAATCTTCCAATCTTGCATTATTGTTATTATCTAAAATCCATTTATATTCCCTTGTGTTTGCAGACAAGAGGAAAACTGAGTTTAACCAAACAGTTTTTGCCATCCACAACCGCTAAAGCCATTTTCTCGTACCGTAATTACATTTCAAGCAACGTACGCCCTTTAATCGTTTCTTTAGAATTCATTTGTGAAGGCCATTTGATTTAAAATCTCAGCTTCTTCATTATAGCTCGAAACTCAGTAGTGTATTTCAGTTCAGAATGTGGTTTCTCCATCAAAATGCCACCTTATGGATGTCCGCTACTCGAGGCCCTTTCCCTTTCGGTCCTGGAGTTAGCCTTGCTGCAACTACTGGCACTCCGAGCATTACATTTGGAATCAAGATGGAAGTAACCAAAATCATTCCAAGGATACGGCGTCCTCACTGGACAGCAGTACTTCAAGTAACAAGGCCTGCTTGGGACGCTCACATGCACCTGTAGGTGTTTGATTTCTCGTTAAATTTTTTAAACAAATAACAACTTTACTATCAAAAAAAGTTTTTAGGTCTATGGAAGTTTTAAGCTTTTTTTTTTTTTTTTTTTTTTTTTTTTTTTTTTTTCCTTTTGGCAGGGAATGTCACAAATTTAGAGCATCATATCTTCATTATCTAGATGACGCCAAGAAGATTACTGCAGGCATAATGATACGGACACGTTTCTACCAACATGAAATCAACTTCTTGGCTGGAGGATCATGGGCTATTGATCATCAGACAACTGTGAAAGCTCGAATTGATCGTCACGGCAAGCTTGAGGCTCTCCTGCATCATAAAATCAATGAGAAGGCGCGTTTGACAGTCTCCGGTGAATTTGACATGAAGAACTTGAACAAGAAACCTGGAATTTGGATGGCTCTTGCTCTGGACCTTTGAGTGGTTTCTGAAATTGATGGAAGTTTTACAAGTCTTTTAGTAGGAACTAGGAAGTTATAAACTGCATATTAGAAAATTTGTGTTTGATAGATTTCTGCAATAACTGTTTGGTTGTAATGTAATTCAGTTGTGGATTTTGATGCCACATGAATAATTTTTTTGTTTACCGTTCCAATGATCCTTATGAGAATATGGTCATGATTGTGATGTGGTTGATTACATTTCACTTAAATTAATATCATAGTACTTAGCAAGGGCGAGCCATTCGTGACCTAGTAGGGACGGAACTTTTCTTTCTTTTTATGTTTTTGTTGTTTTTCAATTTTACCTTTAGATTTTTCTCATTTTTTGCCACGAAAAATTGATTAACCCTATAAAAGCCCCTTGAAAACTTATCCTTAATGTATGTCCTTACAGAAACAATTAGTTGGCTCCACCGTTGGTGCTTGGATTAAAAGAGACTTTCCATGGCAATCAAATCTTAACTACAAGTTTCCTATTAATAGGACACGAAATTTTCTATTTGCTAGAAATTTTAATTAAAGGACAAGGGAATTGCACTTTGGCAGAAATTATTATTATTATTATTATTATTATTATTTTCATTCGTATATCCCATAGAGAACCACATGTCGTTTCAAGTAGAACCTTTGTCGTTTCACTAATTATAATTTCTGCTGCAACGTATGTCATAGTGAAAACAAGGAATTTTTAATTTATGAAAACAATATGTTCGTTTTAAAAAAAAATGTTCGCGTTTGTGTGTGAGCCTGTGAGGTGTTATTTCGCTCATATACGGCATGTCGTTAATCAGTAACTTACATGCTGTTGAAGCAAGAAAACGACGCCTAGCTTGTATCCAAGAAGTTTTATCTCGACGGTAATGGAGAAAACGACATCCGCCTAGGCAATTGATGTTTATGCGCAAAACGACGCTAATTTAATAAAAACGACGTGAATTTGTTAGTTTTAACTTTAAGCAACTATTAAAGTTCTAATCAAGATATTTGAATTTGTCCCTTGAATCTCTGAATCAAGATAGAAGTAGACTTATATATACGGACATATACGCTGTAAGATTGCAACTTAGAAACAGAAAGCTTTCACAAAGTTCAAGACTAAAGAAAACTCAGGTCTCTAAAACTCCTTATTACAAGAAAACAAAACAATATATATATGTATGTATGTATGAGCTTCTGATCTCAAGAACAAGTCTTTGACTCCGATATTCTTGTTCATTTCTCAAGCGCTTCAGTTGATTTCTCTTCAAGAATGAGCCGCTACTCGGAGAATTCAAAGATGGAGGAGGACACAGGAAAGAGACCTATGCTTTTCGCCACGCCTAGAGCTACTCATGGGTGTTCGCTCCTTCAACTCTTCTTCTTCTTCTTCTTATTCGGCTGATCAAAGCCGTTCTTCGTTCCTTTGATCAACATTCTAAATTTGTTTGCTAAGTTTTGTCATTGTATCAAATTGATTTTATGTATATGGACACGTACATTCTGAAGAAAAAAGTATCAGATCGATTTATATTGCTCAACGCCAACAGATTTCAGGAAACCTCGCTTTAACTACAGAGTTTCTGCCATCCACAACCGCCGAAGCTGTTTTTACAATCCCAGATTACACTTCCAGCCAAGTACGACCTTACGTTTCTTTCAGATTAAATTGTAAATAAAAATCTGCCAATCCAGCATTATAACTTGAAACTTGCTTGTCCATTACAGTTCAGTATGTGGTTTCTCCATCGAGATGCTACCTTATGGATGACCGCTGCTCAGAGGCCTTTCCCGGAGATTGAACTAGCTGCAACTATCCGCAATCCAAGCATTTCAAGCATTTCATTTGGATTGGTGGTGGGAATGACGAGAATCTTTCCAACAAGATGGTTTTCCCACTTGACAGCAGCAATTCAAGTAAAAAGGCCGACTTGGGACGCTTTCATGCTTCTGTAGGTGTTTTCACATCAACTTGAAAACAACATTTACAACAAAATTTTTTAAGTAAAACATATCTCATGTATAAGTTTTTCAATCACATTTTCAGGCACAGTGATTGCCTTCTAGCATCATATGTGTGTTATCAGGACAAAGCAAAAAAGATTTCCGTCAGGGTGGCGATACCTCAATGTCTCATAACACAAGAAAGCAACTTCGTAGCAGGAGGATCGTGGGCTATTAATCATCTGAGCACTGTGAAAGCTCGAATTGATCTTCATGGGAAGCTCGAGGCTCTCCTACATCATAACATCACAGAGAAGGCATGTTTGACAATCTCTGGCAAATTTGATATCAAGTACTTGAACTAGGTAGCTGGAATAGGGTTAGCTATTGCTCTAGAGCTTTGAGTCTTTTCTAAAACAGATGGAACTTTCTGTAAGTTTTTTAGTAGGAACCTAAGAAGTTTGAAATGCATATTAGAGATACCGCCTTTTAAGGATTTCTGTACTGATTGTTTGGTTGTAATAGGTTCTAATTCAGTTGTGAATTTTGATGTCAAATGAATAATTTTTTTTTGCCATTCTAATGTCCCATTTGCTAGAAACTAAAGTAAATGACAAGGCAGTTGCAAAGTGAAGGATTCTTTTTCTTCTTTCTTTCTTTCTTTTTGCAATTATAACACAAGTTAACTTCACATCCACAGGAAGCATTTGAATTTATTAAAAAAAGAAAAAAAAATACTCACCAATTGTGTTTAAGAAAAAGATTTGAAATGGAATATGGTATGATCACTTTTGAGACTTGAACCTGGTGCACCATTTTACCATAAGTTCTTCGATATCGGCATCCATTCGAGTCCCGACACCACCCCATACCAGCATGTGGGGAAGGTCACCAAGTGTTGAGCCAGTTACTTCGTACACCACCTTGAAACCAATTCTTTTATAGAACCTAACAAGCTGCGAATCGAAATAGACCCCAACCAAAAGAAAAAACAGAGAAAAAAATCTCTTAGCAATCCAAAAGAGCCAGTCTCCAAAAATGGAGAATACGAAATATAAATACACGTAGATAAGGTGGTACCTTATGATGGTAAAGATCGGAGTCATTGATGGCAAGAAGCTCAGCGGTCCTGCAACCGCAGTCATAGCCGTATCGAATAGCGACGGCTCCGAGGAACAAACCGATGCCGAAGATCGACTTCTCCATGCCCAGAGTCTCCCTGCGCAGCCTGAGGGAGTCCAGGTGAAGAACTGTCCCTCCCAGCCAGACCCTTATGATTCCCTCGGCTCTACCAAGCTCATTGTTGGTTTCCAAGGATTTGGCGGTGATTCGGAAAAAGGGTCCTAGAGTTTGTAGCTGGAGGTCCAGCTTCTGGGCTCTAGAGGTCTCCAAGATTTCCGACATGGTTGGTGTTGTGGCTAAATTGGGTTGGGACCTTGGGATGAGTGAAGAAGTGGCTATTTTGGTTCTGGTTTGGGGTAGTAGATTTGGGGTGGTGGAGAATTTTGGGGTTGGAATTAAGGATGCTAGTTCCATTCCTTTTTTTGGCTGGAGTTTGGGGCTGGTTGTCCGTCTGTCTGGCTGATGAGTTGGTTATGTTTGGTTTTTGGGTCGAAGATTCATAGCCACTAGATCAGTTACACGTGGCAGCCTAGGGACCTAAACCACCATTACAATATCATCCAAAAAGGGGGCTTTTGGGTGTACAAGAACTTAAGCTTATGATTACTATTAAAATTAGTGTTAAATATAAACATGCATTTGGTGGAAGGATTTAGATGGTAGAATTTGAATATTAAATTATGTATTTGGTGTGATATTTAAATTATTAAAGTTAAAAAATGTCAAAACTTGAAATATGTTAAAAATATATATATATTTCAATATAAAACTTATTTTATTCGTCTCGAAATTCTATGTTATTTATAAAAATAAAAAAAATTTATTTCATTTAGATTTGTGTATAAAAAATTATGAATTTTTAAAGTTTAAGTTAAAAAATTATAAATAGTAAAATTAAGAGAAAATGACAAATTAAATTGTAATTTTAAGGTTCAAACCTTACATCAAACACGGACTAAATATTCTATATTTTTTAATTAAATATGCGTACCGAGACATGGACGGGGTGGGAAGTATTCTTCTATCCCAACCCCAACCCTTCTTCGGAAACAAGAACTTGTGTCCATCCCCATCCCAAACCTCATTAACAATCCCAACCACTTATCAGCCCCGACCCCATGGAACATGCCATCCCTAATTAAACTTTTCAAGCAATTGATTCAGCAAAAATAAAAAGAATACTTTTCGAGCAATTGCGGTAAAGTAGCCAAATTTTTCGTACAGGAAAGTTCATGAGATTCTCAGATCTACGAATGACTTTATACAAAAAGAAAAAGGATTAAAAAATATATACCATATTTTCTTTTTCATATAGAAAACTGAACCTAAACAGAAAAAGACCACTCCAATCTAAAAATCTTCTTTCTCTACGGTGGCTTGGACTGAAGATGTCATAATTTGCATTGTTTAGTGGGGAAAAAAAATGCTTACTGCTCTTTCTTTCTTTACTGTGGAATCATAATCAGAATTACCTAAACATATTTCACATATTTACATGCTCAAAATGAAATAGTAGAAATAATAACCGATGACTGAAAAATTGCTGACGTACAGAACTATTTACAGGACAAGAATAAATACAAAAACAAATCCTAGAAGTTTTGATTGCTCTTAACAAAGAATTGATCGATGGGTTTATGTTTTCCTTCTTTCGGAGATGACTTGCGCTTCTTGCATTGGCTTTGGCTCGCAATTTGGTCCTTCCGAACAACTCTAACAAGATTTAGTTACAGTGTATTAACTTGAATCAACAGAAAACATAAATATGACGTGCAAAATAAATTTAGTTTAAAATTTGAATATAAAATACCTCTGTCCCGGAATAGAACTTCCCAAGTTAGTGCCCGATTCCTCCTTCTGAAGCTTCTCAGCCAGATGAAAATCAGAATGCTCTTGTCTTTCCTCGGCAAAATCCAGTGGCATTTCTATCCCGCATATTGAACACTTGTAATCATTCACCCAATAAAATAGCTCTCTTGGATTGGATGAAGTGGAGACTGCCTCACCCTCCAGGAGGTTACTTTCATTATTTACTCTGTTTTGGACACTGCCCTCAACCTGCATAGCAAGAAAATATCTACTTCCGATGATTCTCGCATCCAACTGTATAACAGTCGCCGTTCCATGTTGGAATTGGAAATTACTAGCAAGAAGTGTTTATTCTATATTCAGCATGATCAACCAGTACAAGACCTGTGTTTTAACTTAGGCACATAACTGACTACAAAGCTAGTGAGGCCATACACAAAAAAGAGGAGAGCCTTTTGGGTTATAATTTTTGTCTCGGCCAATATGATCAGCTATCAAACACTATTGCATATATGTGCATACCTTGTCTGCAGATACATCACAAGACGACTTATGAGATTTCTCCACTTGGCAACCACTATTTCTGAGGATACGGCTATCATCATTCAATTCTGATGAATCCCCGCAATCCAATGGATCTCTGTGATTATCATGTGTCTCATGATAACCAATAGAAAAATCAGATTTTTCATCATCAATGAAGTCATGATCACTACTTTGCTCATCCATGTCTTTCCTAGACGCATCTTTTGCTATGATGAAGTTGGTAATTGTCTTTTGCAACGGATCAGGTGCAACACCAACACCATCTTCATTTAACTGAGACACCCGCAACCCTGATACAAGGCTATTAAAACTTAATTACAACCCGAGCCCTGCAAAATTACATAACAATGAAGAACTCGTATAAACCAAGTACAACACCCACCTATCAGCCTTAATGAAATAGGAAGTTCAGCCTTTAACAGCTTTGATGCATGTTTTAAAATATCCTCACTTGAGCAAATAGTTCTTTGCAAAGTCAACGCTCTCGTTCGGACCTGTGGATCGATGCAAACAAGGGCAGTGGAGTCGTGAGAAGAAACTAAATAAGTAACCAAGTTCCAAAGGAAAAATATCTGTAGCCAAGTTACCTAGCTAAAGTTATCCATTTAAAGCTTGTAATCTGGTGATAAAGAATCAGTCGTACCTCAAAAGCAGCAGTTTTTAGTTTAAGAGTCAATGTTCTCCCACAAAGACCTTCTTTTTGCATGTCAGTAGACAAATTTTCTGCAATTTCTTCTGCAATCATAAAGTTTATAACAGTTACTTGTTGAAGAAATTGAAACTGTTTTCTTAATATTTTGCATGCCATGCACATGAGTTAGTTGATTTCTTTTGAGTCCTAGCTTGGATATTTTTTAAAACTTCAAAAGGGTCTGGCACAAACATTATGGCCAACTCAAACAAGCTCCTACAGGTAAGCATGGGCCCAAAAGAAAAGGAAAAAACTACTTACCTAACTTATGATATAGCAACGTTTCATCCCCTGTGGCAGAAAACGTTCTCTCATTGCTAATACTTTTTCGCAACCTTACTTCAGGGGTGTCAGTCCTTCCAAGCCCAAGTCCCACAGAAAGAAAAAAATCTGCAGCGATTTGGTAGCACGGTCGTAGTCCACAAATCAGTAAGGTACAAAATAAAGAAAAATGAGAATACAGAAATCAGTCTTCTCAAGTCTTTGGATGTCTTAAGCACATCCCCACGAAGTGCAGGATATGTCAATTTGCGTTTCTAAAAAGTTATCCTCCTTAAAAATGCAAGAAACATGATGAGAGGCAAGGCAAGCTTTTCTCATTGTATCATTGTTAGTATTAACAAAGTTTTGTTTCTAATCGATGAAAAATAATGACGGTAGGCTTGCTGAAGATTGGATTACAAGAACAATTTTAAGCGTAGGTTATTTCAATCAACTGTACAAAGACAATCCAATCTTAAGTGTTTTTTTTTTTTTTCTTTAATAAGATTAACTTAGATAGTTAGTAGAGAGGATTAGTATCTGGTGACATAATTGGCATTGCCAGAAATCTTCTTGCAACATCACGACAAACGGGGAGGAAGAAAGGAGCCCTATTGTAACGTCTTTAAGTAAATCTAATATAATTTTATGAATTTTAAAATGTGAATACATGACTAGCAGGCTTGATAAAAGGAAAAAAACTTATAGTTCACGGGAGCATATCTTGAGCAGAAACAGAGGAAAGCTCCAATCCTATAGCATAAGGGAGCTATAAAGGTAAGACGGAGTGCATTTGCAAGCGATATAAAGATTAATGGTAAAAAGAAATGACAAGGGTATAACCTGATGTAGAATGAGAAAACAGGGCACAGATGTAACTGCCTTTTTGTAGGATCTCCTCACATGTACTAATTCCCAAAGCATCCCTTAAAATATGTTCAGTGACTTTACCGATGCCTCCTATCTGTAAATAGAGTTGTCCATCAGGTTTCTCTCTCAGGATATTAACCCGATTGGTGACTTCAGAAACATTCAAGATTTCTCTGTGAATCACAATTTCCATCAAGGTAAATGGGTGATATCAAATATACCTTTCGTATAGGAAGTGAGGATATAAATGTAACGACAGCCATCCGATTATTTGGTAAAACAAACTGCCCATTTGGCTTGTTTATATCAGAGCAAACCTGAGAACCAAAATAGGAGCAGAAAATTAAGAAACATGAATTCGTGCCTGTGTGCATATGCACATATACACAATACTTCCTCAAGAGAAGAACCTAAAGCAGAATTGAACGGATGCTATCTGCCCAATCAAAAACCGAACATTTGTACAAGGAAAAGGAATGAGTTAGATAGGATCACAACCAACTTCTGAAACTTGGTGCAGATACTTTCATCAAAAATAAATAAATAAATAAATAGACCGCTAACTTGTCCTTATGGCCCTTCCATTTGAACCACTGCACCAATGTAGACCAGGTGTAGCTGAGAATCTGAACGCAAATCATTTGTTCTTAAGATCGTACATTATTCTCATTTAGATACTAACCTTCCTTGATTTCCTATCCAACATTCCAACTTGTAGTCCTTATCTAAGCATTTACTTATTTTTTTTCCCCTTATTTTTTGGTGCCTTCCATCACCAGAATTCCTTTTTTGTCACACAAAATCTAAAATACAACTTGGTAAGAAGATAGCTTGTAAAACCTTTGCAAGCAGACGATTTGGAGCAACTCCAGCACTACATGTAAGACCAGTCTCTTCAAAAACACCAGCTCTGATTTCTTTGGCAACCTACAAAAAGTCAAGCTTAGCAGAGATGTTGAAGGAAAAGGCATGTCAGAATGACAAAGCAGCAAAGCTGATCGTATAAACTTACTTCTTCACCACTAGTGCCCTTTTCTGTGCAAACCTCAGTTACATCGAGGTAGGCTTCATCTAAACTAGCAGCCACAAAATTAGGATCATACTTCCGGAAAACTAACAAAGCCAAAGAGAGGAAATTGAGATTAGTACAAAGGTTATCCTAAACACACCAACAAAGCAGGGATTAGTACAAAAACTATTCCAAACGAAATAATAAAGGAAAAGTCCAAACAGCCAGACCTTTTCTCGTCAAATCACTGTAATGAGTATACTTCTTGAAATCTGGTCGAACAAAAATTAACTCTGGACATAATTTATGAGCAATGAAACCAGGCATTGCAGCACGAACCCCAAATTTCCGTGCCTGCAATGTGAGCAAAGCATTAACCAGGTATGCATTCTTTAACTAGATTTAATTACTTTTTGTTCTAATCCATATCTCTCCCAGGTTTTAAATGCTAGAAACATTGAGAGGGCAAAAAATAGCAATTAAGAGATGCAAGAAAGATTACACACACGCACGAACTAGGCAATCCAAACCTCATAATTTGCTGTGGAGATCATAGACATACTGCCAACAGCCATGGGCTTTCCCTCTAACACCGGATTGCTTAATGTTTCAACAGCCGCGTAGAAAGCATCCATATCTACATGTATCCAAACTCTTGACAGGTCTCGTGTGGCTTCTAGCTCTACAATTCTTTTTTCTGCAACCTAGAGTAGATTGAACCCCAAAAAATAAAAATCCTTAAAATGTCTGCCCATGAAACTGTGTTCTTTGCTAAGATTCCAACCACATACAGTTTCACAAATGCATTTTCTAGAACTCAGCCCCGATTTCACAGTCTTATGCCTTCCAAATCAATGATTGCCAAAAACAACACAGCTCTAAACACATGGATAAAATTCAAATATAAATTCAAACGACTGACAACAAAATTCAAACTTCAACGAGGCGATTACCGTCCGATAGTGAGATAAATCTGCCGAGGTGATCTTCGCGCACCGAGAACGCATATTCTCAATCTTCTGCCTAATGAAGGCCTCTTTGCGCTCCTCGTTCTCGAAGAACTTGGATCCTTTGCTCATTTCGTATACAATTCGCTGCACTTTCTCCTTGTCAACTCCATCCATACCTGAAACCATTTCAAAGTCCCAGAATTAACTAAATCGGGAAGAATTGTACTAGAAAAGAAAACATAAACCCTAGATTTCATTACGATGTCGAATTCTTGTTCGATTTCCGAATTGGGATGGGAATCGCGAGCGTACCGGCCTTGGCGTTGGTGTAAACGGTGTGGTAGGACTGCCATGGGCGAGCGGCGTCAGGGGAGGTCTCGGTCTTCGCCATTGTCGGACGACTTTGCTTTCGGACTTTGATTCGGCTGAGATTTTTGCAGTATTTTATATTCGCGGGAGAGAGAGAGAGCGCGAAATTTTGTAAGACCGGGCGGACAAGAAGCTTGAATGACTACTGGGAATTGCGAAAGCAGCAACGAAGAAGATGGATAAGCGAGCCCAGAAAGCCCAGTTGGCACTGGAAAGTGTTTGGGTTTGCAACAGAAGGCCCAAATTAATCTTGGGCCTGTACTCAAAGCCTTGTCCAACAATCACAATTTGGTGTAGATAACCAAAAAAAAATTTTTTGAAAAAATTACCTAAACAACCACCTTTTTTTCATCGATTGACTAACATGATATAAATTTTTTATTATTGACCAACATATCATAAATTTTACTTAATTTTAGTTTAATTTTTTATCATATTAGTCTAGTGTTAATTTTTTGTATCATGTTGGTGTAATAATCTCTAAATTTGTGTCATTTAAGTACCTTGTACATAACAGTTTTCACTAAAGAATTAAATAGCATATTTATAAAATATTTGAAGTAAATAACAAATTTACTTGGTAAATACTTTTTTTTTGTTAAAAAGGGAAAGGGATCAGTGGTGTCCTTATATCTTCGTCACAGTGGTTATTAGGTGAGTCCGTTGATTCCATCGATGGGATGATAAAAAAACCTGACACTAGGTCTTCATAGCTAGTAGACCACATACTTCAACAGCAGACATCAAATGATCTTTCTTGCCAAGACTAGACTCTATGTGCGTTACGGCTTGAACCTGAAACCTAATATGAATGAAAGTTCTAAATAAATCTTTCTTACCACTAAGCCATCACCACCGGTAGTATATACTTATTTTATTAGGTAAATAGCATTTGACCCCATCAACAATGAGGGAAAAAAAAAGGAAATTATTGTAAAAAAAAAAAACATTTTTGCAAAATTAAATAAAATAAATGAATATAAATTAAAATATTTGTAATAAGTATCACATTTTAAATTTATTATTTGTTGTTATTTATATTAAATCTTATTAGAAAATGTTATTTATTTTAATTGTTTATAGGAAAAATATTGTTTGCTTCTTTCTCCCTAAGGGAAATTACACTTAAAATAGGAATTCAAAACTAGTAATTTTTGTAGAACATATTTAACTGGTAATTACAATAATTTTTGAAGTTTTATGTTATATATATACATTGTAATTGCTCTAATGATGTGTATATATATTTTTGTTATATTTTAATCTCACTAACTAAATTTTATTACATGACTAAAGAACCCAAAACTAATAATATAATCAGGGAAAGTGAAATTTATCCATTTTTAAAAATACTTAGGAACATGAATCACGACAATTTTCATGTTTTACAACACAAAATTGAGTATTTATTATTACAGTGATGTCAATTTTTTTATTATTTATAAACTATTACAGAGTAAGGAAGACAAATCTTACACAACATCTATGTTTGTCATCCTATTTCTCCTCCTGAAAATAATCAGAGAAATCGGATTATACAAATTTAAAATTTATAATATTAATATAATATAAAATTTTAACATTAAACTAATATAATACCTAAAAATTGCGTGTAAAAATTTTATACGTATAAAAAATCTACAACATTTTTTAGGCATTATATCAAATCTGTAGGCATTATATCAAATCTTCCCCGCCAGTCAAGATAATTCAACCATTTCGAAAGTTGGAAAGTGCGTCAATTATATATATTTATGTAGTGGATCCTTAGATAATGCTCATGTAAGCAGCTCTCAATCCACCAAAACCCTGCTTGCTCATCCATCTCCCACTAAAAAAGACGCAAGTAATGTTTATTTTTAATAGGAAATTTCGAGTAGAATCTTTTTCATATTACTTTATTAATAAGAATAATTATTTTTATCATAAAATTAAATTTTTAACCATTTAGACGTTTAATATAAAATTTTTAAAATGAACATTTATATATTAGATTTTAGATCAAATATTTAGACAACAATTTTTATAAATTATGCTTCAAATTAGTTTCACAAGCAGCCAATCTTAATTTGGTTCATAATTTTTAATTTTATACGTCACAGTTTTTGAACTTTTTTATTGTTATGAAAACGGCCGAACATTCCATCACAAACTGAATAAAATTTGAACATGTTCAAATCACATAAGTTTTAATTAAGGCTAAAATTATAATTAAATTTTTTTTGGTATAGAAATTGTAACTCCAAAATAACTTTACGACGATCTATTTTTTTTTTTAATTAAAATACAATTTGTATTATATATCTTTGTTTAAAGCACATTTTTCTTCCAAAATATCTTTGATTGAAGTATAATTTCATTTCAAAAAATATTAATTAAATAAAGCTCATACATAAGAACGTGTTCAAATTCTGTCTCTCTCTTCTTTTTTTTTTAACAAAATATTGATATAGAGACCGTATAAACGTAACAGTAAAAAAGTTTATAAAAATATGATATGTTAAATCAAAATTCAGAGATCAACACGAGACAGAACGTAGTTTATAAAATTCTCTAATACTTAAGGGGGTGTTTGGTGGAGTAGTTTGAGTTGAGGTTTTTAAGGGTTTGTTTGCTTCATTAGTTCATTCCAACTCTAATCGTACTGTTTTTTGTCTTTTTCTCAAAAAGTTTTTGTCCTTTTCTCAAAAATTTTTTTGTCTTTTCTGAAAATTCAAAAAAATTTACTATTACAACTAAAATATTTCAACTCAAACTAACCAACCAAACACATACTAAGTTTCAATAGTAAATTTTTTTGAATTTTCAGAAAAGACAAAAAATTTTTTGGGAAAAAGACAAAAACTTTTTGGGAAAAAGACAAAAAAAAATTTTAAGATGAGTATTTTGAGTTGGTGTGCCAAACACCCTGTTAATAAGAGTTATTATTGTATGAAGATTTTTTTTCCCTTTTAAAAATTGATATTCATTAAAAAAAGGAATCGTAAGAAAGCACATACAGAGTGGTGGCAGACGTGTAGTACATACATAAATAAATATTGCATACACATGTACATGATAACATGCACAAACTCACAGACAGCTTATGATAAACGCGTTTTGTTGATGGCCAACTTAAGAGTGGTGTGAAAGCGAACGTGAAAGGTTATACGGTGGACCAGAGCCCCAAAGAAAGACGACACAGTTTGGGGTAAGAAAAAAATAAAATAAAATAAAGAAAGAAAAAACTCACCAATGATCACGGAGGAATTCAAGAAAAAGCAATAAACGAGAAAAATGTTATGAATATTAAAAAAGAAAAAGAAAAAAAGGAAAGACGAGTGAAATTGCAGGTTGACGTTAGACAATGTCCACTTGGACCGCAGAAAATAGAAAGTGGAGGGAATTATGGGTGCGCCTGGGGAACATGGCCAAATTCAGTCGCTTTCCAAACTCGCTCAAACATCCTCGGTAAAGATGATCGCTGACGTTCCCAACATACGATCATTTGACGACTCATATTTATTTATTTATTTTTTAGTGAATGCCTCATATTTATTTATATCTATATACATTTATATTTGAAGAAAAAAAAAAAAAACTCACAGATTATTGGTCCCTAACTTAAAAAATATATAAGATGGTGTATTTTTTTTTGTATCACAGTGAAAAGAAGAATTAGCTTCTGTTTGGTTTGATATTGGCAACTCAAATTTTTCATTTTTTTTAAATCAATAAAAATTATAACTAGTTTTTAAAAAGTCAATCAATTTCAACTTAAAAATTTTATCTCCAATCAACAAATCAAACGTATTATAATGTGAACAATCATATATCTAATAGTAAAAAAGACAATCTACTCATAAAAAACTTGATCTGCAATAAGGAAAAACAACATGTTTTATCATAAAAGTAAAAAAGTAGTATTTGTAAATTATATGATATCGTAGAATTTTGCCAAAAAGAAAAAAAGAAACACCTAATTGGATAAAAAGTTTAAATTTTATATATATATTGTTGTTGTAAAACTTGAAATTACACTTCTTGGGTATGTCAGGTTTTATTTCTTTTCTTTGGACTGGAATCCAACGCCGCCTCTGCCCTTGTTGGCCTTCGGACTCCTTACCACTTAAAGAGAGAAGCCTTAGACTACCCCATGAAGGCCTAGGCAATGGGTTATGCTTCGTAGTTGGCCGAAGGGAATGTGTGGCTAGGTGTCAAGCGTTGGAGATGGTGTCGCGTGTAGTGGAATGGGTGATGCCTTGCTCGGTGTTTGTTGCTGATGCACGGTGACTTTTTCGTAATAACGTGGTGGCGGATTCCGGACAGCGATTATGTTTCATCATAGTGCTATTTCTCTGAGTCCCATTGATTACGTTTGCCGAGTTGTTTTATTTTTAATAAAGGTGATGTTATGTCCGTCTTGTTTGTTGTTGAAGTGTTTCTAGTTTTGCTTAATAACAATAGAGGTGATTTTTTTACCTTTCAATTTTTGTTTTTGTAATTGATCCATCTAAATTGTTTCTAGGTGTCGACATTGGTATATTACTAGATTTGTTTACGTACGATGTAATGATTGGCTTTAGCACAGAAACCACACAAGTCACATTTAAGGCATTCCATAGAATCACGGACTTCCACAGAAAAGAAAATTTGATTCTTCTTTTTAGGCCGTTTATTTTTATTTTACTTTTTTTAATTTAATTATATATAAAGTTGTGGTAAAACCCTATTTTATATATCCCTATTCGATACAGCTCATGTTTAAACTGTTAAAATGTAATCAAACGACTAAAATGTTGTTTGTGTATAATAATTATAATACATCTTACCTCATATTAATATAGATTAATAAATAAAAAAATTTAAAAAATAATAAAAAAAACCACCATTTCCCTGACGTTGGCGCACCCCTCCCCCTAAGCCAGATCTGCCCTGCCCGCCCCACATCAGCATTGACCTAGTCCCTTCCCCCTGCTCGACGCCGACGAGCCCAGGTGCCCCCCTTCCTTCACACTTGAGCCCATGCTAAGGAAAAAAAAATCCAACCGGAAAACCACCCCCTACGACTGGTGCTGCCACCCCCCCCCCCCCACCCACATTCCTGACAGCGAACTAACCCCTACCCCTAACCGAACCTGTGAACCCGACCACAACCCCCCTCTCGTTGGTTGACGAGCCCCCACGCAACCCAAGTGAACCCCTCTTCTGCGCCAACGACTAGCCCCCACCGCAACCAATGAGCACCCCCCCCCCCATCGTGACCCAATCTACTTCCTCAACCTTGCCAGATCTGGGCCCCCCGCCACCCAAAACCCCGACGACGGCCCCCCTTCAGTGAGTTTACGCTATTCGGGGATGGCAAAATTGCCTCCCCCAATGACCTTGCACCCATCGGTGATGGTGACCTTCACGAGGATGGGGGAGCGGCAGGAGAAGAGAGAGATGGGGGAGAGAAATTGAGTTTTTTTTTTTTTTCTAAAAAGAAAAAGAAAGAAGAAATTTAGTGTATTCAATCGTAAATTTATACAAAACTAGGACCGTAGATTTTAAAAACAATTCAATAACAATCTTTAAATTAATAATTACTGATAGGCTCTCTTAATTAAGCTTTACCACATATTCTTTCCGAATAAAATACCAAAAAGGCGAGAGACTTTAAAGAACAGCAATGGTCACGTTTTGAAAGGACAGTCTGTTTAACTTTACCGATAGTTCCTAAAATCGCTCACCACCACAAAACCCGCTTATATATATATATATATACATATATAAATTCCCTCACGTCAAATTACATCCGTCGCCGCCAAAACCTCCATTTTTCCTGCTCCTCATTCGCCTACTCTTTCTCATTACTATTCTCAAAATTCATCATTTTAGCATTGACGATTTTTTCCCCTATTTTGTTGGGAGAATTTTGTGCATTTTATTGAATTTTGGATTCAATGAGACAATGATAGCAATTGGAGGGAGATCGGTGGTACAGGGAAAATCTTCGCCGCTGGGTCTTGGTGCCGGGATCGAGCCGCCGTCGCCGAAGCCGGGGTTTGTGAGCTTTGGAGATTCCCGGAATACCCCAAGTTCGAGGCTTTCGATTCGAGTTATGGCCATGGATGGATCGGGAGCTGTGAGTGCGAGTGCCGTTAGCGACGCAGATTTGAACACGAATGGCCACGCCGGGAATCTAGGTATGTTTTGTTATTTTGATTTTGTTGGCCCTGTTTGGCTGCCGAGAAAACGGTGGGAAAAGAAAAAAGTTTTGGTTTTTAAGTAGCTGTGTCGATTCATGTGTGTGGAAATCGAATTGCTGACGTGGACAAATAGTTCGAGAATTGCTAAAAAAATAATCTTGTTCTGAGTTTTGGATTGATTTGATTGATTTTGATTCTTAATCAACGTGGTTAATGGGGTTTTCTGTTTCGTTTGGTAGGTAAGAAAAACGAGAGTGTTTTGTCTAGCATTGGGAATTCGACCAATATCAAATGGCATGAATGTTCGGTTAACAAAACTGAAAGGCAGAAGCTTCTCAAGCAAAAAGGATGTGTCATATGGATCACTGGTCTCAGCGCTTCAGGTTTGATGCCTTTCCTTAATATATATGTATTTCACATATATATGCACATATATATTTGTGTGTGTATTGCTTTCTTTGCTTGATTGATAAATGTGAAACTGCATAGTTAGTGATCAATTGGTGTTGAACCGTTTTCGAAGTTCAGGAAAATATCCAATCTTAATTAATTAATTTCGAATATATGCCAACCATAACGAACACTAATCTCGCAATTCGATTGAGAGGGCAACTCGTCGTTGAAAGTACCTTTGGAACATAGCAGTATCATCATCGTCATTGAAGAAATATCCATGGATATTCGTCCCAAATCATGATGTTTCTTCTTTTATCTGTTGTCAGATGATTAAATTTTATTCTTTTAGGAGGCCAGTTATAGGAGCTATTTCTCATTCATGAAGTGTCAAATTTAGTTTTAGAGTGCTTCCATATTTAAATGTCTTGAATTTTGAATGTAATTCAGTTGAAGAAGAAATGCTTACACATAGTGGTATGAAACATCAAACTGTTTAATGTAGAAGATTAAAAATACCTAAACGTGCCATTGTGTACGGATTATATATGTTTACTTGTTTATGTGCTGCTATATATCCACATTTTTGACTTTAAGTCCAATAATAACAGGAAAGAGCTCCGTTGCATGTGCTTTGAGTCAGATGTTGCAGAGCAAGGGGAAGCTGTCTTATATCCTTGACGGGGACAACGTCAGGCATGGCTTGAATCGTGACCTTAGCTTTAAAGCAGAAGACCGTGCAGAGAACATAAGGAGAATTGGTGAGTCTATTTAGACAGGACAATTTTAGCAATGGCCCGACTCTATTTGTACAAGTTTGAGTCTATATTCAATTTGAAAGCAGTAGCAGATTTTATTTAATTATCTCCATTTAAGTTGTTTACACAATTGTCAAAACGTTTGGGATAATATTGCTTTCAAAGGAGTATGATATGATGAATTTTCTGTGTTAATTTCAGGTGAGGTAGCAAAGCTCTTTGCCGATGCTGGCGTCATTTGTATTGCTAGTTTGATTTCTCCATACAAAAGGGATCGTGATGCTTGCCGGGCATTGCTACCTGATGGGGAATTTATTGAGGTCGTGCTTTTTAATCTTATTACCTGTTTTGCATCGTGACTTGGTTTATTATTTACCTTTAAGAACTGAAAATTTAAATTTGAGTACGGTTCAGAAGTTGCAAACCTGTTTCCAACACAGCCGAATGTAACTTTCTTTGCAACAGGTGTTTATGGACACACCACTTGAAATTTGTGAGGAAAGAGACCCCAAAGGCCTCTATAAGCTTGCACGTGCAGGAAAGATCAAAGGTAATATAAACCTACCTTCGTAATTCTTGGTTTATAGGTTCTTTCTAAAACAGTGTGCTTATCACTATGTGCACGTCTTTTAACCTTCAAATTCTTTTAGAAACGTACACAACTACTTGGTCAAGATTTTGACATTTTGGATCTTCTCCCCCCTTCTTTTTCCTGGTTGCGATTCGGACATGGTGACTCTTTATGAAAGCTGTTTTCATTATCATAATTCTGAACATCTCACACATGCACACCCCCATTCGCACACATGCCTAAACACTCAAATATAGATATGTCTGCATGAATATCTAAAAGTCTGCAGGTGTTTCTAGGTAACTCTGTTTTCTGCTCTATCTTTTTTCAAACATGTCTGGAGCTCTGTATACGGATATCCCCAGGGCAGTTCCTGTTCATGTTATGACTTGATTTTGGCTGTTAATTGAATTTTGGGCCAATTTTCATCCTGCTTGTAGATCTTTCTGCATGTTTGGTCGACAATACTCAAGTCCATATTATTCTGCATGCTTGTTGCTGCCGGTTTCTTGCCCGTGTACTGATTGATATTTGGTACTTACCTAAAATTTGCAGGTTTCACTGGGATTGATGATCCATATGAGCCACCACTAAATTGTGAGGTACGTCTACTTCTTGCGAAAACAGAGTGGGTCAACATAAGGCTTAAACATGCAGGCTATTTAAATTATTATGAATCAATTCGAATTATTTTACAGATTTAAATAATTTTATTTTAAAGAGTAATACACCAATTTAATGCCCCCGTAAAAGTCCAGAAGCGTGTGTTTTGTCCCGGCATAATACCAGGCTTATGGAGCAGAGACTGCTTCTAAACTTAATAGAAAGTTGAAGAATGTCATTACCAGAGATTCAAACCTTATAGGTGAAATGGGGTTGATATATCATCAAGAAGTATAAGACCGCCGTGCACCTTTTACTTAGTGTATGGACTTGTGACTCCCACTAAAAAAGGATAGAGAGAGAGAGAACGAAAACACTTTCAGGCTTCTACCCAAACCACTTTTCCCAATGTGAGCACTGCTAAAGCCCCGGAGCAAGAGTTAGAGGTTTTGTTTTGTGTTTGCTTTATTATTATTATTATTATTATTATTATTATTATTTTTGCATAAATACCCCGTCTCAAGTTGACTACTTTGAGATGGGATACTGTTGACTAGCTTTGAGTGTAAGCATGCTCATGTCGTATTATTGTTGTCTAACAAGGTTAATCCTATATTACGTCGTCAACTATTGTCAACTATCAATACTGGTCTGCCATTTGTATCATTATGTGCTTTTATATTAAAAAATGTTCTTTAATTTTAATTTAATTTAATTATTATAATTTTTCTTTTTGCAGATAGTATTATCACTGAAAGGAGGAGCCTGTACATCGCCTTCCGAAATGGCCGAAGAAGTGATGTCCTACTTGGAAGAGAAGGGGTTCCTCCAGGCATGATAAGGTCGGATGATATTTTTATTGGAGTAACCGAAATTTTTTTTTTTTATTTTTGTACTGTCAAAAAGAAAAAAAAAATTATAAACTGAAGTTAAAGCCATTACCTGTCTAAATTAATGTTCAGTGATTTCTCTTCTGTAATTATCAAACGAGAGAGAGAGAGGGGCTAGTTCAGAAGGTTGTTCTCTTCTCTATCTATCTCTATTTTTTCTTTTCTTTTCTTTTTTTTTTTTTTTTAAATTTGGTATAGGATATTATAGTTTATATTTTATAATGTCAATCGAAAATTTCTTTCCTGATTGTGAATAATGTGGAGAAAATGTTCGGTCAGAATATGTTGTTCCACTATATTCAATACACAGGGTGTATGTAGTTCATTCGGTTTCCCTTTACTACGGTTCAGATAGTATTTTATTATTATTTATTAACAAGACATTCTAATTAAAAAAAATAGAAAAAAATTTTTTTTTGCTGAACAAAAAAAAAAAATGTGTTGTTAACCGTTCTCTGTTTCTCTCTGTCTCTCTGTATTATAATTTCAGTACATGCCAACATTTGGCTAAATTATGTGAGAGAAATAGGGAAGGTTTTCATATATTTATAATGTCTTCCTCTCTCTTGGAGAATCGAAAGGGCGTGGAAGTGAACGACCTTATCAAGCCGGACATTTACCACTGTTTATTATCATCTCTCTCTTCATAATATGAATTTTCTTTAAAAATAAAAGAAAATCAATTAAAATAGTTTGGGAAAAAAAATGGAGGTCAACTTATTTAATGAACTTGAATTTTCTCAAGAAAATAATGTCATGAGCAGTGACTTGAGATTTTAGAACAATACCTCACTTTATGATACTCTCCGTTATTTATTTATTTATTTATTTCCTTGAGAAGAAAAGGACCGACATTTTCTTTTTTTCTTTTTCTTTTCTTTTTTTGATTTAAAAGGACCGACATTTTCTTTCTGCACTAACTAAGAATTTTGAGCAATTTTTTCTTCAAAAAAAAAAAAAAAGGAATTTTGTTTATTCCGTAATTTATGGAGAGTGAACGCTAATGCCATAAATGATATTGAATCTTAGACCATATCCATTATCCAATGCATTGGTCTGTATTAATACTATATTTGGTACAAAGAAGTGTAAAAGTAACATTATTCTACTTTTTACTTTTAATGCTTAATGCAATATCTACTTTTTGTTATTATTATTGGACTTTGAAACTTATAAAAGTGAACATTTAGTATTTAAATAATTTAAAAATAAAACAATTGTAATAATTACATAACAAAAATTAAGCCAACAATCAATAGGAATTAAATGTTAAATCTGGCATTGGCTAAACCTTGTGGCATTTGGTAAATTTAGTAAAAAATATAGCACTCCATTAGAGTACTTTTTTCATTCAAATGTTAAATTTATCATTAACACAACCTTTTAACATTGTATTGGAGATGCTATTATAAGGTAAACAAAACGTACGTTGAGAGAAAACTCAATGAGCCATTAAAAAAAAAAAAAACTGAACTTATATCATGTTTGTATTTTATATAAAAGAACGTATCTCATATTTTATATTTCATCACCTTTTATCGGTCAAATTAATTTTTCAACCATTACAAAATTATAATGTGTGGTACATAATTGTAATTAATCATAAATCAGAGAAAACTAACTGTATCTTCTCATAGTGAAAGAGGACAGATTTTATTCTAAAAATTCCGAACCATAATTGTGATTGAGCCAAAGCAAGTTTTTGGAAGCTTTTTAACTATGACAACGCAGCTGCTTAAAAAGACAATGTAGAGAGATACGCCTGAAGACGCTGAAGGGATTTCTTGCTACCATCAAAAGATATTTATTTAATCATCCCCTTTTTTTTTTGGTCTCAAAATTTAAAAATGAAAAAAAAAAAAAAAGGGAAACAAAATAAAAGAGGGAAAAGAAAAACGGAAAAATGGCAAGGTTTTAATTTATTTTTCCTTTATAAGTCAACCATATTTTAAGAATTAAATCATGGCAAACGTTGGAAAATAATTTCTATTAATTTTTGTACCAAAACTGCACTCTCTATTTTCTTAAAATATCTGTATAAATGATTCAAAAAAAAAAAAAATCTATAAATACCATGCAAACAGTGAGCAATATTTCTCAGTAATCTTTCGAATTCATAACTTTCTCCTTCTCTCTTTCATATGGTTGTTTTTATTTTAATTACTCTCTCCATGGCAATTTCTGGGTTTTCTGCATTCCAAAGGCAGTACTTTCAGGTCACCAACGTCGGAGGACGAAACAAAATTATTCTGCTTCTGCTGTTCTGTACTACTCTTCTCTACACAGGTTTGTCGTGTTACATTAATTTGTTGTCGTCTTTGGCCATAGATTTGTCCTTTTCTACCATTGATCCTAGTTTATCTTGATTATTTATCTAAATGAGTAATATTACATATATGTTTTAGTTTTGCGTGCAAAATTTTTTTTTTTCTTAATTTTTGTTTTCATAATTTTTTTTTTTTTTTTTGCCGCTGATGTATGAATATCAACCCTAACAAAGAATCTACATTCAAGAGATATGGAAATATCAACCCTAACATGGAAACACTGCCTCTGCCCTTCTGACTTTTCCAATAATTAATATACATATGTGTGTGTATATATTTATATATGTCATATCTCGGGGAGAGAGTATAATAATCCTCTTTTCATATCCATGCCAAATAATGCCATTATAGATATCTAAATCTTTAATTTTTTTTAAAATTTTTTTGGGGCACTTAATTAATTCTAATTGTCTCTTGGTGTAGTCATCTATGAAGTCACAAAGCTACTTGTTAATAATTATGACTTTAAGAAATATTGATTTATAATATGGTGAGCCATATCTTCTCTGTAAATCTGCTAGATTCCTAAATAAGTGTTGGACATGACATGAACATCATCGATCTCCTTTATTTCATCAGCAGAAATATACGAGACCTATAACTAACGTAAAATTATGAACAAAATGTTTTGCAGGCTTTGGAGTGAATGCTTTATCCTATGATTACACAGCCAGCATTCAGGCAAGCGGGCCTTTTTAAATTTCATGCTCTTGATACAATGTAATGCTATTAGTTATCAATTGACGTGGTCATGTTTATCAATTAAAGAATGATAACACAAAATTGATATACAAAGTTGAGGTTAGAATTAGTGTCTCGTAATATATATATATATTTTAATCAATCTTGCCTTTGTGAAATTGCCTCTCGAATCATAGTAGTTTTGTTAATTCTTTTTTTAATTATTACTATTACTATTTAATTTCAGTGTCTTGAAAAACCTCAAAAACCTCAATATGGAGGAGGCATAGTGGTGAACCCGGACCTGAATGAGGGCTTGAAAGGATGGTCGACGTTTGGTGGTGCCAAAATCCAACATAGAGAATCACAAGGCAACAAATTCATTGTGGCTCATAGCAGAAATCAACTACATGATAGTCTATCACAGAAGCTTTACCTGCAAAAAGACAAGATTTACACATTTTCTGGTACTTAGTTAACGAAAAAATTGTCAAATTTCTCACATAAAAAAACATTGTGAGATTAGGTTCTAAACTATTAAGTTTGTGCAACTTTTTTTTTTTTTTTTTCGTATTTAGAGTGACAATAAATTATTAAAAACATTGCTATAGTATTAGCGACACTTTTTGATTAACTTATTAACAGATTCCATTAAAAAAATTAATGAAAAGGATTATTGCACTATTAATTTTAGTAGTTTAGGGTCATTGAAGCTAAGAAAAAAAGAATATAGATCAAAGTTGTACAAACTTATAAATTTTGGGACTAAACGAACAATTTACCCAAAACATTATTAGACTAATCCTGCTAATACTGATTTTTTTATAATTATTATATATTATATATTATATATTTATTCATTTTTTATTTTTTATAATGTAGCTTGGATACAGGTGAATAAGGGAAATCATGTCCCAGTAACAGCTACTTTCAAGACAGGTGGTGGGTTCAAACATGCTGGCACTGTACTTGCTCATTCCAATTGCTGGTCTTTCCTCAAAGGTGGCCTCACAGTTGATAATTCAGGCCCTGCAGTGCTCTATTTTGAGGTACCATTTCTTAATTTTGGTCATTGATCATCATCCAAAAAAAAAAAAAAAGGCCAATATTTCTTATTTTATTCAGTTCAAGTGTCGTTTAACAATTCTTAATTTGATGGCTTATTTCAGAGCAAGAACACATCGGTTGAGATCTGGGTTGATAGCATCTCACTGCAACCATTTACTCAAAACCAGTGGAAATCTCATCAACACCAAAGCATTCAGAAGGTAACACTTGCATCTCATTTTTGTTCCTTTTTTTTTACACATGTATACACACACAAACACACACACACACACTTACAAATTCATACTGACATATTATCATATACACAACTATACATACACAGATGCACACACACACATATTCATAATTTACTGGCGGAATCGCTCGAAGCCGATTGGGTTGGCCTCAATCAAAAAAAATTTTTTTTTTAAATAAGCTTCAAATAGTTTTGATTTTTTAAAATTTTTTTTACTGAAAAATTCCCACTGAACTTTATGTTTTTAATTTTTATTTTCTTCTTTAAAAATAATTAGTATCCATACCCACTATTAGAAGACTAGCTCCGCCCCTTGTATAACTCCTCGAAGTTTTCCCTGTTAGAACTTTCAATTCTGAACAGAAAATCACCAAACAATTACGCCATGTATATACTTTTTTGTTTAAAAAGTTCTGCTTGTACGTGACAAAATTCTTCAAACAAAACAAAGACTCACATTCATTAATAGTGAAACATCTATAGTCATATGGAGCTTTCGCTCCTAGTAAACTTTTGTTTTTGTATTAATATTTTCAATTCCACCTCTAAAAACTTTACACACAAGCATATATGTACATATTTCATTTTACCCCGTTAAAATTGATTATTTTTGTATAAATCCTCCTAAAAACTTTATCATTTAATGTACGTTATTACTAAAACAATAAGTTGGTCCACTGCTACATGCATATTATAGTATAGATTGTGATGTCATTGTAAATTTTCCCGGATCAGGTGCGCAAGAGCAACGTGAGAATCAGAGTAGTGAACGCACATGGCAAGCCACTACCAAACGCAACGCTGTCCCTAAAACCAAACAGCCCAAGTTTCCCCTTCGGCGTCGCCATAAACGCCAACATCCTCACCAACAAGGCCTACGAAAACTGGTTCGCGTCGCGCTCGTTCACCGTCACGACGTTCGAGAACGAGATGAAGTGGTACACCACGGAGGCGACGCAGGGCAAGGAGGACTACTCCCTCGCCGACGCCATGCTCGCCTTGGCCAAACGACACGCCGTCTCCGTCCGCGGCCACAACGTCTTCTGGGACGACCCGCAATACCAGCCCCAGTGGCTCCCCTCCCTCCCCGAACCGCAACTCTCGGCTGCCGCGTTGAAGCGGCTCAACTCCGTCGTCCCTCGCTACAGAGGCCAGCTCGCCGGGTGGGACGTGGTGAACGAGAATCTGCACAACGGGTTCTTTGAGGGCAAATTGGGGAACAATGCGTCGGCGGCTTTCTACGGCTGGGCGTTTAAGGCGGATTCGGAGACGACGATGTTCTTGAATGAGTACAATACGATAGAGAATCCTGGAGATGCCAAGGCCACGCCCAGTATGTATCTTCAGAAGCTGAAGGAGATTCAGGGGTTTCCCGGGAATTTGAATGGGAAAATGGGGATTGGACTTGAGGCTCATTTTGACACTCCGAATCTTGGTTATGTCAGATCTGCCATTGATGCTCTTGCTGCTACGGGCTTGCCAATTTGGATCACCGAATTGGACGTTAAAAGTTCTCCCAACCAGGTAACAACTATATCCCACATCGCTTTAACTGACCGTTAATATTTATATGTGAATTAAACTTCCTTTCTAGCTAGTTTTTAGGTTAAGTTTCATCTAAGTATGATATCACAGTCTAATTTTATAGTGATGGTGGGTTGGCCCATTTATGGTTTTATACGACACACTAGGCATGACGGTTGGTGTTAAAAATTACTATAGGTAGTTGTGTTGTTTATATGTGAATTGATCACGTTTTTCCTTTTAATTTTACCTAAAAAATTAATGATTTTTCTATTTTACCCTAATAAAAAATTAAAAATCTCCATATAGTTTTTATTGAAAATTAAAAACTTTCATATAACCCCTACTAAAACTTTACCCTTAAGTTTTTGTATAGTGATATTTATTTTACAATGCCAGTAAAATTTTTGTCTAGCTCTGCCGCTGTACATAATTCGGTAGGTGAAAGAAGAGAGATTTGAGTAGGGGCTCTCACTTAAAAAAAAAAAAAAAGTGTATATGTACTCTTTATTTATTTAATTTTGCCAGAAAAATTGTAACACCTTATCCTTTATTTACACTGCAAATAGGTACCGGTGTAAAATATTGAAAATTATAGAGTAAAATATTTTTCCATGCGGAAAACAAAATCCAAGTTTGGTAAAGATAAAACTTTCAAAATTGTTTTTTTCTTTTTAGTATCAATATCTTTCCACGTACTTAAAACATTGTGTGTCGTTTATTAATGTGATCAGTACACAAAATTAACATATATATTTTTTATGTTTATGTGGGCAGGCGGTTTACTTGGAGCAGCTTCTGAGGGAGTTCCACTCACACCCTGCAATCAAAGGAATTGTGATTTGGTCCGCGTGGAAGCCACAAGGATGCTGGCAAATGTGCCTGACCGATAACAACTTCAAGAACTTGCCGACTGGCGATGTCGTTGACAAGCTATTAAACGAGTGGGGTTTTAGTCGAAAGCATGTCATAACCGGCACAACCGATGCTTCAGGATTTTACGAGACCTCCCTTTTCCACGGCGACTACGAACTGAATATCACTCATCCGGAAGTGAAGTCCTCTTCGTTTTCACAGAAGCTTGAACTGTCGTTGCGACTCAGAAGAGATCAAGACCGATGATAATCCAAGTCCATGCTTAATTAGAAAGACTTAATTTTCTAAGTAAGCTAGAGCCTTTATTTAGTTTTTTTGGTGCACGAATTTTTAATCCAAAATATGAGCAAAAAAATCACATGATTAGTACCTTCTTTGTCACATGCATGATCTATGCCATCGTGAATACGTAGGTATAGGAGAGTGGTAGCTGTGCAGAATGGGTACGTAATAATTTTGATGGCGAAAAATTTCATGCAAAAAAATATATAATTCATAAATGAAATATTTAGATCATTATATTATGGTTTTTTTTTGTTAGATAATTTTATTACAATATGGGTTTGGTGATGAATATTGATTATGGTTATTATAATGTTTCTTACACGTAAACTTGAAGAGGGACGTAATTCAAATATTTCTGATCACCGAGTTAGGTTTAGAAAAGTGCAAAATTAGTTATCGGAACATGTCAAAATTGCTCGCTCGTTTTTCATGAATTGTGCACAACTTCGATACTAATATTTACCCGGAACATGTTTTTGTCATTTGACGTCTCTTTTTGTTAGAATTAACTTATTGTTCTGTAGACAATATTGCGTTGCTTCGCTGTATAGTTTGTAAATTTATGTTTTTTTTTTTTTTTGGTGGGTCGATGATAGAAGTCTAGAACTAGATGTATAGCGACTTCCATTTCCATAACAAAGAGGAAAAACACTACTTCCGCCTTATTCTTTTGAAAATCAGAAGGGTCTAGTTTTATTTCAAATGGAATTAACAAACATAGCTCTGGATATACACCGAGAGTTTTATCAACCCAAATAGCTAAAGAACGAAAATTAAAAGCAAAATGGGACAACAAATGTGCCACATTATTAGCAACCTTCTAATGTGAGAGAGGCTAGGACCATTAAGGGAGGCTAGTAGTTTACAAACATCATCCAACACAACATCGGTATCATCCAACGAAGGAACACCTTGGATAACCATTTTAATATTAAGGGCATCGCTTTCCACTGCATGGACCAATAACCCAAGATCGCAGACAAAAATTAAGCCTTTTCGAAGAGCAATGCATTCCACTATAAACGGAAAATTAGTGGAATCAAGAGACCGAATAGATTGCCTCCATCCAGTATAGAAATACACAGTCTAGAGACCTCCCTTCCTACAATTGCCCAATTCTTTTGAAAGAAGAGAGCGTGAAACCCATCCGAACCCGGTACTTCTTCACTTTCCCACCAAGGGCCTTCATTGTCTTCAAGGCCAACGATCTCATTCTTGTTTGGCCGAGCCGAAGCTTTAGAGTAGAAGTACTTTGTATTGCGGTTACCACTTTTTAACCGCTCCGCCCTCGACCGTTGCCTTCAATACTCCTCCTCCCAATTAAGAACCTTATCAAGCTCTTTTTCAGCCTCCCTAATTTGTGACATTGAGACAGCTGACCGTGGCTCATTATAAAGTTTCTCCAACCGGCCTTGAATTGTATTCACTTTTTTTGGAACATGTCCAAATTCTCGGGAGGTCCATGTCCGAAGGGCCCGGGCGCACGTTTCAAACCGCTAGACAGACTATTAACTGAAACATCAAACGAGCCACCTTTCTAAGCCTTTTCGATCACCATTGGACACTTTCCGTCTCTAGCCTATAACGGCTTAAAATGAAAACGAGAACCATGACCTCTCCGCCCTTTATCGCTCTTCGGAAATAAAGTCATCAAAATCACCCGATGATCCAATCCCCAGAAATCCAAATTTTCAATTCGACCGACTCTTTGATACTTCAAACTTCATTCCGTATTAGCAACAAAGCGATCCAGTCATTCTTGAATATTAGCCCCATCCTCTTTTCTATTATCCCAAGTTAACTTGGGGCCCACGTGCCCCATATCCATGAGGTCACAGCAGTCCAACACGTTTCTAAATCTCAGCATATCAGAGAAAGGCCGATCATCTCCACTAGTTTTTCTCACTCGGGCTTCCGGAGCAGCTTGAATGCTCGGGGATTCCCCAAATCCCCCGAACATTCCAACATCAGAGAATCATTGGTCCCGGCGGGCCTATTCAACAGCCTCCGCCTATATCATAAGGTTTGAGGTGGCACCCGATGTCTTGTGAATCTTCAAACCGTCATAAACTTAATCTTCCGGCATAGATTTCCTTTTACCATTTGAGCCCTCGTTCTTCTTCCCTTGGGTGCCAGAAAATTTTCCCTTTTGCCTAGCAGCTCTTTTCCAATTGCCCGTACCCTTTTTTGTCGTCTCCGAAACCCCGTCTGAAAACCCCAACTTTCCATTTGCAACATCCTCCACATGAACAGTACCATGCATGGAAGGATTCGTAACCAATGGGGTCGCACTAGTCACATGACCCGATCCACACCCACTTATTTCCCCATATTTTAAAACGACACCAAAGCTACCAATGTTTTTGGGCCTATTATTTTCCACAGAATTTTTATCACAAGTTGACTAACCCAAACGCACCGTCTCATTAATGGGGGAAGTCAACTTCTCTATCTCGCTAACTTGTAGAGTCTCCAACTGGGTGTTAAGAAAATCACGCTCCCGAGAATCGGGGATGTCGGAGTCAACAATGTCAATAGTCCAGGATTCAACTCCAGAACCGCCCGGTAATTGCGGGATTTCGCCTCGAGTAATCAGAGATTCCCTAGTTGAACCCATGGAAATCTGCGTGGTAACTTTTGCCTTTACTGCCATCACCATGAAAGTCGCCGGAGGGGAAGAATCATCACCTGTAGACATCTGCTTCCTCCCACGACCAACCACCGGAGGAGAGACATGGTGAGGCCTGTCCAGAGGAGAACTAGAAGCCGAACCCCTCCCTCCCAGATTACTCCTATTACGAGTCGAAGAGAACTCTCTCGCCAGCATCAAATGACCAGCCTCTACTCATAGATCAGAACTGTACCGGATCATGTTGCTTGCTCGCCACACCTCCACTTCCAGCTCTAAACAATCATCGAGACTATGCCCTAACCGCCTACAACCATAGCAAGAATCTGGGGCCTTTTTGTACTTAAAAGAAAACCAAATAGTGTCATCGTTACTCCTGAGCCGGATCTTTGGCTCATGACGGAGGGGCTTCGATATGTCGATCCGAACTCGTAGTCTCATAAAGTTACCAAGACAACGTCCATCCTTGTCAGTGACAACATCCACAAACTCTCCGAATGGCTAGGAACCACTAAATGGTCCACAAATCAACAGGATAACACGCAGGTAACCAACCTACTCAGGGAAAGCTGAAGTAATCTCTTATCCCAAATACGGAGGAAAACTCTTACAACCGGTGACGTGAACGCAAGATCTGCCAGCAAACAACAGCCAATCAAACAACGACTAAAACCCAATCAACAAAATTCAGATCAACACAGAAACTACACAAGGGACCAGAGGGGAAACCTCTGCTCTTATTGCAAACAAACACAAAAAAACAGACAAAAGAAAATAAGGGACCCACTGCAGCCTCCGGTAAAGCCACACCCATCAATGCCAAAGCAACCATTGGCACGATTGGACTATTGCGGAAAAAAGGCCAGCAATAAGGAGGAAAAACCAACTGTGTGTGAGGGACACACACCACCCACGATAGGCAATGTAGGCCCAAATACTGACCCAACCCCTTCACCACTGCCCCGGAGCCTAGCTCTCGTGGTATCCACAAACTCTCGAAAAGGACGCGCCCAGATATGAGGACGACGAACGGCAACCAACTCTCCATGCTCGACTCCGAAACAGCCCCAACCCACCCCTCCGACCGCACAAGCACGACACGACCACATCTTTTTTATTATCTTTATTTTTTACACCAATTAGGAACATAAACGAAAACTAAAACTTATTTCATATTATAGAAAATAAGAAAATAAAATAAAGATCATTTCTGTTCATTTTCTAAACTTATACACTTAACAAATATTTTCAAAAACATATTCGAACACAACTAATTTTTTTAGTTACAATGGGTGACGCGAACGCAAGATCTGCCAGCAAACAACACCCAGTCAAACAACGACTAAAACCCGATCAACAAAATAAACAACACCCAGTCAAACAACGACTAAAACCCGATCAACAAAATTCAGATCAACACAGAAACTACACAAGGGACCAGAGGGGAAACCTCTGCTCTTATTGCAAACAAACACAAAAAAACAGACAAAAGAAAAGAAGGGACCCACTGTAGCCTCCAGTAAAGCCACACCCATCAATGCCAAAGCAACCATTGGCACGATAGGACTATTGCGGAAAAAAGGCCAGCAATAAGGAGGAAAAACCAACTGCGTGTGAGGGACACACACCACCCACGACAGGCAATGCAGGCCCAAACACTGACCCAACCCCTTCACCACTGCCCCGGAGCCTAGCTCTCGTGGTATCCACAAACTCTCGAAAAGGACGCGCCCTGATCTGAGGATGACGAACGGCAACCAACTCTCCATGCTCGACTCCGAAACAGCCCCAACCCACTCCTCCGACCGCACAAGCACGACACGACCACATCTTTTTTATTATCTTTATTTCTTACACCAATTAGGAACATAAACGAAAACTAAAAATTATTTCATATTATAGAAAATAAGAAAATAAAATAAAGATCATTTCTGTTCATTTTCTAAACTTATACACTTAACAAATATTTTTAAAAACATATTGGAACACAACTAATTTTTTTAGTTATAAACACAATCAAACACGTTCCAAAAAAGAAAAAAATTCTCAGAATTCAAATAAATTTTTTTTTCGAATACTCTCAAACGGACCTTCTATTTTTATACACGCACATATATATATACATATATATATATATATGTATAAATATATTAATTGCCTTCATTCATATGGAGAGAGACAGATACATATAGGGATCACAGGGGAATGGGGAAGGCTGTTAATACTTAATGTCCAATTTATTGACACTCTCTCACACCTAAACACGCTTGACCTTGTCATGTCTATATAAATATGAATTAGATGACTACTATACAGTAAAGTTTCCAAACATTATATATAGTTGGATTTGGCAAGTCATATTTTTTGCGTAATCTTTCAATTGGTAAAATGAACTTTTCATTTAAAAATATATAGATGTCAATAATGTTATTTTTGAAACAGGGAGATCCATTGACAATGTGAATTCAATTTAAAGCACGGTCTTGTACAATAATAATCAATTAATAGATATGGAAAATTGTGACTAACTACACTCAGTTGGTGAATTTATTATTTTCATCATAAAAGAATTCACCATAAAACCATAAAGTATAAAATTTAAATCCTTATGCCCCCAAATTTAAAAAATAAATGTTACATGTATTACCAAGCTTAATGTGAACTTATAATGCAGGATCACAACAATTATTGATTTGAGATATATCAAAATGTTGTGATACTTGTGAAGAGGATTTTGTTTCTATTTTTTAATTTTTGGCTTGAAAACGGATAAAAAGTTAAAAACGTTGCGAAACTAATATGTTATAAATAAATATATTTGAAAAGAGTAATTTCATTCAAAACTCTAGCAAGTTGAGACAAGTGATTACTGTTTTACCAAAGATGACAGGCAGATTTGGCATTGATTGGAAGGAATTATATGCATCTCTTTCTATAAATACATCGCTCCAAATATGGTTTTCTTCTCTCTCTCTCTCTCTCTCTCTCTCTCTCGCTATTGCTTCTTAATCCCCACTTTCCTTCTCTCTCTCTCTCCCTCTCTCTCTCTCTCTTCATATATAAGAGTGTGGATTTCTGTTTGGAACATATATAAATATATACACAAACAGGCAACAATGAAGGCCGGGATCGAAAGGACTCTACTTCTGCTGATATTGGGTGGTATGGTTTATGCAGGTTTGTCTTATTTATATATATGTACCTTTAATTTGGTAGAAAGAATATTTATTAATTGTAATAGATTGAAAGTGGTAGAAATTGAAAGCTAGCCTTTTGTTTTGTTTTTGTAACATATTTATAACGTATAATTATCTCATATACGAGTGGGGAAATATATATCTATATGCCTCTATATTTGTTGCCGCTCAATTTATGGTGTATTAATTATAAATAAAGATTTGAGAGAAACTTGTTAATAGAGGAGGAGTTAGGACCGCTTTTAGGCAGTTTTTTCTTAATGATCCCATAACGAGTCTATGGACCATATTTTTGTTTTGTCTATGTCTTTGTTTTTGTTTTGTTTTTATGGAGTTTTGATTTTACATTAAAGTTTAGAGTTCAGCTCTTTTTTTTTTTTTTTTTTAATTTATCTTATTAAAAAAAATTTAGTTAGTAGGATAGTTGATAAAAATTTTGTGTCTATTATTTCATGTCTCATTGTCCCTTGCCAAAAAAGAAAAAAAAATAAATAAATAAAAATCAGTGTTGTGCAAGCGTTATGGAAGGTTAGATTGGCATGGCCTAATTTTACTTTACTTTTTTTTCTCTCCCTTTTTGGTGTAATAATGACCCATCAATTTCATTCAGAAAATATATTGTACATTGTATTTAACGAGTAAAAGCTGTTTTTTCCCTGGGAAAAACTTGAAATAATAACTGCTGTTACTGTGTTACTTTAATATATATGATGTGCTATAGCGTATAGAAAAGGTACCGATACGTTTCTTGTGGTCAATTAATCCATACATTTACCTATCGTCTTCTAAAATCATTAGTACCCAAGAATCAATGTGATATAATTGAAAGAGTGGTGTTTAAGATCACTGATATCTCATAATATTTTTATTTTTTAATTTTAATTTCATATTTCTAGCAAAACAATTTATAATTATAAATTGAAGCAAAAAATTCGTATGAAAAGAAGAGAGAGAGAGAGAGAGAGAGAGAGAGAGAGAGAGCTAAGAGACGTCTCCTTGGGATTTTTCTACTAGAGGCTTCCAATTAATTGCCTAAAGAAAAGGTTTCCGTATAATTATTAAATAGCGTGGCACGTTATCTTCTTTGTAATTATCTCTATGTTGGCCATTACACAAAAATAGCTAGCTATAACCTATAGACAACAAGTATATTTATAAATGTCAAATCATATATCATATATCATATATACCAACAAAACATACAGTATATGAACTTTTCTGTAATTAACATGCCGTATATATATGAACTTGATAATAATTATAAACATATATTTTCTCAATCAACTTTCATTTTGAGTCAAGATCTATTATCTCATGTTCTATTAATGACTGTTCTCCAACGATGTTATATCATTTAATCTAAATTTAAGAATTTAACTATTTAAAAAATTCTAAAAAAATACTTATACATACATTAAAAAAAAAAAAAAAAAAAAAAAAAAAACTGCCCAAGGCTACTTATTATGAATCTTTTTTAAAAATAATTATGATGGAGAAAATGCTAATTCAACTTGAATGGATTAACAAATTGATAAGTTGAAAACAATATTAAAGATCTAAAAAAAAAAAAAAAAAAACAGTATTAAAGATCAGTCATTGAGATAAATATGAACTTCTTTCGTTCCTCACAATAAAATCATCTGTTAATGGTTTTGCAGGACTAGAAGCAGATGGTTTACCTTATGACTATACGGCCAGCATTGAGGCAGGTTTCTCAACTTAATCTGACTCATTTTGATTTGAATAAAGTGTGGACTATATATGTATCAAATTACACATAAATATTTATAATCTCTTGTCTAGTAGTCTGACATGTAACTATATATAAATATATATATGAATTATTATAATATGTAGTTGATTCTATTATAACATTTTTTAGTGATACTTGTCTTTTACATCAGCAATCGTGAAATAGTATTATATTACACATAATTTTACATAAAGTTACAAGTTTGTCAGAATTGTTTAGAAAAAAAGTTACAACGACCGGACGAACAGAAGAATATAGTCGTCTCTGTGTGTGCATATATATGTGTGTGTGTATGTAAATAACATGTTCGGTTTTAAATTTCAGTGCTTAGCAAATCCTCTAAAGCCTCAATACGGTGGGGGAATCATCAAGAACCCGGAGTTGAATGAAGGCTTGAGAGGATGGTCTGCGTTTGGGGAAGCCAAAATACGGCACGGAGAATCACAAGCTGGCAACAAATTCATGTTGGCTCATAAACGACACCGACCTCACGACAGTCTCTCCCAAAAGCTATACTTGGAAAACGACAAGATTTATACATTTTCCGGTAGCTAACTTCATACATATTTTACCTGACACAAAAAAAATATTTAAAAATAATAGAAATATCAACTCTAATATCAATTTTTAAATATCAACTCACTGATATTAGAGTTTCGTACCTAACTAGTATTTTTTAACAATATTTTGTAATTTTAAATGTTTAACTACTTGTCGGAAACAAATTAATATTCCAGAAAAAACCTAATATTCATGATCTTGTCTGTCTTAATTATGGCTTATTTAGGATTTGTTTGGTTTAAAATTTATTTTAAACTAAATTGTACTTTTTTCATCATTGTTTTTGTCTTTTTCTGAAAAAGTTTTTTATCTTTTCTGAAAAATTTTTTTGTCTTTTCTGAAAAATTACTATTGAAACTTAAAAATCTTAAACTAAACTCATTCACCAAACACCCCCTTAGTTATAACTATATATTTTTTTTCCAGCTTGGATACAAGTGAGTAGTGGAAATGCCCCAGTAACAGCTGTTTTCAAGACAACTGGTGGCTTCATGCATGCTGGTTCAGTTGTTGGTGAATGCAATTGCTGGTCCATGCTCAAGGGTGGCCTCACTGTCGATCAATCAGGCCTAGCCCATCTCTATTTCGAGGTATTATTAAAAACAGAGTTTAAAAAAACAGTCGTTCAAATATATATATATATATTTGTTTATTTTTTGTCATTTTTTAATGTTTATAATTTGGATTTTTAACTCTCCAAACTTATCCAAATTAAGGTCAAGAAAATTAAAAACTATTATAACATATACAGATATGCTTTTTGGGGGACAATTGTACAAATCACCCTATTATTAATTTCTTTAATCTGCATTTGGTTTATGAGAAATAATTCAAACTTCTAAATTAATAGAGTTTTTAAAACTAAGATCAGAGCAATAATACATCGGTTGAGATCTGGGTTGATAGCGTTTCACTACAACCATTTACAGAAGAGCAGTGGAAGTCTCATCAACAACAGAGCATTGCAAAGGTATTTACTCTCTCTAGTAGAAAATGAAACCAGTTCTGAGAGATCTATTTTTTGTTAGTTTGTAATGTTCTGATATTATATATATGTATATTGCATAAAAACCCGAATTAAGCACTCCGATATTAAACCTGCGATCTAAGTTTACGTGGTGTATAGTCATTTTAGAGATCTTAAATATGAAAACTTATTATTTACCAACTTAGTACTCGATTTAGAGTGTCTTACTTGGACTACGGCTCACTTTCCACTTTTGAATTGGTAAAGGCACATAAGAGGAACGTGAGAATCCAGGCCGTGGACACACAAGGCCATCCCCTACCAAACGCAACAATCTCCTTCCGACAAAAGGGAACCTCTTTCCCTTTCGGTTGCGCCATAAACAAGAACATCCTCACCAACCAGGCCTACCAAAACTGGTTCACGTCAAGGTTCACAGTGACAACATTTGAAGACGGGATGAAATGGTACAGCACCGATAGCTTGCCGGGGAAACCCGACTACTCGGTCAGCGACGCCATGCTCGTGTTCACGAAACGAAACGGCATTTCGGTCAGAGGCCACAACGTGTTCTGGGAAGATCCCAGATACCAGCCCTGGTGGATCAACTCGCTGAGGCGAAAAAAGCTCGCCGTGGCTGCTTTCAACCGGGTCTTCTCCCTTATGTCGAGGTACAAGGGACAACTCATTTCTTGGGACGTAGTTAACGAGAATTTGCACTTCGATTTCTACGAGAGAAGGGTGGCGAGAACTGCGTCGGAGATTTTCCATAACTGGGCGAAGAAAGCGGACGGAGAGACGACGTTGTTCATGAACGAGTTTAACACCATCGAGACTAGTACTGACCCGGCGGCGTCGTCAGCGAAGTATGTGAGGAAGCTGAGGGAGATACAGAGGTTTCCGGGGAACGAGAATGTGAAGATGGGGATTGGGGGGGTTGAAGGGCATTTCTCTAATTCTAAGCCTAACCTTGCTTACATGAGAGCTTCTATTGACACTCTTGCAGCAACTGGATTGCCCATTTGGATTACTGAACTTGATGTTAGCAGCGGTCCCAAACAGGTAAAGACTCCATTTATATTGAAGAAAATCTATATTTGAAACAAGTATATACTAAACATTGTTTGAGAATTGAGCTCTTGGACCCCTGTGCTGAGTAATACATCAGGTGAGGAATGGTAAACTTCATGATCAAGGCATTTTAGGGTTACTAAACATAAGTGTTGTTAGTCTGATTGGAGGCTTAATTGGCAAAAGCTTTTAGTTTTGGAGGCTTAACTCATAGCTGGTCTTTAGCACCACTTACTACAACAATTCTGTGTTTGAATATAGAACTAATGTTGCTTATCTCTTAATAGCTAAAGCTTTTGGAATGTATTAAGAAATTAATATAATATCAGAGTAGGAGGTATTGAATTACATTCTTTTTAAAAAATTAATGTTGGAACTTTCAAATCAAATTAATATTTGTCCATATGTTTGTTTATTGTTTGCGTTGTTTTTTGGGTTTTGGGATGGATTGATAAATCATGTTATATGTAAACGTTTTAAATGGTTATCGTGTCAACATAACATGGACTAATTAGTTATTACTTTTGGAGGTCCTATACGTCCTTCACACCCTGATATGATGCAAGTAATGTGTTTAATAAAAGTATCGAAAAAATAATTTTACACTAATTTAAATGCATGCACGTTTAGAGAGAAATTTTTAAACTTCCCCTTTCTATAATAAACGTTTGCATTTTTCATTTTCAAAAGTACAACAGTCTCAAACTAGCTTTTAGTATCGCTAAAAAGGATACATTTTTGTAATCCAATAATTGTTTATTTATTTTTTATTTAGGAATAGTAGTATACATGTATCTGATAATTCATATTTGTGGGCAGGCGAGGTATTTGGAGCAGATACTAAGAGAGGCAAGGTCTCACCCTCACGTAAATGGGATTGTTATGTGGGCAGCTTGGAAACCCCAAGGGTGTTACAGAATGTGTTTGACCGATAACAATTTCAGGAACTTGCCAACCGGCGACGTCGTCGACAAGTTGTTGCGCGAATGGGGTTGGAAAGGCTTGGTGTCCGGGAACACGGACGCAGATGGGTTCATTGAGACCTCACTTTTCCATGGAGATTATGAGGTCAAAATCAGTCACCCTTCAGTTAAGAATAATTCTGGCTTCGCTCGGACCTTGAATGTGACATCAACAAATGCATCTACTAAAACACCATTGCTACTCCAAGTATCTGCTTAATTATTAGCGGATACATAAATAAGCCATATATATATATATACATATATCATTTGTTTTCATACATTGCACATAAAACTATTGGCATAGCTAGCACAATTTCATATATCATGAGTAAATCTTGCGCTATTTTTCTGGTTTAAGTAGTATATAATATAGATAAAGAGGGAGTCATGGGAGATACATTATGAGTTTTCATGATCAGTTGGAATTCCATGATAAGGCAATGAATCCTTGAAAACAATACAAGACTCATAAGAAACTAAACCCCCAAAAAAAAAAAAGGGGGCTTTATGAGCAAAGGGGTTTTCTTTTATTTTCTTATAATAAAGATGTTTCATGGTATAATTGGAGACACTTTTGTCCCCCCTTCTTTTTTAACTATCTAACATGTATCTTCCCATGGCTAAAAAATGTAGAAAATTTTCATTAACCTTAACTAAACCATATGGACCCCATCGAAAACAGAGTCAGATCCACGTCTTGATCATCATCAGTACAATTTTACCAAGCCCGGGCAATTTCTTTTATTCCATGATGACTAAATGCGTTATTATATTACATTTAAAAAAAGGATTAAAGTTTGCTACAGTTCTTGTCCTATATCTTCAAACTATATGAGGAAAAATTAGGTGGTATGATGTAATTTTTTATAAAAGTTTTTTTTTTGTATAAATTTTTGTAACAATTTTTTTGTTAGGTAAGATTTATGCTTCGTTGAATCATTTCTACTACTTTAATTAGCACCAAAACAAAGAAAAAAAAAAAAAAAGCTTGTTTTAGCTTTGTTTTTCCCCCTCTATTCCATTGTGCAAATGACATAAATCCTTACCCCTTTCTCAAATTTCTCTCCCCCTCTCTTCCTCTTTCTTTACGGATCAGTTTGTGTGGCACACAATCTGTGATAGATATCAAAAGGTAATATCTTTTTGTGACACTCCCCGGTGCCCCATTACGCGTAATACTATATATGGTCTAGTGGCGTTAGAAGCTTAGATGAGATATGTTTTTCGAAAAAGGTTGTGAATTCAATCTAGTCTAATAAATGTATAAAAATAAGATGTGGCATTGCCATTAGCCACCATTGAGGAAATATTATTGCTCTAATTAAAAATGAAAAATAACAAATGAATCTCCACCACCTAACTATAGTTGAAGTGCCCATTATTTGACCATAAGATTAAATTCTAACGTACGTGCAATGAGTCATTAGTTCCATAGCACTAAAATATATAGTGCGTACTTGTTTCCCCTTAAAATATTAATATTATAATCTAGTGATGACTAAATTTTCAATTAATATTTGCCATGCTTATTGACTTTGTAGCCACTTTCTTGTTATTATATTATTATAAATATTGTCCGTCATTGTCTTTTTTTTTTTTTTTTTTGGTTGCTAAAGGAGTTGTAACTCACTTCAAGCGTGGTTTCAATTCACCTAATTAATTCGTACACACTTGGTTATCTTTAGTCAAAGAAATCTTAAGTTGAAAAAGAATATGGGAAATGCGAGGAAAAAAAAAAGGTGAAGTGATGAACATATCATACAGCATAAGCGCAGGTTACGTGTCAATTTCAATGCTAGAATAATTCCGTATCTGATTCATTATGAGATGAAGAGTTCGAATCGTTCAGTTTTTAAGTTCAAAAAAAAGTTTATGCGCACACCAAAAGTATCCATCTGTTATTAAGCTGAGAATTTCGTAAGTACTCTCTCAGTTAGGACAATAATGATAAATAACATAAACATGAATGAGAGACTATTCTTCGAATTGATTAACTTTGTGAAGGACTTTAACACTGTAATCTAAATACTCGACAAGTCGAGGTAGATTACAAAGTAATTATGCATTTCCTCATATATAATATTTTCAGTAATACCTTCGTAAAAAAACTCAATCATAACGTATATAATGCAAAAATATCAGAATTCTGCGAATTTTGTCAAACTGAAATTTGTCTTAACGGGTTATCTTACAGTTCAATGAATTAGTATATCAGTAAAACTTCCTTTTTGTTCATAATTTGTATTATGTGTCCCACCTATATAATTAATACTCCACACATCCACACATCTTGCAGTGCTAACCTTTTTTTTCCCCCTCGTGATCCCATCATCTTACACCAAAATAAGCCTTTTTTGTTTTTCACTTACCAATTGCCTTGCAGTAGGCATTACTAGAGTAATATTCAATCAATTCTTATTTTGATTCCATCTTATTCTTATTTCAATTTCATTCCATCGAATGAACTGTTGAAGGCCAGATTCTAAATATCTAAAAAATACTACATATATAAATTACATACAAGTCTCTTTTTTCATCAGGTATTAAGTACTGATGCCCTCAAACTTATCATTATTTGGCAACTTGCCCTCTAAATTTTTAATTTTAACAAATTTTCCATCTGAACTTTTTAAATTGTTACAATGTACCCTTTTTTATTAATCTTATATAAAATTGAATACTTGAATTTGAAAGATTTACATAAGGGTTTGTATTAGACTTGGAAAATTTTGATCGGATATTGGGTTTTATGTCTTTACATGAAGCTTATATAGACTTTTAATGACTAATTTAATGAAAAATTAATTCACATGAGATACATTGCAACAATTTAGCAAGTTCAAAAGTCAAATTGTCAAAATTAGGAATTGAAGAAACAATTTGTCAAAAGATGATAAATTTGAGTGACATCAGTGTTAAATATCTGATCTGATAAGTACTACTAAAAAAATTTTAATTTGCATTTTTATATCTTGGATTTCATGAAGTGTTGTTCCTTTCTTTTCTTTTCTTTTTTCCTTCTTTTTCCTGATTGGTGTTACTCCTTTTTACTTGAATTAATTGGTCTCCTTTATTTCAAGAGCTAATGTGATCATTTACCAAAAGAAAATTCTCACGTGACTTATTCAAGGTACTTATAGATATCATAATTAGAACTTAATTTCACCTTCGATGCTTGTCAAATTACAATTTAATGGCACACACGTGTTCAATTAAAAAAGGTTCCGTTCCTGTGAAATTAAAAATTTATACACAAAAGGTAATTACCCAAGAAAAAGCATACTATGTTTAATCTAATGTAGTATAATGTAAAAACAGAATTGCGTGTGATAAGGGATTGTAAAATGAGATGTGTTTGCCTTTAAAGAAAAAGAAAAAGAAAAAGAATACCTCGGGGGTTAGTAGGACATCAATTTTTCAAAGGTTTGAGAATAAAACGTTTTCAAAGAAAAAAAAAAAAAACCGTTTTTACACACTCAAATACGGATGGATACATATTGTGCATGTCTGTAAATTACTCATTTGGTCTTAATTTTTTATGAAGTTATGATTTAGTCTCTTTTTTTTTTTTTTTAATAGCTAAAAGCTCAATAAACTTTTATAAAGGTGTAAAATGGTCAATTTTGTTAACAGACGGTAAAAATTTAGCAGAAAATCAAACTATCTCATAAATGGATTATTTAAGGATAACTATGATTTTTTTTTTTGTATAATTCAAATTACATGTGTCACACACATGAGCTATTCCATATAATTTTTAAAATTTATTAATAAGAAGAACTACTTTGCATCATTTTAAAGAGTTTAAGGAGCTTTTATTAAAATTAAAAAAAAAAAAAAGAGTTGGAGACTAAATTACAATTTCGTAAAAAGTTAATAACCAAACGAGCAATTTATAAAATATATATATATATTTAATGAATACCATGTTATCATTTTTCAGAAAATAGAAACAAAAATTGCTTGACAAGAAAAATGAGAAGAACTTGAGGAACTGACACCGCACTTCACGCCCGTGACCTATTTGCACATGCAAATTATGTGTAGTGTGTAGTACCAGAAATAAAAACAAAACAAAAAATCAAAAAAAACAAAAAAAAGGGTCCCATACCGAATCTGTATGGTTGTGGTTCTTTATAAGTACACATATTATTTTTCATCTCTTTGTGCCTTTGTGCTATCTTTGTTCTCTATATTCTCAATCATTTTTCACTTTCTAACTTCTTTCTTTACAAACCCTGCTGTTCATTCTGATCTCTTTCCTTTTTTTATTTTATTTTATTTTATTTTTAACTGCTGCAGAAAGTGTGATGTGTTATGATGAAGTATTTCTGGAAGATTTACACCGTACTGATTTCATGCATTCTGTTCTGCCCAGGTCTCTCTCTCTCTCTCTCTCTCTCTATAAAGAAATGATAAAATAAATCAACAAATGTTAAATCTTTTTTAATCAACAAATGTTCAATGTCAATGTAAAATTTCGACCAATTTGACCGGGCTTATCGGCGATGCAGGGCATGGCATCCATGCTTACTCCTACAACTACTATGCAACCACTGAGGCAAGCACAATCTTCTCCAAACTATGATAGAAAAGCCAAATACTAATTTGATCTTTTTTTTATTTTATTTTAATTAGTGAATTAGCATTACAAGAATGGATTTTCATGATTTATGCCTACATCTCATCGAGTATGCGTCTTGCGAAAATCTTGGCCGAACAGTGTTTGAGAGTGCCCCGAGAGCTTTCTATGGCGGAGGTATAATAGTTAATCCGGAATTCGATCGTGACATTGAAGGATGGAAGGTGTTTGGACAAGGGAAAGTAAAAGAAGGACTGTCAAAGGAAGGAAACAGGTTCATTGTGGCGCACAACAGAACACACTCATCCGACAGTTTCTCGCAGCAAGTTCGAGTTGAGCAAGGAAAAATCTATAGTTTTTCTGGTATCACAGTTATTCCGATAATTACGTGGAGCAAAATTTATGTGTAGGATTTTTTTTTCTTAATGTGATTAGACATCAAAATATGTGACTGTTTCAGCTTGGGTTCAAGTCAGCGAAGGGAGTGAGGCTATAGCAGTTGTCTTTAGGCCCACCAAAGGCGATCTCACACATGGTGGCAGAGTCATAGCCAAGAGTGGATGCTGGACTCTGCTAAAAGGTGGCATGGTTGCAAATTTCTCGAGCCTCGTCGATATTTTTTTTGAGGTGAAATTCATCTGCAAGTTTTTGTAAGGTTTTGTCTTATCAATTTTTCCTCGAATTGACTTGGTTTTCTGATGTTGTAGAGCAAGAACACGTTAGTCGAAATTTGGGCTGACAATGTCTCACTTCAGCCATTCACCAAGCAGCAGTGGAGATCCCACCAAGACCAAAGCATTAGCAAGGTAATATTAAAGCATTTAAATTTTGACTATGTTTAGCATTTCCACTTTATCTGTCTATCTAGTAACACAAATTTACTAATTAGCCCGTTTGGATCACCTGTTTTGAGACTGTACCTTTGGGACATGATTTATAAAAGTTTTCTACAGTATTTTCTCCTACAAAATTTGAATTTACTGTTTAAATTTACTTTTTAAACTGATGATATAGATCGGGGTCTAATACTCCTACTTCTCTCTGTCATTCCACTTTCCCTGCCTACCAAACAAGGAACTACTAGAAAAGGTTTCATAGACTAAAAATCGATCAAATTAATCGAAAAACTGCAGATTCGCAGGAGCAGGGTGAGATTCCGAGTAAGCGATGTAGATAAAACTCCATTAGAAGGTGCTCAAGTGTCAATCAAGCAAACCAAGTCCGATTTCCCTCTTGGATGCGGCATGAACTACCATATTCTACAAGAGTACCGACTACCAAAACTGGTTTTCATCGAGATTCAAAGCGACGACGTTCACCAACGAGATGAAGTGGTACAGCACGGAGAAGAAGCAGGGCCAAGAAAACTACACCACAGCGGACGCCATGATGGAATTTGCTAAAAACAACGGCATTAGCGTTAGAGGCCACAATGTGTTCTGGGACAACCCCAAGTACCAGCCTTCCTGGGTCAGATCCCTTTCCACCGACGAGCTGCGAAGTGCGGCGGCAAAGAGAATCAGTTCGGTGGTTTCTAGATACAGTGGGAAACTAATTGCTTGGGATGTTATGAATGAGAATCTTCATTTCAGCTTCTTTGAGGATATGCTTGGTCGAAATGCTTCGGCAGAGTTCTATCGGATAGCGCAACAACTTGATCCGAACACAACCATGTTCCTAAATGAGTATAACACCATTGAATACAGCAAAGATGAGGCCTCAAGTCCGTTTTACTACCTCAAGAAACTTGTGGAGATCTTGTCATTCCCCGGAAACGCTCGTCTCTCGGCGGGAATAGGGTTGCAAGGTCACTTTGGTTCGGGTCAACCGAACCTTGCTTACATGAGATCCGCTCTAGACATTTTAGGTACAACAGGAATTCCCATTTGGCTCACAGAAGTGGATGTGGATAAGGACCCAAACCAGGTGAATAATTTTATGTTCCGTTTGGCATTTCAATTCAATTCTAATTAAACTGTACTATTTTATCTCAGTTTTTGACTTTTTCTAAAAAGTAACATAAATTATAACTAATTTTTACAAAGTCAACCAACTTTAAATTAAAAATTTCAAATCTAACTGACAAACTAAATGCAAACTTAGTTTTATAAGAAATATAATAAGAATTAATAAGGCTCGTAAGTTGTACCACGTCAATTAGTACCAAAAAGTTGTACTTACCAATTGAGGACGACAATTAACTTACTATGGAAAATTCTTTCTTTGGCAGGCTCAGTACTTGGAAGAGATACTCAGAGAGGGCTTTTCACATCATGCCGTACAAGGCATAATCATGTTTGCAGGTCCACAACTAGCAGGTTTCAATGTCACAACTCTCGCCGATATGAACTTCAAAAATACCAAGGCGGGAGATGTCGTGGACAAGCTGATTAACGAGTGGAATTCGGAGATTCTAGTGACCGAAACAGACGATGAAGGATTCATAGATCTGTCACTTTTTCATGGAGATTATGATGTAACTGTGAAACACCCTTTGATCAATTCCTCAGCCACTCTGAATTTAAGGGTCACAAAAGATAAACCACAAGCAAATATCCATGTTCTTATTGACACCTAAAGTATCAATAAATTAGTCAAAATGGTTTTACTAAATAATTTTTTTTTCTTAAAAAAAATATGTCGTGTGGTTATAAAAAAATGTCAATAATCTGGAATCACTCATGTTCCTAATCAATTAATTTTACCATGCCATTGATCTTGATGTTTACAAATTTTTGCTTTAGTTTGGTAATGGCGTTTCTCTAGTTTGTTTCCATTTTAAATTCGACTATTATGAGGAGTGTAATTTTAGATACCTATTAATGGTTAGTAGCAGAGAATTTGAGTTGATATTCAATAATTGGTCCAATATGATACACATATCTTACGAACATAATGTGCTTGAAAGTTTCAATTAACTTTTAGTTAATGAAATAATTTTACGAATTTACACACATAGGGAAACTAAGGAAGAAAGTATAAACATACCATATTAAATTTTCCTATCAAACATATAAAAAATTTCCCCCTCGCATCTCAAGTTTTATGTATTAATTGGTTTCAAATTTTCCATTAGTTTTAAAATAGATTTTCCTTTTTAAGTAAAAGAAAATTTTAATTATTAGCTAAAAGCATCTGAAATCATAGCATGCTAAAGTCTCGTTTGGTGATCCATTTCAAACCGTACTTTTTCATATCAGTTTTTATCTTTTTCTGAAAATGTTTTGTCTTTTTCTGAAAATGTTTTTGTCTTTTCTGAAAAATCAACAAAAATTTTCTACTCAAACTGTATTTTTTCAACTCAAACTCATTCACCAAATGGACCCTAAATTACTAATTTGTTTTGGCTGGTTGAGATTTTTGTGCTAAAATAATATTTTCAAATAAAATCAAACAAACCAGTATAGAAATCTGAGTTTTATGGTAACTTTGACCAGCCTAATTGCCTATTAATTGTACATGCCATACAGGTGAACATTACTGTTTACTCCAAATCAAAATGGTCAAAGTTTGTAACTTCCCATCGTTTTCCTCTCTCAATTTAAGTATAAATACAGTTCTCACCCATTTTCATTACGTCATACTCTAACACACACACACACACACACACACACACACACACACACACACATATATATATTACCTGTACGTAGAAGAAGTGTTTTGTGTAGCGATGAAGGCTCCAGTTGAAACTCGCATCTTATTGCTTTCATACATTTTGCTCTCCTCAGGTCTCTCTCTCCCTCCCTCTCTCTCTCTCTCTATATATATATATGCATATGTATAAGAACGTATATAGGAATGGATATGAATATGAAACACATGGTGTGGGGGTTATATGGGATGTCTAGCAGTCTAAAGGAAAAAAATAAGTTTCAACTTTCAAATATACCCACATGTACCCCATTAGCGGGTGGGAGGGAAGGCGGTTTGGATCGGAGTTCTCAAGTTCAAGAGTGTTGATGTCTTTTTAATAAGTAGGAGTCATGTACTTCATATTATAAATATATATATGTATATATCATGTGCTATAAATTGGCTAATTTTCATGTATCAATTGGTGCAGGGCAGAGCATCCATGCTTTTTCCTACAACTACTATGCAACTCTTGAGGCAAGCACAATCTTCTTTCAATTATTGATAACACTATTTTGCCTGTTCTTCATTTGTATATTTAGCATTACCACGGTAAAATAAGATTGAAACTTGATTGCGAACGAAACCTTCGAACAGAATATTTAGTCGAACCATACACGAAACAGTAATGCCGATTCTGATCACTGCAAAATTTGACTCACTCAACGTAATTTTCTGCTGTTAAATTAATTTTGCCTTAAATCTCACTAAACAGTGCCTGAGAGAGCCCGAAAGAGCTTTTTATGGAGGAGGTATCATAATTAACCCCGAATTTGATCACGGCGTTGAAGGGTGGAAGCTGTTTGGACAAGGGGAAGTAGAAGAAGACTATCGAAGGAAGGAAACGGGTTCATTGTGGCGCATAACAGAACTCGCCCTTTTGACAGTTTCTCGCAAAAAGTTCAGATCGAGCAAGGAAAAATCTATAGTTTTTCCGGTATCTCTCTTTCCGATTTTATGTTTGAAACTACTCATCTTGTTACAACTTGACTATGATTGTTATGATACACCAATCTTATATGCACTATTCAATTATATGAATTTTTTTTTTCAGCTTGGGTTCAAGTCAGTGAAGGTAGTGAGACAGTAAGAGTTGTCTTTAAACCCACCAAGGGTGACCTTGTACATGGAGGCACCGCCATAGCGAAGAGTGGATGCTGGACTCTGCTAAAAGGTGGCATGGTCGCAAACTTTTCGAGTTCGGTTGAGATTTTTTTTGAGGTGAAATTCATCTCTGCATTGACACCATCTTTCGAACTAAGCAAAGTTTTAAGGTTTTTATTCAGTTTCCCTTTGAACTGACAAGCCTTTACGCTATTATTGTAGAGCGATAATACGAAAGTAGAAGTATGGGTGGACAGTGTCTCACTGCAACCGTTCACCAAGAAGCAGTGGAGATCCCACCAAGACCAAAGCGTAAATAAGGTAAGAGTATAATTTTTTTTTTAACAACTCAACCTATGACTTGGGCAAATCAAACTAATCGAAACAACGCAGGTTCGTAGGAGCAAGGTGAGATTCCAAGTGACTGGTGCGAACAATGCTCCGTTGGAAGATGCTAAAGTGTCTATCACGCAGACTAAAACAGGCTTCCCATTCGGATGTGGTCTGAATCACAACATCCTCACTAGCACGGCATACCAAACCTGGTTTGCGTCGAGGTTCAAAGCGACCACTTTCACCAATGAGATGAAGTGGTACAGCACCGAGTATAGGCAGGGCCAAGAGAACTACACCATTCCAGATGCCATGGTAGAGTTTGCTCAAAAGAATGGCATTTCCATTAGAGGTCACAACGTACTCTGGGACAACCCGAAGCTTCAGCCTTCCTGGGTTCAATCCCTTTCTTCAGATGAACTCCGAAACGCGGCAGCAAAGAGAATCAACTCGGTAGTCTCTAGATACAGAGGAAAGTTAATTGCTTGGGATGTTGTGAATGAGAATCTTCATTTCAGCTTCTTCGAGGACAAGCTTGGTAAAAATGCTTCCGCAATGTGCTACCAAATAGCGCAACAGCTTGATCCGACAACAACCATGTTCATGAACGAGTACAACACCATCGAATATAGTGGCGACGAGGCCTCGAGCCCATTTAACTACCAGATGAAACTTAAGGAGATCAAGTTATTTCCTGGGAAGGCTAAACTTTCAGCAGGAATAGGGTTGCAAGGTCACTTTACTTCGGGTGAACCGAACCTTGCCTACATGAGATCTGCTTTAGACATGTTAGGTACGACGGGACTTCCGATATGGCTTACAGAAGTGAGTGTGCAACAAGACACAAATCAGGTATTGGTTAAAGAACTTCTGATGATGCTTCTTAAGAGAATCTCCACCTGCCTCTCAACACTAGAAACTAATCCCGTTTGTCAGAAACTTTTTTTTTTTTTTTTTTTTTTTTGGGCAGGCTCAATACTTGGAAGAGATATTGAGAGAGGGCTATGCTCATCCTGCTGTGAAAGGCATAATCATGTTTGCAGGTCCGGAACTAGCTGGTTTTAAGGAAACGATTCTCGCTGATTTAAACTTCAAAAATACTCCGGTGGGAGATGTCGTGGATAAGCTGATTAAAGAGTGGAATTTTAGGACTCTGGAGACCAGAACAGATGGTAAAGGAATCATAGACGTCTCGCTATTTCATGGAGATTATGATGTAATTGTAAAACACCCTGTGACCAACTCTTCAGCTACTCTGAGTTTAAGTGTCACGAATGAAAAACGCAAGCAACTATCAATGTTCCCATTGATACCTGAAAACATCATAATGTTCACTGCAGAAATAAACCATTCTAAGTGACAGTACTAGAGTTCTATTTAATATTTAAAAAATTTGGACCTGCTCTCATTTCTATACGGTTTCTACTCTATGCTTACCGCTTTTTAAATTTAAAACTTTCCGCTTTCAGGCTATGGAACTTGTGAGTGGTGAGGAATTGATGGTCATTTTCGTCAACAGAACTTTTGTTCTCTCAACTAATGAAAATTTTTCAAATTAAAAAAAAATGAAAAAGAAAAAGAATCAGAAAAACATGTAGCAATGCATATGTCTCTTCAAGATCACTATAGTACGTGAAAACTAATTTCGTGGGTCGTTAGCAATCTGCTTTACAAAGCTTTCGTCACACACGAAATGAATATTATTTGTGATAGGTCCTGTTCCTGGGAAAAAATAAGCAGTTAATTGACTTATAATTGGCTTTGGGGTGGGAAGTTTCCATGCGTAGTCAATATAACTTCTGTACCGGAACTATGGCGTACTTCCCTGCATCATCCGCATCATGACTATTGCGATCCTTCCCGGTATCATCTGCAATGTGACTATCACCATCCTCGACTGCATCATCTGCGTTGTCACTAAAACCATCCCTCCCTGCATCACGGGCATTGTGACTATCACCATCCTTTTCCCCGCAACGTGACTATCGTTATCACCAGTTTTAAAGGGCACTATGAGCTTCATGTATCCCAAGCTTCTTGTTCTGTACCGGTCAATGTCAACCTTGGCCTTATATAACCGGTTATCTGAGGCTTTCATGGTTAAAAAAAAAAAAAAGTGCGTTCCAAACATTAACTTCATCGTGGCTCTGACTATTTTTTAAACCGTGGCATTCGTTATAATTTATATATCTACTTACAGTTCTTTCGATCAAGTAATCAATCACAGATTGCGCGGATGTTTGAACGGATTCGAGATCAGTACTCAAACTAGCAACTCTACAGGATAACACCTTGGAACTTCACCATAAAAAGGAACGAAGGCGGAAAAATTACAATTCTGAACCACAGAAAACATCAAGAGAAAACCACAATTAATAATCAGAACCCAAAAAGAAAATGACAATTGTAATAATAAAAAATATATTAAAAAAAGGGGGGGAAGGGAAAAAACAGTACCTTGAGGAGGTGGCGGGCAATCAGAAGGCGGCACCTCCATACCTAGAGATCAAGAAAGAAGTATTTTTCCTTTGGTAACAAGGATCGGGGCTTCATCGAACGAAAACGATATATATATATATATATATATATATATATATGTTGTAAAACACGTAACCAAAACTCATAAAACTTGAAAATAAATCAAACTCGATGTACCTCGATAAAATTCGATCGCGTAGAGCCCTAACAATTCCTTTGATAGAAAAAGGAAAGAAAATAAGATGGGAAAGAAAAAAAAAAAAAAAAAAACTTCTAAAATATGGAAAATTGAAATAATAAAAAAATTAATTTTATTTGATATATAAGAAGGTAAAAAATAATGATGGATTGATAGAACAACAGAAAAAAAAAACTTTAAATAATAATTCCCAGATTCTAATCCTAATCCTACTCAAATTTAATTTGTAAAAATAAACTAATGGACTGAAAACCTACTACTGTAGAAGTATTTACACAAAATAGCCATTTTAGGATATCCCTTTTTGAAAAATGAACACAATTTCACTTATTTATAAATTTGACAAAATTTTAAATTCATCAAATTGTATTCCGGTATTTACCCTTCCCCACATATTTTCACTCTCCGCAAATCAAGTTTAAAGTTATTTTTGGTGGTGCTTTTTATGGAAAATGAAATCAATTACTTCGTGTTTAAATTCTGAGACTTTCCATGATTGTCAAATTCAAAATTAAATGTGTTGTCTCTTATTTTATATATATATATATAGTGTGTGTGTGTGTGTGTATATTACAGAATATATAGGTCATTTTTTGTTGAAGTAATATAAAGCCATGTTTGAATTTCTAATTGGTTCTAGGTCATTATATATATTGACGAGAAAAACAATCAATATAATGACCGATGTGATATTTAACAAATAGACATGATCAACATAATGTGAATAGTTGCATAAAATATGTTTACAATAGATTATTATGCAGATTAAATGACTGTGTTAGTATCATATTGACCAAAAAAAAAAACTTGCAACGTGGGAATATTACATTTGTTAAATGGGGAAATGGTTCAAGATTTTTTTTAATTCAAATAAGTGAAATATTAATATATCTTGGATTGCTATTTCGAAATATTAAAATTCGCTTTGTGAAATTAATGTGCCTATCTATGAAAGAGAATGTAACATTTTTTTTTCAAAAAGAATACTTTGAAAAGAAAAATGTCCCTAATCTGATTATAAGGGTAATTTTGTCAAAAAGAATTAAGCCCATTTTATTCCTTTAGATTTCTAAAATTCTAACCAAACTAATTAAAACTCAGCTTTCCTTTCCATTCTATTCCATTACTATTACCATTCTTATTACCATTCCAACACTCTAACCAAACGTGGCCTTGATTCACGTATAAAAGCATGGCCTTAAAGCATAGCATTCGAAAACTTCTAACACAACGTTTTTGCCAAAAAATAGAAACCACACAACATTCTAGTCCTGACCTGCATTGCCATCGCTGGATAATCCTTCCCTGTGTATCATCTGCATCATGACTATTGCAATCCTTCCCTGAATCATCCGCATTGTGAATGTCGCCATCATTCCCTGCATCGTCATGTTCTGCTGCATTTTGACTATCACCATCCTTCCCCACAACATTACTGTCGTTATCAGGAGCTTTAGAGGGCATCATGACTTTCATGAAAACTCTTTAGGACAAAGCTCTCTATTGCCTTTAGTGCATAATGTGTCTCTATTTGTTGTTGTAGGTTAGTGACCTTAATTAATTAATTAAAGTCATTCATCAAACTAAACTACTTAAGATGATTAATTGTTATTTTTCAAACTTGTTATGTTAAATATAGCGTCCCAACTCATAGTTGATTTCATTTGGATGCCATTAGGCTATCCTGACAAGAAGCTGGACTGTTGTTGTCTGGACACACTAAACCAGTTAGAGTGGGTTGGGCGATAGTGTAGTGAGTATCGAGCAATATATATCGAAATATTGATTGAAGAAAAATTCAATAATAGTTTGTTCTAATGATCATGTCTCTTTTTTCCCCTTTTTTGTGGGGTTGTGCTCAGTTTAGGTGGCTTTGCTAGATTTTTTTGGTTGTCTCAGCTCTCCACACGGTGCACACTTAATTCTTCTTTTATCTTTGATCGAGTTTTTGCAAAGTAAGGGCCGTTAGGGACCAAGATTTGGATCCTAAGGTCCGTTTGGTAAAACGGTTTGAGTTAAAATTTTTAAGTTTGAGTTTGACTTTTTTAAAACTAGTTATAATTTTTATTGATTTTTCAAAAAAAAGACAAAAACTGAGATAAAAAATTTGAATTTAAACATAGTTTGCCAAACCAGAGGCTAAAATTACATTTTAATTTTTCGTCTTTTTTTCTCAGTTTTATTATTTATAGTTACTATTACAATTTTATAACTTCAAACTTTAAAAGTCCATAGTTTCATATATACAAGTTCAAATGAGATTTTTTTTTTTTTTTGATATATATATAAATTGTATAAAATTTTAAACAAATGAAACAAGCTCCATAATATTTTCCAAACACATTTCAAGTTTTTACTCTTTTTAACTTTAGTAATTAAAATGTTTCACCAAACGCACAATTCAATTCAAACTCGAATTCTACAATTCAATCTTAACACTAAACGCATGCTAAATGTGTGCAGTTTTCTCATTTCTGTGTTATTGTAATTAGTTCTTATAGTCCTTGTTTTATATATACACAATCTAAGTCCTTTGTTCTATAGATGGGCACTTTTTCTTCAAAAAATTTCAAGTATTATAGTATACATTCTCCTTAGTGACAAGGAAGATTTGATAGCATTGTTGTGTTAACAACCTCTAAGGTGAGATACACATTTGCAATGTAGACTAGTTGTTATTTGTTTGTTTGTTTGTTTTTTTAATTTAAGGTATTTGTGTATTTTATTTAATTAAATTTAAAAGAATATAATTTATAAGTGAAAATTTATGATCCTTATGACATAGTTCAAGAAAATTGACTTGTAATTTTTTTCTGTGTGTTTTTTACTTGTAATTTTTTTTCTTGCGTTTTTTTTTTTAAAATAGAAGGAGAAACTCTTTTTATAGGGCTTGAAGATAACTTGCTTTAATCTTTTTCCCAATGTGGGACAAAAGTTATTTGTTATATTTTTTCCAACTTCATGGAATACTTTGAAAGTCAATTTCTCATCCACCCATATATCATTGAATACACCAATATGACCTTCTCTCGAAAGGTGCATTCTCGTAATGGAAGTCGAGGAGTTCTTGCACCAAAAGCAAGAATCATTCCACTAGACCAATTTCTCGTCATTGGTAGTTATTATGTCTATTTTACAATACCATGTTCATTGAAGAATTTGTTCCTCATGTTGTCCAGTTGCTATAGATTGGTAGTCTCAAATAGAAATCACGTATTAGTAGTAGCAGTCGTTTGTCTGTGCTTTAACATTGGTTTTTCAGTTATATAGTTCCTTTTTATTGTCAAATCCATCTCCAAACTCTTCCATTCTAATCCCATTAGACGTTGCACTAAAGGTTGGTTACTCCTTCGACTGCTTTTGTACAAGTATGAGTGCTAAAATTTTTTCTCGTACCGATTCGAGTCATCTTGAGTGCATGCCAACTCCAACTTCTTGTAATGTCTCCAAAGGCCTTGAAGCATGTTCTTCATCGAGTTGAATGAAACATCCAAACCCCCAGCCTTCGCAATAATGTCGTTAAGGATAATGAACAAAAAAAAATAAAAGTTGTTTAGTAGAGAGAACATGCAGTCTCTTCTCAACAACGAAGTCAATGCCAAAGGTTTTGTTTTCTCAGTACTTGTTGCAACAAATGCTGAAATTCGGGTCTCCGAGCATTGTATTTATGAAAATATTTGATGATTTATTTAGCCTTTAAGTTTAACTCCAACTAAACTGTACTTTTTAATATCAAATTTTGTCTTTTTTCTAAAAATCAACAAAATTTATAATTAGTTTTTGAAAATTCAACCAACTCCAACTTAAAAATTTCATCTCCAACTGACGGCAAACCAAATGTAAGTTTAGATCTTATATGTGGAAACTGAGGATGGTTTTCAATTGTGTGGGAGGCTTAGGTCTATTACTGATGGAGCAGTTTGTTGCTTCATGATTCTTGCAAGAACTCTACAAATATTGATACAGTTATTGATCAGTTTGCAAAGCATTCGAAGTCAACAAATTGAGTGTCCTAATGAGATGAAGCGATACGGCACTGAGTATAAGCAGAGCCATGAGAACTATAGTACTATTCCTGATGCCATGGTAGAATTTGATTGAAACAATGGCATTTCCATTAAGAGGTCACAACGTGTTCTGGGACAATTCCGAAGTTTCAGCCTTCCTAGGTTTATTCCCTGTCCCCTGATGAACTCCAAAACGCGGTGGAAAAGCAAATAAACTCAGTAGTCTCCAAAAACAGGAAGAAAGCTAATTGCTTGCGATGTTGATACAGGAGCATAGAACTTCGGAGGCGGTCTATATGGCTTAGCCCTCAAAAAAATGCCTGAGCAAGGCCTAAGCCCATCCGTTAGGTGAGTCTATAAATTCATAAGGGACTCCTCAAAATAAGGGCCCAAACGAATAATGTTTGAGGTGAATTTATCGAGTCTAATAATTAGTGATAAGGTTTAAAGGAGTTGATTATTGCATCTCTTCCTATCAGTTGTACAACTTTTAGGAGGAATGGTTATGCGTCACTCTTACATCAGTTCACCCCTTCTTCGAAAAGAACTTGACCTCGAGTTCTGCTAAAGCACATGGAAAGGAAAATCACATGTAGCAAGTGACACACGACTAGCAAAAATGAGGAATGAAGGAAGCTCTGAAAAGTTGACGAAGAAAACAATCTAATTCATCTTGTAGGAGTGGTAGACACTCGACTAAGAAGTCTTCTCCGTAACTCATCCCAAATCCACAAAGGCACCTAAAACAACCTTCGAACGGGATGCTGTAAATACCAAAAATATTCGCTGTTGACAATGCCTTGATCCCTTCGTTTTAATGCTCTCAAACCCAACTACTACAACAAGCTGAACAACAAAAATCAGAGGTTTTAATTCCAAATCTGCAAATAATATTGCCCTCATTTGTCATCTTTTCAAGTTGTTCGCCAATTAGTAAATTTACTTCAGCAACTGAAGTTGTTGGTCCACTATGTGCTGTAGGACAAATTTGATCCTCCATATATTCAAACTTTAACCACATTAAACATGTTCCACAAGATCCTCCTTGATCATTTTTCCCACAAGTAACATAATTCTATCTTCTAAGATATCGCGGGAGGAGTTTTTGTTTTCCTCAAATTCAAACCATGCAGATACAAATTTCATCATATCACTGACAGGGTTGTGGATTGGTTTTTGGGTAAAGTCGGCTTTTGCTGAAAATTAGAGTTGGAATTCACATGATAGTAGTTATTTGGTTCAGAAATTTGGTTGGGCTAATACGACAATTGGATCTGATATTGGAAATGGGTTTTGGAACACTTTTGGGCTTGGGAATATTGTTGGGCTTCGGAGGAGTGGAGTAGGAGTTCGATTCCTGATTGAAAAACGGAGTTTGTTTTCCGTCTGCCTTCCCTTGTTCATGTGGGATGGTGAACGTCGGCGCCGACAACAGTCCAAGCTGGTGCGTAGCGCGACTCATCGGTATCGGACCTGAGAGGCACGAGCAGCCGCCGCAGCCATGCTTCTCCCTCAAAACTGAGAGTCGTGTGCCAGCTGGATCATGGAGGTTCTCTGATGAACCCGAGTTCCATAAGTCACCGTAAGTCCTGCACCAGACCCGAGAGTCTCCGATGACTCAGATCTGACGCGCCACTAAAGTTGCGATGGCTTTCCGACAAAATTGCAACTCTCGCGCCACCTTGGAGCATGGATAGATCGTGTTGCTTCCGATGATGACGATCCGTAGCGCGTTTTGCTGCACCACTAGCATCACTGAAGTCCCACTCCTCCAAGGCGAGATTTCGTGTGCCTATCTCCGCCCTACACTGCTAGCGAATAAGATTTGACAAGCCTCGTAGCTCCGGATCTGATATATGGGTTTTGATATTTGAATATGTGCTCCTCTGTGAAATCTGAGTTTGTGTTGCAGGTTGTTTGGAGACGATGGATGTAAAAAGCCTTGTGGGTTTGTAATTTTGTTTGTAATGATGGTTGAAAAAGTCACGGTGGGGGTGGTTCAATTGGGAAGATGGAGGTAGTGGAGATGGAAAGGAATGACGGCGGTGGGTTTGTAAAGAAGACGAAGGTGGGGAATGAGTATAGCTGTGAGTGGGTGGTGGAGAACTGGTCCGTTGGTGGGCATTCCACTGGCGAGATCCGCAACCCCGGTAGTATGAATCTCCAGCTCCGTTCCATTGGAGCTCTCGATCCACCCAGAAGGCCTTCACTTCACGCTCATCGGCGTCGAAGCAGCTCCAATCGCTGACCATGGTTACCGTACCTCCCCGGGAACAATCGAGGGCTTTGATACCAAATGATGCAGCAAAATTAGGAAGAACTCAAGCTCCATTCATGGCCAAAGGGAAACCAACCAATACTCTCATTTCAATCAAATATTCGATAATCATTCATTACACTTTTTGTCTCAGCCTTATATGGCCTTACTAATAATAATCAAAACAATACTAAAATAAAAAAAGGACACCCAAATAAAATAACGAAACTTTTAACAAAAATAACAAAACAAGCTAATATTAAATTCTTCCTACATCAATTGAACAAACAACCTACGGATAGGCTTGGGATGGATTTCCAAATCTGATAATGACTGGTGTTTAAAAGAGTTGATTGTATTTTTTCTATGAGTTATAACTTTTGAAATGAATGATTGCATCACTCTTATATCATATGTTGTGAGAGAGAATCTTCATTTCAGCTACTTTGAGGATAAGCTTGGCAAAAATGCTTCCGCCATATTCTACCACATTGCTCAACAGCTTGATCCAACGACAACCGTGTTCATGAATGTGCATAACACCATCGAATATAACGGCAATAAGGCCTCAAGCTCATTTAACTACCAGAAGAAACGTGTGGAGATCTTGTCATTTCCGGGAAAGGCTAAACTTTCAACAGGAACAGGGTGGCAAGGTCACTTTGGTCCCACTCAACCGAACATCGGTTACATGAGATCTTCTCTAGGCATTTTTAGGTACGACGAAATTTCCAATATGGCTTTACAGAAGTGAATGTGCAAAAAGGCCCAAATCAGGCAGTGGCCCTAGTTTCTTGAAGCAATTTTAAAGGCCTGTTTGGTAATATTTATTTATAATTTATTATTTTCAAACAAAAAAAATCTGAAAGAGAGGTTAGAGAACTTCGTGATGATGTTTCTTGGGAGAATCTCGACGTCCCTCTGAACTAGTGTGTGGAAAGGAATGGTCATTTTCGCCAACAGTAATTTTGTTCTCTCAACTACTGAAGAATTTTCAAATTACAAAAAAAGGAAAAAAATAAATCCAGAAAAACATGCTGGAACATGGAATTTGCTTCATTTTATTGATTGAACCAATGAGCTGCGCTTAAATGAGTTAAGCCAATACCAAAACAAAAGGACAATCTTTTTTTTTTTTTGGGTACTAACAGGACGTTGAACTGGTGGAATTATTAACAACACACAGAAAGATTCAAATGCCAAAATTGTAAAAGCTATATATATAGCTTTGGCAAAGAGAAAGAGAACATGTACGAAAATGAAGAACTAATTGGTTCTATGTCAAAACTGGACGTAAAGAACCAACCAGACTGACCTAACGGATAAATCAAGAATACAGAAACAAAAACAGCAATTGAAGCGGAAAATGCGATTGCATTATAAGGACGCAATTGAACAAATCGAGTAAGTTCAAATTTTACTTCCAAATACAAATAAGATAAAATAACGTTTGTAATTGTTTGCAAAGACAGGAATTTCAAGATGAGAAAAACAGATGTGATCAGGAACATTATCGTGGTCTTCTCAGAGCCAGGAGGCAAGAAACTGTGGCGAAGATAACGGTTATGGCCACCGTGGTGACGCCGTCGAAAATAGCTGCAAAGCGCATTTCTTGCAGATCCCACAGCGTCGTAACGAACAGGCTCAGCCCCTCGCAAATCTCCACCACAATCGCCATTAACTACCGCTTCGAGAAACAATTAAACAAATGTTTGATCAGAACAATTAAACAAATGTTCTGCTTCACAACATGAAATATATATATATATATATGTGGGTGTGGGTGTGTATATATATATATATATAGTACTAACTATACTGAATTAGAGTCTCAGAGGACTCGGAGCAGCATATAGGGAAGCTAAAACGGCAGAGTAGTGAGTGGAAGTTGTGAGCATCTGGGATTTTTGTACGTTACAAAAAGGTTCCTTTTTCTGTTTGTTTTTCTGCTGCTTCGAGGATGCTTCCTAGCTCTGTCTCTGGCCACTTCTTCGTCTTGGTGGGCCCCAAGGGTTCACACTTGTACTGAATTAGAATTATGGTTAGCATTTGGGTGGGAACTGGGAAGTGAATTGTGTAATTTCCTGCCACGACAGACTTGTGCTGGACATTTGTTATGCATCTCCAATTGGGGTGTTAAATCGATGTTGTAAAGGTTCATTATATTTAAGTAATCAAAAAAAAAAAATCTTTCTGATAAAATGCTATTTTTCAAATTAAATTTTTTATATGCTAAATGTGATAACAAAATTTTTTTTTTTTTTAGAAAACCTGTTATAAATGTTCAGGATTTATGTCCATTGTAGTTTCACTTTCATATGTGAAAAACAATTTTTGTGACAATTAGCCTCTAATTTAGTCATTAACTCATTAATGTCTCCTATTAATTACAATAACCAAGCAGTGCACTACGACGACACATGGTCTATAGTTATTTACTTTTTCTGAAAAATAAGACAGCACTCTTTTTTTTTTTTTTTTTTTTTTGTAATAGTAAAGTTATTAATTAATTTTATTATTTAAATCACAATCTCTTTTTGAATATGTGGGACTCAATGGTAACTTACAGCATGACCAGCGCAACAGAAAACGCATAAAAGGTTCTGCACACCTGAATCTGGTCAAAACTCTTTTCACTTATAAATTACCTCTTTTTATTTTTTATTTTTTATTTTTTACCATTGACAATGACGGTGACTTTTGCTTTTTACACATAGGATGTTTTAGATTCGATGTTTGCCAATCCCAATTTAAATGGTCTTTGCCAAACCAATATGCTAATGCAGCGTTAGACCATTATAGTGTGTATAAAACTTACTCCATTATTTGAATAAAATTATATTGGACCATTTATATATCATTAATAGATCTCAAAATTTCTTTTGTAAGGACCGTGATGATATTAATAATTTCAACTTTTTGACTAACTAAATTTTTTTTCCCAAACTTGCAAAGCATACCCTTAAATGAAAACAAGTATAATATATATATTTTTTTTTTGGTTTTTGTTTTGGTTGGACGTAAATCTTTTCTTGCCTTCTTACAATTCGCTAAGACAGAGTTTTATGTTAATAATGTTTTTTAACATAGACACTAATACTTGATTTGTGTTTTTTGCAAAAGCATAATTAGTGTTATAAGGACCGTTCATGGGAGGTATCGGAGACGAAGTTTTTGAGATATTTAAATTGGAATTGAGATAAGTTTTGAAAATATGTATTTGAACGAAAAAAAAAAATTTTGGTTTAGAGTGAAAAGGTGTAAAAACTTAAAATGTCTTCAAAAAATTTTTTGTTGATATGGATCTTATTTTGTTCTTCTCAAAATTCTCTAAAATTAAAAAAATCATCTTATTTGAACTTAAAAATAATAAAATTATAGACCTTTAAAATTTGAGTTCACTGTAGATATTTGGAGATATAAATAGTGAAAAGTAGTTTTTAATTAAAGAAAAATACACCCAAAAAAAAAAAAGTCTTTGAAAATATTGTTTCCAAAACCTCCCCATGACACGCCCTTTTAATCATAAATATCTTTCAAAACGCCTCCTTTCTGCATACTTAAAAATTTTATAAGGAATTTCTTCCATCAGATCTATCATTTTTCTTTATCAATCAAAACTATATTTTTAACCACTGGATTGATTTTATAATTACGTAAGATCCGAATATCCGGGATAGAAATTTATAATATGCGTTTGAAAAATAAATATTGCAACTAAAACTGTAAATATTAAAAATAAAGAAAAATCATGCTGTACAAGTTCCCCACTTCATTATCAATCTGACAGTATCTTAAGGGAGTACATATAAACGTGAACCAACCAAGTAACTTACATAAGTTTTGGTCAAAACGACAAAACTCAACCCCCACTACTGAACCTGGTGACACCAGCGCAGCAGCTGGGCCGTTTCTCATTGGTCGAACGACGACAAACTCAGTTGCCTATTTATTTAACTACAAAACGACGTCGTCTTCCTTCGCCTACCTCCCGCTCCGTCATCGGGTAGTTGAAACCACATTCCGTTCCAATTTCAGCGCGTGCTCAACACTGACCAATGATATTCCCACAAGTCTCTCAAAGAAAGTACGAATTCACACCACTGCCAGTTAGGCGCGTCGATAAAACCAGTGGAACATTCTTCATCATCTCATCTGTTTTTTTTTTTTTTTTTTTTTTTTGGAGAAATTAGTATAATTCAGTCATACAGGATTTGCTCTGAGCATTACGAGAATAATTCTTCTTCTCTCTTTGTGTTGGATTCTTCTGTCGCAATGAGTTTGTGGGAAGCTTTTCTCAATTGGCTGCGAAGGTAAAGCTCTCTTTTGTTTTTGTCTGTTTGGGTGCAGAGAAAGTTCAGGAAATGCTTTTTTTTTTTTTTTTCCTTTTCAATTATGTTCTCAAATGCTCTGAGCAAAGAGATTTCAATTTCCTGCCAAAACTTGGCTCAATTCTAACCGAAAATTCGTATTACTCAAGCTTTGATTTTTCTCCTTTTTCTTTACTCTCGGTTTGTTCGTTCGTAAACCAGATAGAGCACACAATTTCGGTTTGTTCTTGCAATCTATGAATCGAATTTTACTTATTCGGAGTTTGACTGAAAAGAGAATTGAATTTATTGCTTTTAGTTTGGTTGCTGAGAAAATGTGAGGGAAATATTTGATCATGAATGTTCAATTTGCTTGAAAGTTGAAAATTTTCCTGTATATATTTTGATACTTATTCGGAGATTGACTGCAAAAAGGAAATGAAGTATTTGCTTTTAGTTTGGTTGCTGAGAAAATGTGAGGTAAGATATTTAATCTTGATTGTTCAATGTGCTTGAAAATTTTCTTGTATGTAGTTGTGACACTTCTACGAATAAGTATTTGACTGTGAAAGTAATTGAAGTTACCTGGTTTTTGTTTGGTTGCTGAGAAAATGTGAGGGAGATATTTTAATCTTGAATGTTCAATGTGCTTGAAAATTTTCTTGTATGTATTTGTGATACTTATCTGGAGATTGACCATGAAAAAGAATTGAAGTTCTTGCTTTTTGTTTCGTTGCTGAGAAAATGTGAGGGAAATATTTAATCTCAAATGTTCAGACACGCTTAAAAATTTTATTGTATATGTTTTTGACTAACTTTAATTTATTTCGCTATTTGTGTTTTGTATAATAAACAAATCGTTGTAAATATCTCTTTCTCTTGCTAAGCAATCTGTTTGGGGATGATATTTCTCTTGCTTGATTTCCAACCTGTAATTTTGTGCATTTTCCTTGTTACACAGTCTTTTCTTCAAGCAAGAAATGGAGCTATCTCTAATAGGCCTTCAAAATGCTGGAAAAACATCTCTTGTAAATGTGATCGCTGTAAGTTAATAAATTTGCTACTACTTTTCATTTTTTATTCTTTTTTTTTTTTTTGTGCTGACTTTTTCATTGGCCTCTTTTTTTTTTTTTTTTTTTTTGTTTTTTTTGTGGATCTTATTTACAAGACTGGCGGATATAGTGAAGACATGATCCCAACAGTAATTCATCTTTCTCAAATGAATCTTTTTACTTGCCATTTATCTTTGACCGTTAAGTATTTCTTTTGATATTTCCCTTATAATTATCTCCTTTGTCTACAGGTAGGATTTAATATGAAGAAAGTCACCAAAGGGAGCGTGACTATCAAGTTGTGGGATCTTGGAGGTCAACCAAGGTTTCGCAGTATGTGGGAGAGATACTGCCGCTCGGTTTCAGCTATTGTGTATGAACTATTTTTAATCCAGATCTTTGTTGATTCTATATCTTTTTACTCTTATGTTTTATGCTTTTGTGATATTGTGTTGACTGAGATTTTGGATCATTAGTATGGTCCGATAAGTTCCGATAACCAACAATGTCTTGCCTCCCTTTTGCATGTTGCAGTTATGTTGTGGATGCTGCTGATTATGATAATTTGCCCGTCTCCAAAAGTGAACTTCATGACCTGTTGAGTAAGACTTCGCTGAATGGTATTCCACTGCTGGTATTGGGCAACAAAATTGACAAACCAGAAGCTTTGTCCAAAGAGGATCTGACAGAACAAATGTAAGTTGACGGTTTTATGTGAAAAATGTGGTTTTTGGGTGGCTTATCAGTCATCCAAAATAAAAATAAAAATAAAGAAAGAAAGAAAGAAAAAAGGCCAAATTTAGTTCCTGTGCAGAATGAAACATCCAAACTCCCGCCTGAGCAATAATGTCGTTAAGGATAACGAACGAAAAAATAAAAGTTGTTTGGTAGAGAGAACATCCAGTCTTTTCTCCAACAACCAAGTCAGTGCCAAAAGTTTTGTTTTCTCATTACTTGGTGCAACAAATGCTGAAATTCAAGTTTCCGAGCACTGTATTTATGACAGATTTACATCTTATATGTGAAATCTGAGGCGCTTTTCTGCTGTGCAGGGAGCTGAGGTCCATTACAAATAGAGAAGTTTGTTGCTTCATGATTTCTTGCAAGAACTCGACAAATATCGATACAGTTATTGATTGGCTTGTACAGCATTCGAAGTCCAAAAATTGAGTGCCTTAATCTGCATCATCAACCGTTGCTCATGTGAATTTGAAATTCTTGGGGCTTATGGAACTGGTTTTTCTGCATTTTGGCCATAGGCGTTTCTCAATCTCCAATGGTCTTCTCCCTGAACAACTAGCTCCCAACTATAGCTTAAAATACATCATGTAATGTCTTGGTGATGATGAAAACTAGCTAACTTTGCCTATCAAGTTCTCTTGGTTTTTCAATTGTGTGATTATCGGTGTTTTGGGTGAAATAAAGCATTTGCGTTTTCTGTGTAAGTTGGTCTTCGGAGTATGCATTCTTGTCGAAGTCTAGAGTATCGCTTTTTGTTGATCCCTTTTATTTTGTCACGCTACTTTTACCAATGCCAAGGCAACAGGCAGGGCATTGTTGCGTCATTATTCATTAGTCCCTAACCTGTCCAGCGGCTAGCACTTAAATCCCCAGTCTGTAAATGTTGGCATGTCAATCCCGAAACTAGCTTAAAAATTGTGCATTTGCATCCGTTATGCTATTTTCAGGCTTTTACCCTTTTCTTACCCTTTGCTGACGCATGAGAGGCACGGAAATAACTATGGCAAGTGGTATTTGATGGGGTAAAAAATGAAAAATGCCTATAGTAGGTAGCTAAGGTGTGTGTGTGTGTGGTGGTTTTGTGTGTTGGGTTGGGGGGGGGGGGGGGGGAGTGTGAACGACGGAAAAAAGAGTAAACAACAATGTTTGGTTAAACGAGAGAGCCAAGAGGAAAAAAAAAACACAAAATTAGGGATGACAAATAAACGACAATGATTTACAAAATGACATGATCTATAAAACGCAGAATTAAGAGAAAATTACCCAACTAAGCATCTTTTTTTTTTATATTGACTAATATATCATAAACTTTTCTATGTTGACTAACATAACACAATTTTAGGTTACTTTAATTTAATTTTGTGTCATGTTGGTCTAACGACGGAAAAAAGAGTGAACAACAATGTTTGGTAAAACGAGAGACGACAAATAAACGGCAATGATTTACAAAATAACATCATCTATAAAATGCAGAATAAAGAGAAAATTACCCAAATAACCATCTTTTTTTTTTTTTATCTATTGACTAACATAATATAAACTTTTTTATGTTAACTAACATAACATAAATTTTAGTTTATTTTAATTTAATTTTGTATCATGTTGATCTAATATTATTATTTTATATCATGTTAGTGTAATAATCTTTAAATTTGTGTCATTACTGAGAAAAAATAAAAATATGAAAACGGCAAAGTACAAAACGACGCCAAAGCGTGTCATCATAAACAACAAGAAACGACAAACGATAAGAATGTGGAAAAGAAACCATAATAGAGGACAATAATTAAAGACGAATGCAAATGCTATAAACATATCTAAACGACATCATAATAAAAACATAAAGATGTGTGACCAAGAGAGAAAAAACGAATAGTACTTAAAAGTTGAAAGTTAAAAGAAAAGTAATTAAAAGGTGAGATTTGTTTTTACATAAAATTCAAAATTTAATATTAAAATTTCCTAAAAATATTAAAATTTACAGTCATCACATTTTTCAAAAAATAAAAAAATGAAAAGGAGAAGAGCATGAACGACAAAACTTGAGAACAAACTACTATAATAGAACAAACTACAAAGTAACGAGCAAAAACTACATAACATGTCAACATCAACATTCAAGCCAAAACAAATGTCAAACATCAACATGTTTTTGACATGAAAAGACGACGAAAACGAAATAATAATAATAATAATAACAAAATCATGAAATAAAATGGTAAAGAAAAATGTTATAATAAATGCTTTTTTATATACCCTATCACTAGAGTTTTATTTAAAATTATTTAAAATTAATCAAATGGACAAGAAGTTAAGGGTGTACTTTAAGTAAAATATATATTGATTTACAGGATTACACAAAAAAAAAAAAAAAAAAACTTATGAACTCCTCTAAATGTGAAGGGCGTCGGTGAAAGGTCGTCGAAGGGGGCCCAGGTTGGGCGATTCGCAATCGTAGGTCAGGTTAGGATGGGCAATTCGTCGAGGGCCGGTGGAATGTCATCATAGGTCGAGTTTGCACTAGGGGGTGGATTCATTGTCGCGGAACATTGGGGGGGTTGTGTGAGTTTGTAGGGTCAGAGTTTTTTTAGTGGGGGCGAGTCGCCATCGCTGGAAAAATGGAGCTTCACAAGTCGGGTTTTTGGTATGGCCTATGACTCGCTGTTGCTAGACGGAGGGGCGGGCGCCTCAAAGGTCGGGTTTTGGGGGGGGGCGACCGATTCGCCGGACCAAGAGTAAGGGGGAGGAGCTTGCAGATTAAGTTTTTTTTTTTTTTTTTTTTTTGAGGAGGGGGATTTGCCATCGTTAGACCAAGGGAGAGTTTTGTAGGTCGGGTTGGGGGGACCTTTTTGCCAATTCGGTTTTTGTTTGAGGGGGGGGGGGGACATTTGCAAAAGGTTGTCAGAGAGGGGGGTGCCAATTGCGGAAAGGGGGGCACCAGTCGTTGGGAGAGGGGGTGTTGGTTGGGTTTTTTTAATTTCTGTTTTTTTTTTGAAATTTTTTTTACTTTCTTAGGTTATAATAATATGAACTAAGGTGCATCATGAGTATCTAAATAAGTAAGATTTTAACTGTTAAAATATATCAAACAATTATAAAATGAATGTTATGATAAGATACATAAAAGAGATTTTATCGTAACCTTTATAATCTAATGACAAAAAAAAACAAAAATAAATAAATAAAAGCAACAACCTTCGAAATTACCGAAGCGCCACGCGGCGCGAAATAATTAAAGCAGAATGTTTTAGGAACATTGGTCTTCTTGTGGTCTTTGGCTCAAAACCCGCCACGAATTTCTGGGCAAAGTTTTTTCATTCCTTGTTTCGTTTGGTTGCCGAGAAAAAGGAGGAAAATTCGCAAAATCGAATCCAGCGTTTCACTCACGCAGTAAGCCGCAAATAAACTGCTGTACAGACCTTCAAAATAATTTTCTTCATATCCTTTTCCATTTTCCGTGGTTTTCCACGCAGCCAAGCAGAGAACTACTGTTGCTGTTGCCTCTTGATTCTCTTTTTATTTGCGGGCAACGCCTGGTAAAGGTTAGTGCTTATAGACCTTGTTTGATTGTTTTCTCTCTCTATCTCTTCCTTTTCTCTTGTTCTTTGATGGTTCTTTTTCTGTTTTTCTATTGTTTTCTCCTGTTCTTTTATTTTTTTTAATGGAAAATTGTGTGGAATAGCACAGTATTGTGGTTTTGATAAGTTATTTATGAATTAAGGTGTGTATTTAATAGATTCTATTTGACAGCGTTGTTTGTTGGTGAAAATAGCAAATTTATTTCAAAACTGTATCGGATTTAGGGTTTTAGAATGCCTAACATAGGTCAGCTTTTATTTCTGAGAAAAGTTTAGATTGTATTTTTCCTCTTGAAATTGATAAGTTTTTGCACTTGAAGGCCGTGTTTTGTTTTATTTTTGCTGGTTTTAATCTGGCTCGGTAAGGTTTTTTTTTATTTTTTTATTTTTTTATTTTTTTTATTTTAATTAATAATAATTAATATAATAATAAATAGATAAATAATGAAGAGGTTCATGAAGTTTCACTTATTGCTTGAGACCAAAACTCTTGCTGACACTGTAAGGTAGTTTAGTTAGGATTTGTGGTCAGTATTTAAAGTCAGCTTCTTTATGATATTTATTCGGTGTTTTGAGATCTCTGGCGTGTTTTCTATTATTATTTTGACTTGGGTTCTCTCATCAGAGTTTATTTATTTATTTATTTTACTTCTTTGGCAACGTTTATAATTTAGTTTTAACTGCCCCATCCTATACACTGGTCTATAATTAATAGTTCTTATTTATTCATGTATTTATTTATTTGGGTTTGGCTTTGTATTTATGTTGACCGGTTTTTGAGCAACGCAAGTTCAATAACTAGTTGTCTAAGCAGCTTTGCATTTTTTTTTTTTTTCTCTAGTTGTTGCTGTATTTACAATGGGAACATTCATGGGAGTGTAGGTTTTGTCCAAAAAGCTACAGTAGGAGTGAATCTTGATATATCAGTTGACTTTTTTTGTTATGGTTTTCCTTTACTTGAGAAGTTTTTTGCCTTTCTTTTCTTATGCATAAACAAAGTGTTTTTTTTTTTCTTTCCTTCCAGGGTACTGTTTGTGTTCTTCTATAGAAGAGACGTAGAGTGGTTAGGTGATTTTTTTTATTGGAGTCTTAGTAGGATTAAAATCCTTTGTTGACGGCGCAGGAAATCGTTGTGTTCTTGGTCATTTATTGAGTGCAATTTTTCTTCTTAGCCCTTAGATAAGAAAGGGAGTTGCATTATGTTGCAATATACTAGGCTGGGCCATTACGTCTTAAATAAGTGAGTTTGTCATTATTGGGATACCTACAACACAGATTGCATTTTCTGGTAACTATAGCCTTAAAGTTAGTTTGATGTGAGATTGATCCAAAAGAGGGGTTTCTAGTCATAATCCGAAAAAAACTTGTTTATATTTTGACACAAAAACATGAAAACAAAGTGGGTGATAAAGTAGTTTGAGGGCATGGAAGTAAAGGTGTCAATAAATAATTTTAACTAGACATGGTATGCCTTGTCTGCAAATAGAAGAGCCATGGAGTCTTTTAGCATGTTCATCTTATTGTGAGTGACTGCAGCTGTGTTTTTATTGTCGTGAAAAACTACCTTTGAATAGATTCAATGCTTTTCAATATTACAGGACATCAAGGTTCATAGGGTTGAGGCCAACTTGCTTGAAGGAATGTAAAAGTGCTTGAATATTAAATGGTTGGTAGTTTCCTGGAAAAAATAATAATAATAATATTGTGACTAAAAGGGGCATTCCGAGAATCGAACTCGGGACCTCTCGCACCCAAAGCGAGAATCATACCACTAGACCAAATGCCCGTTACTGTTAGTAATGATCTTGTCATTATAATTAACAAGTTCAACTAAGAATTTGTTTCTCATGTTGTCCAGATTCTCCAGTTGCTTTTACAGATTGGTGCAGTTGTCAAACAGAAATCATGATTTAAGTAATCTAAGTCATTGGGCTCTGTTTTAGCATTGATTTCTCTGTTTTAAGTTCGTAGTTGCTTACCTGTTGTTGAGTCATATTGGCTTAAGTAACCACTTTTTTCTGTAATATATATCATAGTGTTGTAGTGTTATACGGGGTTAATATTATTTAACTGGTAGATAGTGTTATAGTGTTTTACGATTCGATTAAAAACGTATCTTTTCGAGTCAGATCATCTGGTGCTTGTTCAGAATTGATCTTAGATCTTACCCTTCGAGAAAGCGTTCACACAATTGGCTCCCCCCCCCCCCCGGGCCACGGATCTGGTATGGCAGTTTTGGGTCAGTTCTTTAGCATTTTATGCACGAATGAGAAACCAGCATCTTTAGAATTAATGCCATTTCTTCTAACAGAGAAACCCCATTTCTCTATAAGATCTGTCTGTTCCTACTTTAGCCATTATATGCTTTTTGGTTATGAACTTGTTGTCAGTGTATACTGAAGAGTTTCTTCTGATGGTGCCATGTAACTATATTTGTCAGGATTTCATTTTTCTGGGACAAATGAGTTTACAGCAAGATCTAGTATGGCTACAAAATTGTCAATAGCAGGATTTTGTTTTCTGGGACCCATGAGTTACAGCTTGGGTTACTTAATGTTCTGGCATAGCATAGGAGATCAGTGTCTCTAGTTCGATTGATACTTAATGTTCATTAAGTCCTGCATTCCTTTCTGGAATATATATACATGAATACACTCCTCAGTAAACTATAGGTCCTCAGTTGACGTAGGACCAGATCATGCTGCTTCCAACATATAAAATATCATTTAGAAGTTAAAATAGTTGACTTTCCAATAAAATACATTAAAAACTCACTAGAAACTTCTTGGAATGGTATTACTTAAGAGCAAAAGTGATTGCTGTCCTGGCTAGCGGATTCCTTGCAACAACAAATTTCTTGAAAAAAATAAAATAGGGGCATTCCGAGAATCGAACTCGGGACCTCTCGCACCCAAAGCGAGAATCATACCACTAGACCAAATGCCCACAACTAATCTTTTATGACGTTTATCTTGCAATAACATGTTCAACAACAGAACAATTTCGATCCATGTGCAGTTTCTGCAGTTCCTATTTTGATGAGTTCTTTTTGTTGAAAGCTGGTTCTTATGCATTATGTAAATGTTAATGGCCAAGATTCCATTCTTATGGTGAAAATGACTTTACTGGCAAGTTCTAACACGGCCATCTTCATTTGCTCTTCATTGAAGTCTTTTTGAAGTTATATGTATGTGAAGACATTATCATCTGTTTAGCTTGCTCGGTACTGTTATTGCTTAGCTGATCTAAATATCTGCTTGATATTGGCGTGTTGTGGAGGAATGCTAAAGATCAGCAGATAAGCTTTTGATTCTGAGAAATTTTGTAAATATCTTTGGCCTAAGTTAGTCCCCTAGCATAAAACTTGATGCATCTGCTGTGTTTCTGTAATCTATGTGCACTCTTCGCGCTTTGGCTTGCTATCTAATGCACATTAACAACATGATAGTTGGCAATTTATGTTTCAGTGTTCCATGTTATTGATATTATGTAACTGGCAGGATTTTGTTTCTTAGGGACCAATGAGCTTAGAGCTTACATTTTTCCCTTCCAGCATAGTTTCTATCATAGGGTGTCATTATATGTAGTTTTGATGCTTATTAAATCTTGTCTACAATAGCTATACATCTGTATGTTCCATAGTTTAGTATTGGTCCTCAGTTGACTTAGGATCAGATCATGCTGCTTAAAGCGTATAAAAATATCGTTTGAAAGATAGAATAGTTTACTTCCTGATGGTAATGAATAAAAATTCAATAGAAACTTCTTGGAGCAGCTTTGTTTAAGAACAAAATTGAACTGTACTGGTTAGGCGCTAGCAGATTTGTTGCAAAACAAATTGTACAAAATAATTAAACGGGGGCATTCCGAGAATCGAACTCGGGACCTCTCGCACCCAAAGCGAGAATCATACCACTAGACCAAATGCCCATATTTGGTCTTTATGATGTTTATCTTGCAACTAATATGCTATGTAGATGTTAGTCGGCGAGCTTTTCATTTTTCTGGGACAAACAAGAGTTTAGGTATGTTCTAGCAGGGATGCATAAATTTTAGCGTCTTGAGTTTCTTTCTTATTTCAAACTTTATTAAAGTCTTGTTGAAATCAAATGTATGTGAACTCATTTAGCTTCTAAGATTGCTGGTTTTAATCTTGGTCGGTATCAAGAGCAGTAAATTGTTTTCATTTGCACATTCCTAACAGCAAAAACATATGTTTGAACGCATTATACATTTATCATTAAATAACAAAGATCCTTTGGTGAGTTTGGAGTTGGGACCAGGTTATACTGCTTGCATTTGAAATATTAAAACTGGATATGCTTGCACTGTTCTAGTAACTTATTGAGCAGTATTTCAGAACAAAACTGAATGCTGTGATAACTAGAAGATTCCCTACAAGAATAATAAAATTAATATAGAACTGCGTTAACGAAAAAGGGGCATTCCGAGAATCGAACTCAGGACCTCTTGCACCCGAAGCAAGAATCATACCACTAGACCAAATGCCCCGTTTATATGCTTTGATCAAAGATCAAATCCTTCAATCTTTAAATATTTTAAACTAGGAGAGTTGTAGAGTGAGAAACGTATCATTTTGAGGAAGATAATCTAGTGCTTGTTCAGACTTGGTCGTAGATCTTACCCTTAGAGGAAGAAAGAGTTCACACAATTAGCCCTTTTTTTCTTTTTGGCCCACGGATCTGGTGTGGCAGATTTTGGACAGTTCTTTAGCATTTTAAGCAGGAATGTGAAATCAGCACCTCTAGTAAAATTTACATTTCAACTGACAGAGAAACCCATTTCTCTATAAAATCTGTGTTTTCCTATTTTAGACATATATGCTTTATGGTTATGAATTTGCTATTAATGTGTGGTCAAACGGAGCAAGTTGAAGAGTTTCTTTTTAACTGTTCCATGCAAATATTTCTGTCAGGATTTCATTTTTCCTGTGAAAATGAGTTTACAACGAGATCTACTATGGCTACACAATTGTCAATGTCAACATAAAAATATGTGTGGATTCATTACCATCTTGTTAAAAAAAATAAAAATAAAATCAACATCTTTAGTCTTCATGACATTTCTAATAACAGAGAGACACCATATTTCTACAGAAGATCGGCATGTTGCTATTTTAGTCATTATATGCTTTTAGCAAGTTGAAGAGTTTTCCTATGATGGTGCAATGTAAATATTTTTGTTATAAAAATTGTGTGGATCAACAGCCATCATGTTAAAAACAAAAAAACAGGGGCATTCTGAGAATTGAACTCAGGACCTCTCGCACCCAAAGCGAGAATCATACCACTAGACCAAATGCCCGTTACTGGTAGTTATTGATCTAATAGTTTATAATTAAAATGTTCCATTAAGAATTTGCTTCTCATGTTGTCCAGTTTCTCGAGTTGCTTTTACAGATTGGTAAAGTCAACCAGAAATTATGTTGTAAGTAATCATAGTCATGTGGCTCTTTTTTAGTATTGGTTTCTCATTTTAAGTTCTTACCTGTTGTTAAAGCAAATTGGCTTATGTGAACCACTTTTTTCTGTTGGATGCCATAGTGTTATATGATTAACGTAAATATTACCAGCAGGATCTTGTTTTCCGGGATCTATGAGGTTACAGCTTGGGTTCTACCATCCTAGTATACGTTCTAGCATACGGTAGAAGTATCTCTAAATCGTTTGATACTGTTCATTAAGTCCTTTTTGAAAGAGATATACTAAGTATGCTCCTTGGGAAACTATAGGTCCTCAGTTGATGTAGTACCAGATCATGCCTGCTTAAGCATATAAAATCTCATTTAGAAGTTAAAGAGTTGACTTCCCAGTAATGTGTTAAAAACTCACTAGAAACTTCTTGGAGTGGTTTACTTAAGAATTAAAGTGATTGCTGGTCTGGCTAGAAGATTCCTTGCAGCAACAAATTTCTTGAAAAAAATAAAATAGGGGCATTCCGAGAATTGAACTCGGGACCTCTCGCACCCAAAGCGAGAATCATACCACTAGACCAAATGCCCACTACTGATCTTTATGATGTTATCTTGCAATAATATGTTCAACAAAGGAACTATTTTGATTCGTTTGCAGTTTCCTCAATTCCTATTTGATGAGTTTCTTTTGTTGAAAGCTGGTTCTTATGGCCTTTTTGTAAATGTTAATGGGCAAGAGTCCATTCTTATGGTGCAAATGACTTTACAGGCAAGTTCTAACACCGCCACATTCTTTTGCTCTTCATTGACGTCTTTTTGATGTTATATGTATGTGAACACAATATCATCTAAGACTGCATGTGAATAGCAATACTGTTAACGGTAAGGGTCAGGTGCTTAGCTGATCTAATAATCTGCTTCATATTGGCATGTTAGGGAGGAATGCCAAGGATCAGCTCACGACGTTTCAAATCTGAACTTAAGTTCGGTGATTATCAATGGCCTGAGTCAGTCCTCTTCGTTAAAAAACATGATGCATCCGGAGTGTCTTAGCACGTGCTCCTTGAACACTTTAGCTTGCTATCTAATGCACACTTGCAAGTCACAACATGACATTGGCAATTTTGTGTAACATTGTTATATGTGAATAACATAATGTAAACTGGCAGGATTTTATTTCTTAGGGACTGAGTTCTAGCATAGGATATCAGTATCTCTTGTGTGTTTGATGCTTATTAATTCCTGTCAGGAGTGGGTATACATGAGCACGTTCCATATTATACAGGTCCTCAGTTGACTTAGGACCAGATCATGCTGCTCAAAGCATATAAAAATATCATTTATGAGTTAGATCAGTTTACTTAGCAATTATAATATATTAAAAATTAGCTGGCAACCTCTGGAGTGGCATTGTTTGAAGATCAAAAGTCTGGCTAGAAGATTCCTTGCAACAACAAGCTGTTTAAAATAAATAAATAATAAAAAAAAAAAAAAAAAACTGGGCATTCCGAGAATTGAACTCGGGACCTCTCGCACCCTAAGCGAGAATCATACCACTAGACCAAATGCCCATGATTGGTCTTTTCAATGTTTATCTTGCAAGTAATATGCTATGTTAATGTTAATTGTAGTGCTTCCATTTTGCTGGGACTAAATAGAGATTAGGCAAGTTCTAGCAGGGTTGCATAAATTTTAGTGTCTGCTGTTTGTTTATCATTTCTTCTAATTGAAGCCTCGTTAAAATAGAGAGTGTGTGAGCTCATTAGTGTCAAAGATTGCAGCTGCTTATCAGACTCCGCATGAATCGGACTATTAGATAAGAAATCGTAAATTGTTTCCATTTGCAGATTCTTAACGGCAAAACAATATGTTTTGATACGTTGTCAGTGAATAACATAGATCCTTTGGTGGGTCAGGACCAGAAGATTCTGTCCAACAAAAATATTATGAACATAGAACCGTGTTAACAAAACAGGGGCATTCTAAGAATCGAAGTCGGGGCCGCTCGCACCCAAAGCAAGAATCGTACCACTAGACCAAATGCCCTATGCCGAAGTATAATGTCTACAACTAAGAGTTCTGCCGTTTGCTTTATTTTTCCTGCTGTTTTTGCTTTTCTAGTGATTTGCTCTCGTCTTTGGTAGACTGTTTGCTTGTAATACAATTGTTGCCTTTGCTAGAGGAATGACTTTAAAAATGTGAACAAAAGAAATCATCAAAAACTTAAATGCTGTTGTGAAATAGATTGGTTGGAAAACTAAGTTGACGGTCATTAGAGATTTCTTGTCTAGCAGAAATGGTGTAAACAGTTTAAAATATCAATATGAAAATTGTTTACATTTGCAGATTCCTCAAATGACAATAAAACTTTAGGGACTTCATGACAGCAATATTTATCCTACACATCTTAAGTCTTCATGACATTTCTACTAACAGACAAAACCCATTTCTCTAGAAGATCCGTGTGTTCCTATTTTAGTCATTATATGCTTTTTCATTATGAAACTGCTATATATGTATGCCCACTCACAGCAAGTCGAAGAATTTCTATATGATGGTATCGTGTATATATTTTTATCATGAATAGAAATTTTGTGGATCTGTTACCATCATGTTAACAAAAAATGAGAAAAATAGTAGGGGCATTCCGAGAATTGAACTCGGGACCTCTCGCACCCTAAGCGAGAATCATACCACTAGACCAAATGCCCGTCACTGGTTGTTATTGTTTATATTTTATAATTAACACGTTCAACTAAGAATTTGCATCTCATGGTGTCTAGTATCTCCAGTTTCTTTTACAGAGTGGTACAGTTGTCAAACAGGAATTATGTCTTAAATAATCATCTGGCTCTTTTTTAGCATTTATTTCCCAGTCTCAAGTTCTGATCTATTTGTTAAAGAAGATCAACTTGGGTAACACGTTTTTCTGCAGTACGTCCCAGTGTTATAGTGTTATACGATATCAATGTAATGTAACTAGCAGGAATTTGTTTTCTGGGACCGATGGGGTCACAGCTCGGGTTCAACCCTTCTAGTATAAGGTTCTAGCAAATGATAGGATATCACACGGATGCTAAGATGGAATAGACCCGCCAATCAGTATCTCTAGTTTGACTGATACTTACTGTTCATGAAGTCCATTGTAAAGGGATAGATATACAGGAATATGCTTCTTAATAAACCATAGATCCTCAGTTGACGTAGGCCAGATCTTGCTGCTTGCATATAAATTCTCATTTAGAAGCTAAAATAGTTGACTTCCGGATTAACAATACATTAAAACTCACTAGAAACTTCTTGGAGTGGTATAACTTAAGAGCAAAAGTGATTGCTGTTCTGGAAAGCAGATTCCTTGCAACAACAAATTGCTTGAAAAAAAAATAAAATAGGGGCATTCCGAGAATCGAACTCGGGACCTCTCGCACCCAAAGCGAGAATCATACCACTAGACCAAATGCCCATAATTGGTGTTTATTAAGTTTATCTTGCAATTAATATGCCACGTTAATGTTTATTGGAGAGCTTTCATTTTTCTGGGACTAACAAGAGTTTTCGTAAGTTAAAGCTGGGGTTGCCTAAATTTTAGCATCTATAGTTGCTTATCATTTCATATTCATTAAGTCTTTTTAAAATAAAATAAAATGTATGTGTGCTCATTAGCAACTAAGATTGCAGGTGCTCAGCTGGCTCTGTGTCAATCGTACGATAAGGGATGTAACCATATATTGTTTCTATTTGCAGATTCCTAACAACAAAAAGATATGTTTTATTACATTGTCGATGAATAACATAGATCCTTTTGCTATATTTTCCTTTTGTTTTTTCCTTTCTGGTGTTTAGCCTCGTCCTTCATGATCTGTTTGCTTGTGATAGAATTGCTGCCTTTTGTAGAGGAATGGCTTTAAAAATGTGACTCAAAGAAATCATCAAACTTAAATGCTGTTGTAAAAATGAATGATTGGAAAACTAAGTTGAAGTTTGTTAGAGATTCCCTGTCTAGCAAAATGCAGGAATGTCGAGCATTCTGAGAATTGAACTTGGGACTTCTCGCACCAAAGCGAGAATCATACTACTTGACCCAGTGCCGGTCAATCTGCTCACTGCTCACTGCTCACTGCTCACTGCTCACTGCTCACTGCTAGGCAAGACATCAATATGTTCAATGTTCAAATATTTTGAACTAGGTGAGGCATCAAGGGATTTTTTTTTTTTTTAAAGTAATTGTCATATAGTGCTTGTTCAGAGCAAGTCGTAGGTGTTATCCATTAGATGAAGTGTTTTCTCAAGTGAGTGGTTCCCTTTGCCCATTGATCTGGTTTATGAGTACTTCTACTTTTTTTTTTTTTTTTTTTTAAATAGCGTTTGAGGCAGGAAGGGGATTGTAATATGTCAGCATCTTTACACATGACATTTCACCATATTTTGTGATCTTTCAGTGACCTGTTACTTGTGTCTGAAATTGTGGTCCTTTCAGATCTCTTTTTAAGATCCAAGTTTAGCTATGTTTTTCTAGGCAAGATTTTTGGTTATGAAGTTTCTATCAAAGTGGATGCTTATTATGTGTTTCTTACGTTGTCATGTAAATTTTTATTGGCAGGATTTCATTGTTCGGGAATCAATGAGCTTACACGTTACAGTTAAGTTCTAGGACGGCTACATAATAACACCACTTGCACTTATTTAGTATTTTCTATTCATTGAAGTCTTGTTGAAAAAGAAAATCTGTGAATTCATTACCATCTAGATTTGCGGGTTCTCAGCTGACTTGAGATCAATTAACTGTATAAAATATCAATATGAAAATTGTTTTCATTTGCAGATTCCTTAGAAGTCAATAAATATTGAAGGACTTCATGACAACGCTATTTAAGTAACACATCTTTAGTCTTCGTGACATTTCTACCAACCCCTTATTTACGACAGTCCCATGTAAATATTTTTAGGACAAAAATACGTGTGGATCCATTACCATTATGTTAATAAAAATGAAATAAATAGGGGCATTCCGAGAATTGAACTCGGGACCTCTCGCACCCTAAGCGAGAATCATACCACTAGACCAAATGCCCGTCACTGGTAGTTATCATCTATTTTATAATTAACATGTTCTACTAAGAATTTGCATCTCATGTTGTCTAGTTTCTCCAGTTACTTTTACAGGTTGGTACAGTTGTCAAACTGAAATTATGTTTTAAGTAATCATGGTCATCTGGCTCTTTTTTAGCATTAATTTCCCAGTTTTAAGTTCTGATCTATTATTAAAGCAGATTGGCTTAGGTAACCACTTTTTTCTGTAATATGTTATAGTGTTATTTTGTTATATGATATTATTGTTATATAACTGGCAGGTTTTAGTTTTCTGGGACCATTGTGGTTACAGCTTTGGTTCTACCATTCTACCATAGGCTATAGCATTGTATAGCATATCAGTATCTCTAGTTCGATTAATTCTTAACTTTTATGAAGTCTTTTCTGGAATATGCTTACGAATATGCTCCTTAGTAAACTGTATGTCCTCAGTTGACGTAGGACCAGATCATGCTGCTTATAACATATCATTTAGAAGTTAAAATAGTTGACTTCCAATAATAATACCTTAGAAACTCACTGGAAACTTCTTTGAGTGGTATTCCTTAACAACAAAAGTGATTGCTGCTCTGGCTAGCAGATTCCTTGCAACAAATTGCCTGAAAAAAAAAATAAAACAGGGGCATTCCGAGAATCGAACTCGGGACCTCTCGCACCCAAAGCGAGAATCATACCACTAGACCAAATGCCCACAACTGATGTTATGATGTTTATCTTGCAATGATATTTTCAACAAAGGAACAATTTCGATTCATGTGCAGTTTCTCCTGTTCCTATTTTGTTGAGTTATTCGTGTTGAAAGTTGGTTCTTATGGCGTTATGTAAGTGTTAATGGGCAAGATTCAGTTCTTATGGTGCAAATGACTCTACTGGTTTTTTAGCATTTGAGGCTGGAATGACGCTGAAATATGTCAGCATCTTTACACATGAAATTTCACCTTAGATTTTGTGATCTTTCAGTGACATGTTCCTTGTGTATGAAATTATGGTCCTTTGGGATTTCTTTAAGATCCGAAGTGTACCTATGCTTTTCTAGGCATGATTTTTGGTTATGAAATTGCTATCAAAGTGGATGCTTTCGATATGTGTTTCTTACATTGTCATGTCAATTTTATTGGCAGGATTTCATTGGTCGGGGAGTAATGAGCTTATACATTACAGGTAATTTCTAGCTGGGCTACATGATATCACCGCCTTGAGCTTCCAGATTACGGGTAAGTCATAGCACGGCTACATAATATCACCTCCTTGAGCTTACAAATTACAGGTGAGTTATAGCACGGCTACATAATACCACCGCCTTGAGCTTATTTATTATTTTCTATTCATTTAAGTCTTGTTTAAATAGAATATCTGTGAATTCATTACTATCTAGATTTGCAGGTTCTCAGTTGACTAGAGATCAATAAACTGTATAAAATATCTATATGAAAATTGTTTGCATTTGCAGATTCCTTACAAGTCAATAAATATTGATGACTTCATGACGGCAATATTTAATTAACGAAATTTAAAACTCTGCATTTTTTATTTAGGTTCTTTGCAAGAATAAATAAAAATAAATAAATGATAAATCTGCGTGTTAACAAAATAAGGGGCATTCCGAGAATCGAACTCGGGACCTCTCGCACCCAAAGCGAGAATCATACCACTAGACCAAATGCCCTGTGTTGGAACTGTAATGTCTTCTAGCATTTTGCTTTACTCTTTCTGTTGCATTTGCTTTTATAGGGACTTGATCTCTCTCTAATGCAATCGTTGACTTTGCTTGAGTGATGAGTTAAAATTTGACACAGAGAAAAGTTGTAGAGGGAAAAAAAAAAAAAAGAAAAAAGTGGGAAAAACCAAGTTGAAGTAGAGTTGTCATTTCTTGTCAAGCAAAAATGCTTGAATGTTGGGGCATTCCGAGAATCGAACTCGGGACCTCTCGCACCCGAAGCGAGAATCATACCACTAGACCAAATGCCCGGTTGATATGCTTTTGTCAAAAATCATATCACTCAATGTCTAAAAATTTTAAACTCGTTAGCAATGAAATAACATTAAATACATTAAATAATATTTTAAACAGGGAGGGGCACGAGTAAAAGACATTATCCTTTTTAGTAAGATAATCTAGTGCCTGCTAAGGGTTTGTTTGGTTCGTTAGTTTGAGTTGAAATATTTTAGTTGTAATAGTAAAATTTTTTGAATTTTCAGAAAAGACAAAAAACTTTTTGGGAAAAAGACAAAAACTTTTTAAGAAAAAAACAAAAAAAAGTACAGTTTGAGTTGAAATGAGATGATGAGACAAACAGGGGCTAAGACTTTGTATTAGATCTCACCAACCCTCTATTTGGGGCCCACTGACTTGGTGTAGCAGTATTTGGACAGTTCTTTGGCATTTTAACCAGGAATGAAATCAGCATCTTAGTACACAAAATTTCAACGTAAATTTAGTGATTTCAGTGCCATAAAATCCGTCCCTAAGGACGTTCTGTACGATCTGTGTTCTTTTTTGGCCATTATCTGTGTTTCTGGTATGAATTTGCTATCAAAGTATGCACATGGGTAGCGAGTTCAAAAGTTTCATTCGGCGGGATTTCATTTTTTCGAGGGTGAATGAGTTTGCGGGAAATTAAAGATCTAGCATGTCACATTGTAATCGTCAGCCTCTCTGGTTTGTTTATTGTTGCCTATTGATTAAATCTTGTCCAAATAAAAAAAATGTCTGGATCTACTACCGTAGAAGATTGCAGGTGCTCAGCTGACTTGGGACTAATAAATTAATATAAAATTTGGGTATTAGAACTGTTTTCACTTCAGATTCCTAACAGCACATAAATTAGGCTTATTTTATAAAAAATAAGAAAAATTTTGAGTTAACTCTTTCTAATTAAAAGAAAATGAACAGGGGCATTCCGAGAATCGAACTCGGGACCTCTCGCACCCAAAGCGAGAATCATACCACTAGACCAAATGCCCAATTTTAAATGACTTTCGAAAATTGTTTCATTATTTTGTGATGTTGGTTTGCTGCTGATTACGCCAACATTTTTACCATCCAAGTTGTAAAAAGAGGACTGGGTGGTTGCTTTAATTGGAGTAGCGGGGTTCAAAAGCTGTTGATATACAGAACAGGTCAAACTTTTAAACTTTTTTTTTTTTTTTTTTTTTTTTTTTAAGGTGGCCTAAACCATTGACAAAAATTAGTTGGTCTGGAGATGAGACTCGTAAGAAAAAAAGTAGTTGGGGCATTCCGAGAATCGAACTCGGGACCTCTCGCACCCGAAGCGAGAATCATACCACTAGACCAAATGCCCTGTTGGTTGTGATTTATTCAAAATTCAAATTCTTCTGGTTTTCCACCTAACCACAAAACAGAGGCACACAAGTGCCACGTCTTTTAGTGAAAAAATGAAATAAAATAAACTAAAAACAGTAATTGCAGTAATCATTAAAGAATGCCTTTTTTTCAGATTCCTGTTTCACTATCGGATTTGCCTGTGGCGTTGGAATCTTGTTGCTGGATCTGTATTTGGTCAATTTGTTTAGTTTGCTTCGAACTTTGCATCGTTGACCCCCTTTCTTTTATTTGCATTTCTCCCTCAGCTGGATCCAAGAAACAAAATGCTTACTTTAATTAAAATGTTTTTTTAATTATTATTGTAATAATTTTTTTGATAAATGTGTCATAAGATGTTGGCATTCATTTCAATGAATGACAAAACGACAGTGGATCCGAGAGATTCGGTTTTTTTATTTTATTTTATTTTATTTTTCCAACGCTTGTGGATCAGCTTGATGAATTCTTTAGATGCCAGTTGTTACCAACATGTAATTAGTTCACGGGCCTTCGTCAGGTTCACCTACCAAAATAACAACTCCCGCATGCAAAACCTCATGTCTGGTGGCTATACAGTCCAGTGCATGTAACGTTAAGATTAATTTATTGTAATACTAACTCATTAATATACAATATTTTCGGTTCACAATTGTCACTTGTAGTAAAAGTTTTAAAATGTAATGTTATGCATGATATTATGGTTATGTTTGTTTTATTGGTTCATTTTAAATTTTTCATCTCAGTTTTTGTCTTTTTTGAAAAGTTTTTTTATTTTTTCTGAAAAAGTTTTTTGTCTATTCTGAAAAGTCAACAAAAATTACTATTTAAACTTAAAATTTCAACTTAAACTAGTGAACCAAACGGACCCCGTGAATCAAATAACAATTACATGAGTGTAAAAAAAAAAAAAATCATGTATATTGGATATAAAGAAAAACTAAAAAAATAAAAGCCAGGGGCATTCCGAGAATCGAACTCGGGACCTCTCGCACCCAAAGCGAGAATCATACCACTAGACCAAATGCCCAGCTGGGTACCGATGTTCCATTATCAAATAGTTAAAATATGCCAACTCAAAGCAAGTCAAATTAAGACGGGCTTTGTTGAATTTAGCTTAACGGGTCCCCAGTGAGTGAAGTCCAATACTGCCATTACTGATGATATTTTACGGTTTCAGTGTTTGTAGGTCTACATGATTTGTTATGATGTTGTTTAGTCAAAAGGTGTAATGGGATTCAATAGCTTAATAATAGTAATAATATTAATAATGATAACAACCATAATATATCTATATATATATAAATATATATAGGATATGCATCCTTTTGTGAGGGTAAATTTGTTACAACGATGACAGGCGAATCCATTGCACAGCACACTCTAATTTAATAGAGCTAATCCATTGCATTTTGCTTACCTAAACAGTCACTAATCATGAAGGGGAGAGGAAAAGAACATGTACAGACAGAAGTTTCATTATATATATATACACACGTGTATATATATAAATACATAGGAGACCTAACAAGAATCCAGCTAGGTCTTCATGATGAATTTGGGTAATTAAAAAAAAAAAAAAGAACTTTTAGGTTCATCACCTCTGGAAAAGGAAAAGTGACTTTATGAACTAAATTAACTCAAAGTGACCATGATCTTCTATCCCACTTCTCTCTCTCTCTCTCTCTCTCTCTCTCTCTCTTACTTATTTTATGGTGTGTGTGATAATAACGTTTAGTTTAGTTTAAGAAAAGAACTTTGTGAAAAAGTATACAATTAAACTATGTGTTTTAATGACACTGTATTTTTCCAAAAAAAATAAAATAAAATAAAATTTGTTATGATAATTATCTAGTAATATCACAAACTCTTTAACCATAAACTTGATTCATTTTAGTGTTTTAGCTTTAGGGGTTATTTGTCACCCTCCAACTATGCACTTGATCTCATTTTGGTGTATGATTTTCAGTTTCATACATTGCCCTATCTTAAACTTTTCTATTGGTACGTAAATGGTCTCCTCATCAGTGATCTTTCAAAAATCAAGTGTAACGACTTAATGTGCTAGTCAAGTGAGACAACTTTAAAATTATTATTTTAGTTAGACAATCCAGATTCATTGACAACCGATAGTCCAGCATGACACGACGGACAATAGACATTAACAAATTAATAGTCTTTTTTAGTTTTTATTTTTTAAATGGTCCCAACACAGAGAATGACTCAAAGTCACCCTCACGTGAAATTTTTCTATCCAGTTTTTTACAGATCACTTACAGACGGGCCAATGTAACAGTAAAAATGAATAATAAGATTAGTGTCATGTGCACGTTAAACCATAAGTTAAGAGTCCACGTGATTGGATCTATAATTTAGAGGTCATTTGTGAAAAAATAACCCAAGCATTAATATCTTAGTTATTTAAAAAAACTAAAATATGGTGGGAAAATAGAAAATAAAAATGGTTAAAATGTTATGACAAAAGGATGTTTAGTAGTAATCTAATACGGTGAAAGGGTGTGAATGGTATGGAATGGCTTTTAATTCGGACGAATGATAGCTAAATATGTAAATAGCAACTTATACCTATACTCTTGCTTTTCACAAATTTGCTTTCATTCTCACCCGCATTATCTGTTACTGCATTTCACCTCAACCTCTACCTTTTTTTTTTTCCCTTCCCTCTCTTTAGTTGCAAATAAAAGGGCAGGAGATACAAGAAGAAAAAGGAAGAGAGATGGAATAATAACAGAGAGGAGAGGTTTTCATTTCTCTTCCAAAGGAGGTGGGGCAAAAGGGCGAAAGGGCAAAAGGGCATGGCCAGTTTTGCAGGAACGACGCAGAAATGCACGGCCTGCGACAAGACGGTGTACCTGGTCGACAAGCTGACTGCCGACACCAGGGTCTTCCACAAGGCCTGCTTCCGATGCCATCACTGCAGGACCACCCTCAAGGTACGTATCATCACCAATATATACACATATAGATACATATATTTATACAAATATATGTGTATGTTTCATGTGTTGTTTGTGTATACTAATGTGCAGCTAATAGAATGAAATGGTTAAGAAATATGGAAATTTGTTCTTCTTTATTTTTGCATGGATCATGCATGCACTTTGAAGTATAATATGTAAAATGTACCACCTTGAGGAATCAGTCACATATATTCCTAGAATTTATCTATCTGTACATAGGTTGATATTGTTGTCCTCTCTTTGTATCTATATGTATTGGAGGGACATAAAAGGGGATAGGAATAAGGATACGAATCTGACGATACCCCTTATTTTGTTTTTTTCCTAGAAGGTTTTTGTTTCTCTCCATCCACCGTGATAAGACTGACTGAAGTTAAAACTGTTGAAATCAATGAGCAGCCATACCACCCCACCAAATACTCGAGGTAGATTGGTTTCACTTTAGGCTATCTTTCTCGCAGTCATGACTCCGAACCTATGAATAATTTTCATCTCATTAGCTTTAATATTAGTATGAAGAGGAATTGGATGCCAATTAGATTAATCTGCGAAATTAAAGCGAAACAATAGAAACAAAAGCTGGCCCAAGTAAGTGGCTAATTGGATTATGAAAAGGGCAAAGGATGGTAAAGAACTCTGGTTTGAGCCTAAATTTTGGATTAGATGTTTTACCTTAAATGAAACGAATCATATCGAAGTTACCGTGTCCCTTTATGCTGTTGATCAATAAATGATTGACTTGAAAGAACTTTTTTGTACAATTTTGCAGCTTAGCAGCTATTGTTCGTTTGAGGGAGTTCTCTACTGCAGACCTCACTACGATCAACTCTTCAAGCGAACCGGCAGCCTGGACAAGAGCTTTGAAGGTGATCGATAAAAATATACGAAATCAATATCACACACTATATGTCTAACAAATATTTTACCATACTCATTGGCTCTTCTTATTTAACACTCTGCCAGGGACTCCCAAAATCTCAAAACCAGAAAAACCAATTACCAGTGAGGTAAATTAATCCGTCAGGATTTATAAAGTTTTTCAATTGCTTGTCGTGTTGTAGTTCAACCCCGTAGACGGTACTTGTTTGTACAGTTTACAGTTTAAATGCAATATTTCAAGTGCTACTAGCTTTAAACTGGAAATTGGATTTGCGTTCTGCAGAATGCAAAGACAGTTTCAAGTTTGTTTGCCGGCACCAGAGACAAATGTGTGGGGTGTAACAAGACCGTTTATCCTATTGAGAAGGTAACAATAGAACACTAGACCAAATGAATTTCATGACCGTTTTTAAACAAGATCGTTAGAAATCATGAGGAAAAGTTAAAGGTTTTTCATGACTCTGGATTTCACAACCGTTTTTAAACGTTGTGGGAAACTTTCCAGAAATCCTCTTTTTGTACAGCAGGACCTTTGAAACTAGGATAAACAACCAATAATGTATGACATAAATATTGTTGGTGTTTGTAAAGGTGTCGGTTAACGGAACTCCGTACCACAAGAGCTGCTTCAAATGCACCCATGGAGGCTGCACCATAAGTCCATCTAACTATATTGCACATGAGGGAAAGCTCTACTGCAAGCATCACCATATTCAGCTCTTCAAGGAGAAAGGCAACTACAGCCAGCTTGAGGGTGTCGCTGAAAATAATTCATTAACCGAGAAAGTCCCTGCTGCCGAAATTGCTGCGGAATCATAAAGTCTAAATTCTTACTACTTGTGTAATTTCCATTCTCTGTCATCAATGTCAAGAATTTCAATTAAAACATATTGTCCGCCTTGCTCGAGTGGTCCTTTTTTTCCATTATATGTGTGCATTTGCGTGTTTGTTGCAGCATTTGATTAGAAAATGAAGGTTTTTCTGCGGTGACAAATGAGAATTAATGAATTTCATTTTCCTCTTTCGGTTTTCATTTTTTCGATCCCGCTAAGTAGTCACAAAGTCTCTTCATTCTCAGTTCAAAAACTATTAAAAGTGACAAAAGCCAATGTAGAGGCTAATAAATGACATGAATGCATGTACATTACAAGAGCAACAGACAAGTACAAAACCATGTATAATTTGAAGTCTCTTGGAACACGTGTATAACATTTGGACTATAATGTACAAGAACAAGACGTGCATGAAGTTCACATATGTCGACGTTGAGCATAGCAACACTCGCCAAACGAAACAGATTATTGAAGATTCATCAGCATCTACATCATGTACCACTTTTGGTCGCATGATGCTTCAGTATCTGCGCTGCAAGTATCAAGAGCTCCACCATCTCAACTCCTGCAGCAACAACAAAGTCTTTCTTCTCATTGCTGGTGTTCCCAGAGACACCACTTTGCTCATGGCCAAAACTCTTGGTGTCCAATCCAAATTCAGCATCTGCAGACCAGCTAACGGGTACAGAGCTTCCAAGAGCAGTCTTCACGAGTTTTGCTTCGTTAATAATCTCGTCAAGACGTTCTGACGTGGTAGCATCTCTACCTTCACAAGTTACCGACTTATCTTTGGCCTGAAAAGTAAGAAGAAAAAGATGGTACTGCTAATGTAGAGCCCGAGGTTTCAAAAGTAGAATGTCCAAAATCAAGATTTGATTAAAAAGAAGCAGGCTTAAGCTTTCAGTAAAAGCAGTCTTTCAACCACACTATCATTGCAATTCAACTTCGACGCCATTGACAATCCAAACAACATCAACTTAATCAAATATTCAATGCAGCTAACGATTTTACCTTCACAAGAGACAACCGAAGCCTGTGGATTGAAGTAATCAGATGCTCCATACCTTCCATGCTCTCCTTAAGAGTTGCGTTTTCAATCTTCAATCTACTAATAAGTAACACAAATTAATGCTTGAGCACATACAATAGAGTGAATTGGATGAAGAAAAGAAAATGACACAGTTTAGGGTGGCCCAGCCATCCAGAGATATACATTGCAAATGAAGTATGCATAAAACTCTTCACGGACCTGGCAAAATCCACATGAAGTTCACCTTCATTTCCCCTTGGGTCTAGAGTCCCAACCCAGCGTTTCAAATTTGTTTTCCTCAGCAAGTTGGCTAATCTACCACCCCTTTCGGGAGCATCATTTCTCTTATCCCCAACATCAACTTTTTCTTTTTCTATATTACCACCAATTTTCCTGCAAAAATGCAACAAAGTGTCAGCTCATGCTACTTTCAGTAAGTTAACAAGAACATGGATAAGGTCCAGAGAAATCTTAAGTGAGGGGAAAGAAAAAGTGCACTAAGTCTGCCCAGCACAATATAGGAGAAGCCAAGTGAAACGTTTACATTTGTCATCCCAATCCGTGACCCTAGGAAGGAGAACTCGGTGTCATAGACTTTTACCTCATTTTCTTAAAGTTGTAGTTAAATTCAGATGTCTCCAACATATGCGTGTTCCTCCCAAATCCAAAAGAGAAATAGCCAGCGATGCATCATAAATGACAATCTTAAGCAAGGAAAAAGAATTCTTACTCTTTAAGTAGTTGATAGTCCTGCTTCCACTGTGCCAACTCCATCAGAGCTCTTACCTTTTCATTGGTAACCTGAAACAGAACAAAATAATTGCGTTGCCATTGATTTAGATGAACCATATAGGCAGAATTGATATCCTGATGAGATCGAATACCCAAACTTTTGTTTATCACTCAACACAAGGACTCATGCAAACAGAGACATAAATTAGACAACTGGTTCTGACATTTAAAAATTATATACATAAGCAAAAACATGATACCATGAAAATTGGGTTTCTCAAGCATAAGTTCTCTATTTTGGCAAAATTCGGTTGAATTTGTCAATTTTGTAATAGGGTAAAAGAGGTATTATACCAAATACTTTGAGTTGCTATCAAGGTAAAAAGATGCGGTGCAGCAACTTTTATGAGCTGAGGCTAATTTAAAGCAATGAGAAAAACTGAAAAAGATCATATTAATATATATATATATATATATATAAGTCAGAAACACACATTGACACATTATTTTCAAGAGAAATAGCATTTAGTTCTGTTTCTGTGATCAAACTGTGACTTCCACAAGCAACCCTATTGTTTTAAAGTCTTTTGAGCGAATATTGATGTCATTAAACTATAGTTAGAAATCCAAAACATGGCATTATAATTTGAGCTAAAAATGCAAGAAGAAAACACTGCATAAAAACCACCTGAAGTAAGTTTCTTTGAAGCTCCTCCATTTTTCTTTGGAGAGCAACATTCACATTACTGTCCAGCAAATGTCTTTCTTCTTGTTGTGAGAGAAGTAATAACGTTGCAACCTGGAAAAACATCCAAAAGTTGGTTTGTAACAAAGTACGACTACCACAAATTGGATGCACACATTGCTCTAATCAGAAAATAATGAACAGGGAAAAGATGAAGAAGAAAAAGATAAAGAAGCAAAACCTTCTCTTGCAATGCCTGTGCTAGAGCTTTAGAAGCATCGTCCTTTCCATCACCCAGACTATCAGGATTACTCGTCTGCGAAAGAACGAAAAAGTGTCAACTTTTCATGAGTCCTTAAACAAAAACGCACGTGTATCTGCATTTGAAATCCTAACATTCTAGCACATGCAACATGATTCGCATCATGACCATATAAATTCATTTCCCTAACCCAAACCCAAAAGCAACATGATTCGCAACATCAGCGTATCAATTCATTTCCCTACCCCAAACCGAAATTTCCAGAGTCATTTAAAATACCTTAGATTCCTTATGCAGTAAATCATGGTGCACATCGGAGTTATATGCACATCCCGACATTCATGCTCATCATCGTTTGCTTCTTCTGGAGAAAGCTCCAAAATTTGTGCTCCACTAGCATTCAATTGTCTAATCTTCTCATCTATTGCATCAACAGCCAATTTGATCACAGATTTTCCATCATCAAGTAAATTTACAATGTCAGTGCTACACTGAGAATGATAATGACGTAGCTCTGCAATCCTGTTTTTGATCATTTCATCCACATGCATCTGCACCAAAGTTGATTGGATTTAAAAATTAGCACGTAAACCAGCAGCAAGGGAAAACATTTTATGGATTTAGAAACTCACACTCTTTTTTCCTAATTCACGAACTGTCCTCTTCAAATGATTTTCAATCTCCAAACCCTGCAAGCCAAAAACGATCAACTTTTAAAAATATAGACTACTAGAAATATAAACTGTAGAATTCAGCTCAGAGGTAACAAAGAACATTACAAAAACATACCATCCGTAGCTTACTTTGGAGACTATCTGCAGACTTCCTCGCCATCTCCAACTCTCCTTCCAATGCACTCTGTCTGAAGAGAAGTTACTTGATTGCATTTGGACAAAACATAAAAATTTAAATGTTCTATTATATCAATGCATGTCCAATTCATGGGTTCCACAACTTCAGGTTGCGTATAGCAACTCCAAGTAAATCTTAGCGGCAAGATTAGGATAAGAGGGAGGGAAAAAAACCACTAGTGTGCTTGAAAAAAAAAGTAGATGATGAGTGGAGCTACATTGTGCATCGAAACTTAGGAACATGAAGACTTACAATATAATTAGCCGTCGTTGGATCTTTAAAACTCCACATTTCTTCAGGATCATGCAAGAGACATGCACATTTGCTATCCCAACTCGTATCCTCAGATGCCTCTGTAGAATGTTGCCTGATCTGGTAGAACTTGTCAATAATCTGTCATAAAAAAATATCTCCTTCAGGCTTCAGATGCAAAGAAGAGGAAGCAAAAAGCACTTCGAGAGAGAGAGAGAGAGAGAGAGAGCAATCACCTTCTTAAACGTTTCATTCTGCTCCTCTTTCACTTCTACGGTAACCCACAGTTCCTCGGTAAGTTTTTTCTGTGCGGAACACTCTGCTGTGAGCTCTTCTATCCTGCACCACCAATAACATGCAGGCCTAAATGGAAGAACTTGAAAATAAATAGCATCTTAAAAGTAATGAAAAAGTAAGTATGACCACCGATAGACTTTGTAGAACTGGGGACATTAAAAAACAACCATCCAGGATTTAGATTTCCAACAAGCTATCACAAATAGCATTCTATTAAAAGAGGATCTGTACAAAAGGCCACACAATTGATCTTGTAGAGAAAATACTAACAAATCAATGCAAATTCAGCAATACACAGGCGGCACAACATTACACTAATTTCGCGTTAACAACAAATTGATATTACCCAAGCAAACACCAAAACAAACTGAAGTGTCCTTCAAATTTGCACACAGAAAAAGGGGTCAAAAGTTTCCCAAAATTGTACAACCTCAATTGCATTTTTAGAATAGGATATAAATAACCTCTAAGTAGCACAACTTCAACATGAGAGAAAAGAAGAAGAAGAAGACTATCCACATACTAAAAGTCAATAACTGAATGATCAAAGAGCATCAAACTGAGCTTCAATCATTCTGAATCAGCCATGGGGTCAAAACAAACAGCAAGCTATAGCATGAGCAAGTGTCAAACTTTCTATTAAAACATGGAGCATCTCCAATATTTGTTCAATACCATGTCCTGATCATAAATTTCTTAAAGAACAACCTGATGCAGATTCTATACGTTCCATGAGATTTAGGATTATTTTGCTAGCTAGAGGTTTAGAATCGCTTTGCTAATACATAACGTTGTCATATTTGCTTACATACAAGCATAAGACAAATACCTTCTTTGTAGATCATTGAATTGCTTTGACATCAACTCCTCACTCTCCTTCGCCTTCTCAGCCTATTACAAGGCATGTAACATCTTCACAAAATTGTGTATTTTTACCCAAAAAAAAAGAAAATGCGACAAGAAAATTCTAAATGAAGTAACATATCAAGCTCAAACTTGATTGCTATCACAACCTCCATGATCGAATTGTCCCGTTCAGCAAAAGCAGCAGCTACACAGCCTTGGAAAAACTTAACCTGCTTCTCTGCTTCCAAGTTCTTGAGGAAAAGCAAAAAAACAAAATCAAACAATTCAGAAAACCAGACCCGTGAAATTAACAACAGCATGACACAACACACTTCATAAGCATTATTATCATAATCATCCCCGACACAAAAACCAATCAATGGCTCAAAGAAAAAGCCTCTTTTATCACTGTCAACAAAATCAGAACCGATATTATCATATTTCTTAGCAATAAATTTTAGTGAGAGAGAGATAGATATATATTAGACCTTGGCAACCTCTGCACTGTGAAGATCAGCCAATTGGGTCTGAAGAAAAACGAAAAGAAACATATTATAAGCTCGTTTACAAAATTGTTTACTTTACAATGAACAAAATCTGAAAATTACTACTTCACCTTGATTCGATAAGCCTCGGAAAGCTCCTCTTGAAGATTGAGATTCTCTCTAGTGCAAGCAGAAAGCTTCTTTTTCAAGCTCTCAATCTCCTGTTCCAAGCCAGCGATCCTAATAAAAAAATTTAATTTTTTGACGCAAAACATGTTCAATACTCTCTTTATCAAACATACTCCAACTCCCAGACTACAGCTGCCCCTTTCTCTCTCCCAATTGAAAATTTTAGAATTTTAATTTTAGTTGTTTAAAAAAAAAAAAAAGGAAAAATAATCATAATTGGAGAAGAAAAATGAAGACAACCTTTGAAAATGCAATTTGGTAGCAACACCCAGGTACGTAGGACCAGCTTGTTGCATACACAGCTGCTCAATATCTTTGTGCAATTCATCGCGCTCTGCAATCACAGTTGCACTATATTAATTAGCTAATGTATATATATATATATATATATGTATATATATATATGTATTATAGATTAAACCGACGATGGAGCAGAATACAGACCTTGTTCTAACTGTCGGATGCGAGCGAGCAAAGATTCGTTGCTGTTTAAATTTGCATCCATTTCTGGAAAGTTCACTCGAAAATTCCTTCTCAGAAAACTCCCTATTCCAGTAAAAGCTTTAATCTTGGAAACCTAACGCACCCATAATCACTGGGTTTTCCATTTTTTTAAAAATAAATAATTATTATGGTTATAATTTTTCAATTTCAGTACATACATACATACATATATATATATATAGGGAGAGAGAATGAAAAATCAGAATAGTGAATTGGGAATAGTTGTTTATTTACCTGGAAGTTGCGCGAAGAACGTATTTCGTAAGTACTACTGCCTGACAGATTGGATTCTTGCTAGGTAGGAAAACTATTTTTTATTCTTTTTTAAGAATTTATGTTATTTAGGAAAAGAAAACGAAATTCTTGAGGCTGATGATCAAAATGAAAGAAATTTTAATATATTTTTTGTTTTTGAGAAACACAACGTATATGATAATGTGAATGGACATACTTGCTGTTTTTCTGCTCTAAGAACGTCATGTCGTTCATCTAAAATAGGAACGACAAAGAAACTCTAATGTCAGGTTTCTTTTTTTTTTTTTTTTGGGAAGGAAACCAACGTCAGGTTTCTATCATACAAATATATAGGTTTCTTCTTTTTTTTTTTTTTTTTTTTTAATAAAGAAATATGCAGTTTTTACCAAGCACGATTTCTTTTTCGTTTTTTTAAGAGGAAAAACACGATTTCTTTATTGAGTGGGAATTGAAAATTGTTTTCCTTTCTCCAAGAGTTTTGGTTTTCTTTTGCTTTCAGATCTAATTGACAATTAATATGCGTTTAACAACACAACTTAAACTTTATATTTTTCATCTCAGTTTTTAACTTTTTCTGAAAAATCAACAAAAATTATAATTAATTTTTAAAAAATCAACCAACTCAAACGGTTTTACCAAACGCACACTTAGTAATGCTATACAAAACTTCAACGTGAGGCGCAGAGTTTAAATGCGGAAAGAAGTCTCAATAAATCCTGACTCCACTAAAATTCCATTTTCTCGTCTACATTTTTTGAAGAAAATGCAGCCCTATATGAAGAGAGAAACAAATTGATTAAGTAAAAAGCAGACTAATAGTAATTCATCAGTAGCTATTCTACTGACTAATTATAAGATTACTTTTAACTATATATAAACAAAAAGAAGGAAATCTCCTGCCTTAATGAAGGCTCTATAGCATCTAGCTGCCGAGATTACCTTAACTTAAACGAGTTACAAAATACAAAAGACGACTTCTAAAACGACAACCAAAAAAAAAAAAAAAAAACTAAGGAAACTAAACTGTCTGCAAATGACGAATTTGTCCTCCAGATGGAAAGTCAACATCCCAAGATTATGTCCACTGCTCCTTTTTACTAAACCATTCTGTGAGTTCCCAATTCCCTTCAAGTTCGAATCGTCTGCATATTCTACCAAAGACCAAACAAAACAAAGCCAATCAAATTTCCCTCGTGAAGAAATATGTATATATATGTATCTATGTATGTATAAAACACCAAGGGTGCAAGCAATTAGCGCATACAACTACATGGTTGGTATACGGACACTAACCAGTCTGTAGGGAAAACTTATCTAGGCAGGAATATAGTAGGCACAATTATGAACTGTTAGATTTTTATTGAGCTTTGTTAAACTGTTATTCTTTTCTTATTCTGATTGTGGTCCGACGGTCAGAACTATGTCTTACTAATTAGGTTTTTCTTCCATACCGTACCATATTCTGATTGTGATCTAATGGTTCGGAATTGTGTCTTACTACTAAGGTTCTTCTTTCATACCCTCCCACAAAATTCCCCGTTTTCCATTGGGAATAAATCAAAACAGCAAAAGGGAGAACCAGACCACTCTGTGATATTCATTTCATTTCGTGGAGGTGAAAAACATGTATGAATTTGTACAAGCACAAACAAGAGGATGCATTTTTGCTTCAAATGGTGATTTCATCTTCAATTTTGCCAAATAAAGTATTCAAAAGAAAAGCAAGAGCCCAGATGCAAAATAGAAACGAAGTAAAAATAATACAAAGAGCTTTTTCTATCAAAAAAGTTGAAGATAAATAGATTATAAAAATTTTACCATCTTCTGGGTGTTTCTTGCTTTCAGAGTCTTCATTGCAGCATCTGCAAAGGCTTGTGCAGCCGCTGCTTCAGCTTCAGCTTGATCTGCCTCCCTTGCTGCCTCCTCGGCTTCTGCAATGGCAGCTTCTGCATCTGCAACTGCTCGAGCAGCTGCTGCTGCAGCCTCTTTTGCAGTCATTTTTCTCATCTGAGCTAACTCTAAGTCAATCTGGGCTTTGGTAAGTACGAAGGGTTCCTCCTTTTCAAAATTTGGTGGATCCCTTTGGCGTCCTTCAAACAGTAGTGGGGAGGAAGTCCGTCTTCTATCCAGAAATGCCGGAGTAGGCGTAATCCTGTACTTGCGTTTGACCTGCAAATTTCAAAAAATAAAGACACAAGAAATAAGGTCCAACGCCTAGTCCTCCTTTCGAGCACTATCAGACCAAAGAAAAAATTATGGACAACATACGAGGCCACAGCGATTTTGCTGAACTCTTACATTGAATATTATCAGCAAATCCACACTAAAATTACCAATTAAATCATGCAGTCTAAGTAAATTAGATTGCAGAGTGAATAACAGTCATCCAAGTAAGTAAAAATCACCCCATGTAAATCACGGTTGCAACAGTAAATGTGTATAAAAATATGCATGTCTATAGGAGTGTTTGTTAGTACCTGGTAAATCCACTCAATGAAAATGATTAAATGGACCCCCCTTATCATTTCTTTCTATTTTCTTTTCATATTTTATTTCTTCATCCTATTCCTCTAACAACAGGCAAAACTACAAGAGGAACTGGAAAAATAGATAAAAGAAACAGAGAATGGTGGAGAGTTTCGAGGACACCCCACCTCCCTAGGCTAAACGTCAATGACCAGAGAATCTAACTGCCTACTCACACCTCACCATTCAGCCTATATTCACCGTTCTCCTAACCACAATCCAGCTCCGATGTCCAGCTGCAATGTCCAGCTCAGCATCCTCCGCTTCTCCTATTACCATCTTACCCTCCACTTGCTTCCCAATTTCCCTTTGCATTTCCTTGTGTACAAAATACCCGTAAAACCATTACCGTGGTCCCTAACAGTACGTAAGTGTGTGTATACGCATGTATACACCAAACATGAAAAGCACAGGCTATGTATGTATTTCTATAGAACAGTCTTAAAGTGCGTGCATTTGTGAAAATATAAAGACGAGCCAGCATCAGTAAAACGCACAAACTCTTGTAACATCTTATAACAATCAGATACTTATTTGCAAATCTACCAATTATTTGATGTTTCTTTTCCCCAATTAAAGTTAGTGCGTTACAAAAGCCTTTAATGATTTCAAATTTCAAGTTATTGGCCGTTTTCTTTCATGTAAAAGGAGTAAAGGAAAACTACAAACATGAATATAAATACATTTAAAGTTAAAAAATTGTGAGCTTCTTAATCAAAACAGAAGATGCCATTAGTACTCCTTAAAAAGTTCTCTTTCCTAAATTCTTTTATCTGCTTGGTGCTTGCAGAAGTTGGTTAATTAGAATCTGCTGCATGCATTAACAAACATTCAATCTTTCAACGGCACAATTATGAAAAAATTTGACACATTCAAACACAAGGGAGAACAATAAAGAAAGCAAATCATTTGTGGTTTATCTAACTCAAACTAAGCGAACCTTGACTACAAAATATCTATCAGTAAAACGTTTTGCACAGATTCACACATACAAAAGATGGGACAACACATACTAAGAACAATATAAACGCATATTAAGTACATCGTGAGGAAACATTAAGATGTCGAAAACAGTAAAAAGGAACAACAATGATGATAATATGGAAACCAAATGCTTGTCTGAAGACAAAGCTTTCTTTCACAACCTGTATCAAATCCCCAAATTAAAGAAGGAAGAAATGGCAATAGAAGTAGACAAGTACGTAATGGGATGAAAGAAAGCGAGAAGGGAGAAAAAGATCATTACCAACTCAGATCTCTCCATCTTCACAGTTCACCCAAAAGTTAAGCAACAGCTACAAGTTCTATCCTAACCTTAATCCCTAAACCAAACCCTAAACCTGATGGTCAAATATAAACAGGAATCAGGAAGAAATAGGAAAAGTAGAAAAAGTGGCAACGTAATTAAAGAGGGCTAATTTACAGTTCAAATCCTCCTCATTTGACTCCAAAGGAAAGGTAAACATTTCCTTCTCGTCGAGTAAAATATTCAGAATAAGGCATGTACGCAAAATAAGAGGAGAAAATCCATTAAAAAAAGAGAGAGAGAGGGGGAAAAAAAGGGCGAAGGAGAAAGGGAAAATATATACTAGATTCAGAACTCGATATCTTAATCTTCCAACTCAAAATCAACATTTATTCCCACTCATCCCCACACTCATAGAGCTCCCTGCAGTAGAATTGCAACAAAGCCAACCTAATAGCGTGCCCCTCCCACCATAGCACCTTGCCACACAGCAATAGCAAACTACCCAAAACAGCCCATGTTAACACATCACCTTTGCAAGCAATGAAGTGAACACTTGTTAATAATTAAACGAGGCCAAACAAAGATTGTTAATAAGTCGAACCGTAACTTGTCATGGGAGATTCAATTCATTAACTTGCCTCAGAAAAAAAATATATAAAAATATATATAAGTATGGGCTAGAAGAAAAGGGAGGAAAAAACCTCCTAACATGTGTCATGCAGGAAAAATCTACCACCAACCATCAGCCAATTCACGCAGCCAATTGGAATACAGGATCAAAATAGTTAAATCTTGCATAAAGTCTACTGGATATTCATCTTTCATATTCCCTAAGCACAAATTTTGCGCTAAGAGATTCCCATATCAATAGGACATTCCCCTCTGTAAGATAACTATTGTCACTCCAAATGCGTGGATACCATTGTCAAATAGAATCTGATCCTTGGAAAAATATACAGAGACAATGTTATCGTCGACAAAAACAACACGCAGCACTCATTCACAAGTCCTTGAATTACTTGCTTTAGCAATTTGTTCATTATCTCAAAAGTAACGGTAACCAATGCACATGCCAAGGCCCCGTAATTTCAGACACTGTTCTTCCTTGCTTATTCGATACTAATTTCATTTCACCTAATAAATTCACTAAATTTTCATAAAAAATATATAGATCTGCGTCATACCTTAATCAATTTCCCATTTGCTGTCAAAGTCTTCAACTTTGCTGACAATAGCCTTTTAAAGTCCGGAGGAGCCCAATATTGTTCCTATAAGAGAAATGCTCAGAAGCTCATTCCATCGAGGGGGGGAAAGTAATATACACACATCATCAAAATCATTAAGCCCCAAAGTACTGAAAAAAAATTATTCAACAAGGCCTTTTTTCCTTCTTTTTTTTTGTGATTGAATTGAGCATTTAAATCCACATTGAAATGCTTAACACCATCTAACCTCTTATGTAGCCTGTACAATTTTTGTTCTCATGGTTTAGTTTGGTTCAAATCAGTAAAGCATAGAAAATTAAATAAGATGGTTCAATTGCGTTGCATAATTAATAGATTACCTCGATATAGGTACCGATCGTCGTCTTATTAGAACCCCCAGGCTCCTTCAAGCTAGCGATAGCCTCCATTATGAGATTGTCCAATCTACAAGCATGAATAGCAATTATGGTGGAGCAAAAACTTTCCAAGACTGGATGTAACATGAAAGGAAACTGCTTTACAAAATCTTAATAACGTGATTTGATTCACAATTAGCTTCATATAACTTCCGAAATAAATTTAGAGCATTAACAAATACCATGATTATTGACCAAGGATGTTCACATGAACAGAAAACACTGCTATAAAAACAAGAAGTCAAATAATAAAAAGGGTGAGACATCAAAATCAAAAAGGGCATCTAACCTTACAATAGACCTTTTTGGACCAGAAATCTGCAGCGTATGCTGCATATCAGCAGAAATCTCAGGAGGCATTGCATCCACAGTTTCTTCATCACTCTGCACAGCAACACTAGCACTAGCAGTAGCGTTTTCATCTTGTTTAGGAACCTGATGGATCCTCTTAAGCGCTACCCGAGCCTTATCCCGAGAGCCCCATCCATTTGCCATGACACTCATGTTTCTCCATTTGTCCTGCTCATGATAAACGCCAAAAACAATCAATTACTCGACAACAGAATAGAGTCTGGCACAACCTTGCAGTCACGGGAAACCTATGATGGGAACAATTTAAAGAAGCACACTTCAAAATTCGTTACCATGAAAGTGATCTCTCCAAGGCAAAAGCAGAAATATGAGAACTATACCTTAAGATCTACATTTGAGCGCAGATACAGAACAGTACTAAATTCTGGATCTTTAAGTATTGTGCGCCATTTTCCCGCCCCATGCTTCACAACTCCAGCTTTAAGTGCCGCTTCTTCTTCCTGAGTCCATTTTTGCTTAGGAGCACCCATAAATGGAAGCAGAAAGCAACCCCACCAGAAAATCGGACCTGCAAAACACAGAGCCTCTATAACAAAAGCACGGAAAAGAAAGAGTAATACAGTTCTAATGAAGAAAAGGAAAAACTTAAAAGGCACCAATTATCATATAAGGAAACACACGCAAGCAGACAAAAAATGCGTCTGTACAGGTGCAAATGTGTCTGTGTGTGGTGTGCACACGGATCAATCCAAACACACGCGTCCACACACTAGCTATGCATGTCCGTAAACTGTCAAGAGAGAAAAGGTGCGATACGCAATCTTCAATGATGCTCCGCCCAAAAGGCAAACATCATTAAACTACTAAAAAAACTTGAGGACAACACTCCCTGAAGAAGAAGGATGACAATAATGCAATAAAATAGATAGGTCTTCAAGCCTGCTAAGGTGCTAAATTCGAATGAACATTAATTTTCTCTACCAAAGAGGCAATAGCATTTAGTTTCGCTAATGTGCAAGTGACATCCAAAGACACCATCCCCAAGGCATTATACCACATCTTAAATGCAACTTATAAATCACCCAAAATCTCCATTTACAAAAAAACTTTTAAAATCCGCTGAGCCAGCTTGAGCACATAGCTATACCCAATGATTATGAACGAACATTCAACAATAGTTCATAATAATTCAGTTTAGCTTCGTGGTCAAGCTGGCTCAGCAGATTTACAAAGATTTTTTGCAAAAGAAGATTTTCGGGTGATTATGAACTAACATTCAACAATAGATGCTCAATTCGTAAACAACACTAAGAATGGTTAAACGGGCATGGTTCTAGTTGGGAATAAACCAACTCATGGATTAACCAACGTCAAAATATGGCACATAAACAATAAAAAAAATAAAAGTATCAATAACAGAATTACATTCAAAACTCATACTTCATTAACCTTCTAACACAAATTTGAGGGATAAGAAAAACATTTATAAACTCAAAGTAAGAGAAAAAAACAACTTTTTCAGCCAAACAATTATCAAAACCCTGGCAGCAGAAATCCAACAGGTAAAAAAATATGAAGACTGCAAATAAATAGATAATACAAACCTAAACAGAAAATTGAGAATCATTTTCTTATGAAACCATAACGCTATAGAGTCACTCATTTCTCTATACTAGTTACTTTTCTCTTTCTTGGATTTTCTTACATAAAATCATTCCTCAGAATTTGCATCCTTCTCTATTTCCTTAGCTTGTGAAGTTTTGCACATATATTTTCTCAAAAAAATAAAACAAAAATAAACGAGTGTCTACATATAATATCAGACAAAACGCATTCATGCAAACTACAAGCTATCAAAATTTTAAAAAAAATAAAATGAAAATAAAAATGAATAACAATATAATAAGACTAAACGTTGGAAAAAAAAAAAAATTGAAATTGGAGAACCTTGTTTTTGGGGACCTCGTTCCGCGTCAGAAACCAAAATGGAGAAATCTCGGTTTCTTCGAATTCAGGCAAGAGAAAAACGAAGATTGCAAAACAAAAGAAGACAGGATTTTATTATTGTTTTAATTTTCGTTAACTTAATTTTGCTTTTTTTTTTTTTTTTTTTGGCTGGCGTCTGAAGCAAGGAATTGGGAGAGTATTCACCGACTAGGGCTTTACGGTCGTGGGCTGGTGGATCGGAGACGTCTGTATGTTTGTTTGGTTGGTTGGCGTCACTCCGTCGACGGAGCAGACGGACGACACGAGAGCGAATTCCGGTCTGAGAGAGAGATGGAGAGGGGAGAGAGGAGAGAGGGATTTATATTGGATAGGAACGTGCCAAAAAGGAGTTAACGCCGTTTATGGACTTCAAACAACACGACGCCGTTTTGAGGAGTGCACAGACATCTTCGTTCTCAAAAAATTAAAAAAAAATAAATTTCTCTCTGCGTGGCATGAGGATCTTTTCTTTTTTCTTTTTTCTTTTTTTTGAAAATTAAATCAAAAGAATTATGCAAAATGTCATTAGTCATTACTATGAGTTCGAAACTATCACTCTCGAAACAAAACTATTGAATTTTTCTGTTGTGTTTTTTTTTTATATTTAAAAAGAAAGATTTGAACTTCATATTTTATTATAAAATTAGGTATGTAATAATCATTATATCATAATCATCGTTCTTTTCTTCTATTATTGCGTTAATGATAAATTTGTGTGTTTACTCAATAATATGTGTAAAATTTGTGTTTGGCCCTCCTAAAAATTTATCTTTGTACTTTCTTTTTTCAACTATGATATATAGGGAGATGATACTTTTCTTTTCTTTTCTTTTCTTTTTTTTTTTTCAGAGGATGCTACTTTTTCTTATTATATGGATATAAGAACTTTGCATTATCAATTAAACAAAAACAAGAAGCACGCGTTTGAGTTGATTTTATCATACAAAGTTTAACCTTAAGACTAATTTTTTCAAAAAATTAAAAATTAAAAAAATCATGCACCAAGAATTAGAATTTAAAATTCTCACACAAAAAAGTTAATAAATATTGAACTGAGAGTGCAAATTCATGAAATAAATCGTAACATAAGAAAGTGAAATAAATTGTGCATTCATGAAAAATACAAGCATATTCCAATATCTTCGCCTTCTTGTGAACGTATTTGCTTCAAATTGTTCCAAAATACAGCTATCAGCAATAGACTGCATGAGGTGTCACGTAGGGTCAAGTGGTCAAAATATCGATATCTTGCGGATATTGCTTCCATTCTTGCCGAAGAATATATAGGTGGTAACTAACAATTCTGAATAATTTCTCTTTCATATTATACATATTTTTTCCTTATTCTTAATTTATTAAAAAAAAAAAAGGTAAATTTGACCAACGAAATCAATCATATACCAAAAACAATGAGACATACCACTTTGGCACCCTATCTATTATGCAACTAATTTGGAACTTTTGCTGTGGATGCCATGTTTGCCGTTTGGCATTGGCATACATAACATGCACCCGTAGATAATTTTGGACATTTTTCATTCTTGGCAAACAGCTTGCTCACTCGGTGTTACTATTCTGATTATTTTGCACTCCTTGTAATATTGTGCAACCATGAGCGTCATTGCTCATGGAGACATTACATGAGATAGTTAAGCGGTTCGTTCTCTTTTGAACCATCCAACCATCATGGAATATGGCAATTTATTTTAAGAGTAATCCAAATAATCTCACAAGGAATGGTGTGTCTCCCTCGATCGGGTATACCTCTACCACTACAATCTTCTCTTTTTCCTTAAAAAAAATCTTTGCGCATTATTGTTCTTTTAAAAAATATGAATTATTGTTATTATTGCTTCATTAAGATAAAGTTGAATATTCGAAATCGCTTGATTAATTTAAGACGCACTTGATCTACACATGATTATTATAGCCCAGTTTTAAGAGTAAAGGATTATTACGATATTAAGGACTATTTCCGAAACGTTTAAAAGTTCAAAGACTAAAACAAGATTAGACATATGATTCGCAATCAAAAATGATATTAAACCAAATAAAAAATACGACATGTCACCAAATTTTCCCAAAGTTGAGGAGAGCTGAAACATGGGCTCCAAACTGGGCCATACTTGCCTCAGACAACATATGCTAGGATGGGCTGGCCTGAGATAGGCCCCGCAGCCCGGCCAGGCACACATCATATCTAAAATCTAAATAGCTAGGTAAATCTGCGCCACTTTTGGTCAAAGGATTTTATGTTTTTTCAGCACATCGCACGTTCATACACCAACTTCTTGTTTGATGAAAACATATACACCAACTTCTTCCAATAAATACAACTCATGTTGGTTGCACGTATAATCTATTAGTATGACAAACTCCGCTATAAGATAAAGAATTCAAACCCCTGCCCCTGAAATTCATTGTTTAAAAAGAAACTTCCATAATTCACAAATTAATTGTAATACACTTCGAATGTGGGCTACTGATGCTTGATCTGAACAACTAGGAAAAATATCTACAATGTCATTTAGCCAAAAGACATAAGGCGCCCCAATATTAAAGAAACATTTCTGAATTGCCAAACAACAATGATAGAGTGAAATTGACATTTATAAGTGAACTAAAACAAAAATGTTAAAAAGAGCTAAACCACTAATTTATAGCAAGCTTAGAATATTACCAGCAAATCTTGACAAATCCTAGTATCCTTGCAATTTAAAGAACTCCGACACATGTGTTTGTAAAGTCCTAACGTTGCATCAAATACAGTTGGTATCTCTTTTTTGCACGTTTTCCACTCAAAAAATCCAATTATATCTTTGGAAGATTCTACCAGCCTCCACAAGCAAACTACACAGAGGCCAACAAAGCACAAATTTCTTCCTCCAGCTAGCTTAAATCTGATCCCAAAAAGAAACTAATCCAACTCACGCCATATCGAACCACATTATCAAAATCAAAAGCAACAAACAGATCTAAATCGAAGTATAGCTGTCCGTCCCGTCCATTCCATACTCACCCTCAACACATACATCGCTCTCATAATCACCCGCTAACTTTTTATACTCACAAGAAAATGATTCAAAAGAGAAAAATATACCACATTGATAAGAGTAATATTGACAAACTAAATGAATTCATAGTCACAAAGACACAGAGAATATATAGGTCTCATTGCAAGCAAAGGTTCATGAAACAGTCAATGTAACAGGAAAAAAGGCAAAAATAAAACTAGACAGGGGAAGTTGAAACTGAAACAAAGTTAACAGTCTAACAGATGGGCATCATCGTTTTTCCACAACAAATTCCGATAGCATTGTTTTTTGTACGTGTCTCTTTCGGACAGACTCATGCAACAACATTCACAAATCAAAAGCAAGCGTCCAACAGACAGCAACAGCACAGAGCGGCCAAACTGCACCAAATTTTTGCATCAAACAGAAACCTTGTTAATCACAACCATACGAGAAAAATGTACATCCATACAGTACAACTTCACAAAGCATGATTTTTTTTCTTCTTTTTTTTTTTTTTTTTTTTTTTTTTTTTAATGTCAATGCAGTAGTAGTTTTGAATTCAGCTAGCAAAATTCTCAGCAAATTTTACATTTTATAGCCAAACAAATCTCGCTTTGACTTCTCAGATTTTTTTTTTTTGGGGTTACATTCCAAAATTTAAAAGAAAATTATTGCGTCTAAAAATCAGTAGAAAAATTGTGGTTGCAGGCAGAGACTCTGCTATAAGATCAAGAATTCGAAATCTTAATCCCCAAGTTCTAAAAAAAAAAAAATCGACAAAAAAATTTATTGAAAATGAATAAATAAATTTCTAGTTTTCCTAGAATACTCAGCCACAAACAACTTGTCGTTAACGACCTTAAATAAAGATATCGAAAAATCAGAAAACTCAATAAATTGATATAAAAGGTATTTAGCGAATATCAAAAGTATTGCCGTCGAAAGCCGGAGCCAAACTAAAAACAAAAGGCCAAAAACAAAAAAAATTGAAAGAAAAGAAAAAGAAACGGCGCACGACAACTATCGCCCGCAGAAAAGAGAGTTGACTCGTTTAAAACTCGGAAGGGACAAATCGAGATCGACCGAGTCTAATCAGATCTGAGTTAAAGGGAGCGAGTTGAAAGAAAACGTACCAGCCTTCCAAGAAACCGGAACTTTGTTGCTGCCGCTGAGGGGGAGGCTGGGCGTACTGAGGAGCGTAGGGCGGCGGATAACCCTGCTGAGGATAGCCCTGGGGAGGATATCCCTGCGGGGGATATCCCGGCGGCGGATAAGCGTCCTTCGGATATCCCTCCGGCGGATAACCTATTCCAATATTCCATGGATTCACCAAAATTCAAATCATCAGAACCAAACAAACCCAAAAAAAAAAAAAAAAAAAAAGAAATTAAGCGGGTAATGCGATAGATCTAGCGAAATCACGGACGGACCTTGCGGCGGAGGAACGCCGACGGGAGGTTGTTGCTGGTTGTAGTAGCTCATTCTCTTTTCGTAGGGGGGTGTTTGTTTGGTTGGTTTCTTAAACAATGGAGGAAGGCTTTTAAGCAGAGAGAGAGAAAGAGAGAAGCAGATGCACACGGAAGCGGGCGAGTTAATATTTGCCAACAGAAGGAACCGAAAACAAATAATAAAAAGAAATAAAAGGGAAGATGGTTACCGATTAGGAGCCACTACCGAAGAGGTTTTTTGTTTTTGTTTTTGTTTTTTTTTTTTTTTTTAAAAGGAAGGTTTGTTTAATTGTTTGTTAATAACAATTTGCTTTTTTTTTTTTTTTGCTAAAATTTTTAATTAATTAGGATTTGTTTGGTTAACAGTCTCCAAAGGAGAGATTGATTTTCAAATCTTATTTGATTACACAACTTAATTATAAATGCCTCTTTCAAACTCAAATTTTAAAAAACAACTTTTTATAGTAGTCGACGAGATTTTTTTAAAACTAATATGACAAGCTGAATAATATAAGATTTATCTTACATTTTAAATTTTACACTATTTAAATATCATCATTTGTTACTCGAAAAAATAAAATGTCACTATCTAGTTTCAATTCAAATTTTAAACAAATACATGTTTCTAGAAAGTGGGATGCTAATATTGACATGTCATAGACTGGTTGGACGATGAGATTGCAAAATGAAATTGCACCATGAGGATTCTCGGTGGTGAAAAAACCAGGGCTAAGGATGTTCACATATCGGGTTATCCGAATTACGTATCAATTTATAATCCAATCCATGACATTTAGAGTGGAAAAATCTCAATCTATCACTAATCTATGAAACTTTTAATTCAATATAATACAATTCATAAATATCGAATTACACATATCGGATTGAAGAATTCAATTTGTTTACTCTAAAAACTAAAATAAAGTTTTTGAACATAAAATATTTTAATAAACTTACAACACAATTAACTTATAGTCTTTGATCATAAGCTTAATTGTAATATAAGAATATAAATATGGGGTTCGGATTCACAGATTATATAAATTAAGATATTCTCAATCTGTAATATTCAAATGAAGAAAATCTTAATTTGTTAGTGACTCAACCCAATTCAATCAAAATAATTGAACTGAATTGAATGAATTGACATATTTAATGAACACCCTTGCCGGGGCAGTCACGACTCAAGTTAGATGCGGTAAAATTATTATTATTATTTTTGTTCAGAGAAAACATTAAATTATTATTTATTTTGCGTAAACTCCTCCCCCCCTGCCCCGGCACCTTTTCTCCCGGAGAGAGAAAAGGAGATGAAAAGGATAATATCGGAAAAAGGGTTGGGGTTTGTTGGAAAAACACGTCAAATTTTGACAATTCCGCGTCCAAAGCGTGTCCTAAAACCCATGGCCAAATGGAAGGCACACCTAGGGATGGTACTTTTTCGAGAGATGTACAAGACAATTAGGGATGGCATTTAATGGTATTTAGACCAAAAATAAACAATTGACATAATAACGAGACTTTCGAATGATATATATATTTTTTTAATAAAGAATTGTGATGAGGTATTGTTGTTCACCGGGGGTTGTGCACTTAAAAAAATACAATTTAATCTAAGTTTTTTTTTTTTTTAATACCGTCTAAACTATTCAACTTTTTATAATTTATTTCTCAAACTTCTAATTTATTCTTTAATTATTTCTTGAATTGCTGCTCTGTATTCTACTTTGCTATCCTCATTAAATTAATGGTTTGAATCTAGAAGAATTGGATTAGAGTTTGAAAATATGATTTTAAAAAATTTTGATTAGAAATATCATTTTCCATCCTCTCACAATATGCACGTGAACAACAAAATAAGACATACTCCAATGATTTAAATGATTTAGGGGATAAATATATAAAAATTTGAAATTTGAAAATTAATTTGTCAAAAACTGTAAAAGTCAAAGGTACAACAACGCTAATAGATTATTCTTTTGCTCACAGGGATGTTTGATATTACATTTCATTTTAAATTAAATTATACTTTTTCATCTCAATTTTTATCTTTTTCTGAAAAAATTTTTTGTCTTTTTTGAAAAATTTTTTTATCTTTTCTAAAAAATTAACAAAAATTATTATTAAAATTTAAAAATTTTAAACTAAACTCATTCACCAAATACCCTCTTAGTGAAATTTATTTTAAATTTTTAAAAATAAAAAAAAATAAAAAAGGAGGAGGAGACAAACTCAGCGGAAATGGGGTGAGTATTCAAAAGCAACATAGTGACCTCATCCTATTTATGTGAATTTATGCCTATTAGCATGGGCACTAATAATTTTTTTCACAACCTTTCCTATTAAACCATGTAACTTAGGCCACCAAATATATATTTATTATTCACAAAGGTAAAAAAAAGTGGACACCAAGCATATCTTGGCATGAGAAATCAATTATACTACCAGTTTATAGCCAAAGTTATAATTGATCACACTCACACTTCCGTTTTAATTGCATACGTTTGGTTCTAAGGTTTAGATCAGAGAATCTAGATTTGAAATGATTATGGGTTTATTGAGACGTTTGAATTATTAAAGTTAAAAAATGTAAAAACTTGAAATGTATTTGGAAAAAGAGAGTGATTGGCCAAAATAATTCTTGAACTCTTTTGAATATGATGGTTTGATTTTTGTTTCTTTTTTTTTTTTTAACGAAATAACCCTAAACTCTTTTTTTTTTTGTCATTACAATCTTTTTCGTCAAACTCCATTAAATTTCTAACATAATCTTGCTAAAAATATACTTTTTTTTAGTAAAAAGGCTAAAATATTCTCAAATCTCTCAAAAAGTCCTTCCCCCTCTCCCCTTCCCCCCTCTCCTTCATATTGTTGCTTTGATTCATAATCAAAACTAGACCAAGCTTCCAATCTGGCTTGGCCCCTCCCACACCCCCCCAACCCCAATTTCTAGGTCGTCTGGCCCCCGCCCAAGCTTTCGATCTAGTTCGTGCCCCCACCTGGTTTTTCGATTGTCCCCCACAAGCTTCCAATATGGCCTGCCCCTCCCCACCCCCCGTTTCCCAGTTTCGATTTAGTTTGCCCTTTAAACTTGATATGGATAGGAAATTAGCTATTTGACCTTCAAAAAGCAAGAAATGTACTTCTCACGTAACCGATTCGTTAGTTTTTGACATTAAAGACTATATTGGCCAAAAAAAAAAAAAGAGTTTAGGATTATTTCGACCACAAAAAAAAAGGGATCAAACCGTCACTTTTAAAAGAGTTAAGGAACTATTTAGACCAATTACTCGAAAAAATATATATCAATATAGAACTTGTTTTATTCATATCTAAATTTATGTAATTTAAAAAAAATATATCATGTCATTTGAACTTATCTATACAAAATTATGGACTTTTAAAGTTTGAATTATAAAAATATATAAAATAATAAAGTTGAGCAAAAAAGATAAAAATTAAATTATAATAGTAGGATTTGAATTATAACACCAATAAAACCCGTAATTACTTTGTTTTTTGGAATTCGATTTTGTGTTGTGTACTAAAGCAAAAAAAAAAAAATCAAAAATCAAAAATCAAAAAGAAAAGAAAGAAAGGAAAAACAAAAACCTTGTGTAATCATTGGAGGGTACGACTCAAATTCCAATTGATAAGGTAAATCACACAGGACTTCCATTGATTAGAACCAGTCAACCAACATTTCATATCATGGATGTATATTAATTGACGAAGGACTATGATCTACATAATTTTAATTTTTTGGAATTTTTTTTTTAGTCAAATCTCTTCTAGTTTTGAGTTTATTTCATATAATTAAAGCTATAATAATCACACCATCTCAAACTTGAAAACTTAGGAAAAACAATAATAATTTTTAATTCCAGGCATCATTCACCAAACAATTAGAAGACAACATTATTTTGCCCATTGTGATTGATTCAACATTCAAAACAAAAAATAAAAAATAAAAAATAAAAAATAAAAAATAAAAAATAAAAGCAAAACGAAAACGAAAACAAAAAGGAAAAAGGGCATCATTTACCAAACAAGTCAGCAGACGACATAATTTTGCCCGTCGTGACTGGCTAAACATTAAAAAAAAAAATTTTAAAAATAAAAACAAAAATAAAAGCAAAACGAAAACGAAAGCAAAAGGGGAAAAAGATGCCAATCAATTTCAGATAGCTTTATATCCAGCTGCCTTACGCTTCAAAGACGGTAGTTGTGGTCTAAAGTTGTCTCCAGAATATAATATATACATATATATATTTATTTATTTATTTAACCATTCCACAATAATGGAACCATTAAATATTTTAGGGGTTTGAAAGAAACTTAAAATTTTGAATGAAGCTTGTAATAAAATTAAATTGATTTTTTGACTTTTAATAATTTTGCATAGAGTATTAGTTGATTTCTGGCTTATTAGGAGTTTTTAGTGTGAAAATTTGGATCTTTAAGAATTTGTTTGTTTTTACATCTCATTTTAAACTAAACTGTACTTTTTCATTACGCTTTTTGTCTTTTTCTGAAAAAGTTTTTTGTCTTTTCTAAAAAGTCAACAAAAATTACTATTGAAACTTAAAAATCTTAGCCTTTGTTTGCCTCATCATCTCATTCCAACTCAAACTGTACTTTTTTTTGTTTTTTTTCCCAAAAAGTTTTTTATCTTTTCTGAAAATTCAAAAAAATTTGACTATTACAACTAAAATATTTCAACTCAAACTAACCAACCAAACAAATCCTTAAACTAAACTCATTTACCAAACACCCTTAAAAGTCAAAACTAAGCAAAACACAAATTTTTCTAAATTACGTGTAGATATTGCGATTACAAGATTTTAGGGTGAACGAACTAATAAAAAAATAATAATATTAAGGAAGTATTTGGTGAATGAGTTTAGTTTAAGATTTTTAAATTTCAATGGTAATTTTTTAGAAAAGATAAAAAAAATTTTTTCAAAAAATATAAAAAATTTTTCAAAAAAAATAAAAATTATGATGAAAAAAAGTATAATTTAGCTTAAACTAAATTCACACCCAAACAAGTCCCCAGAGTGATAAAGTAAACGATGAAACAGTTAACAAATGACTTTAGCATTTCTCTAAAGAAAAAGGTTCCCAACAAGTGGCAGGAGACGAATGAGAGAAATAATAAAGGCGCCTTGAAATCCGGGCCAGTTATCCCCTGGACATAAGGAAGCTACGCCCCTATATGCCAACGTGACAATTATATTGCTTGCATCACTAATTCTATTAGTTATATATTCCTATCATGAGCCAATAATTTTACTCGGTAACCTGATTAAATGTATGCACCGATCTTATTGTAGCAAGATGTTCCCACTATGCTTAAATTTTCAATTTATTTTTAGATAAATTACAATATAATTATATGTAAAAATATGTTAGAATTTTGTTCTTTTTAATGTTCATAATTAGATCCTCATTGTTAATTATTAAATTAATGTGTGATTGTTGCTGTTATTATTTATTACTTAGAGTTTTTTTAAATGGAATTTAGAGTTTTCAATATAAATGAATGATGAACTGAATATTAGAAATATATAATATATATTTATTTATTTAATCTACAGGAAAACAATTTTATTTCAAAAACCTTGATAGGGCGAGTTTTCCAGATTGTGTGTGTGGGAGGAGGAGGGGACGGGTGGTGCTCCTTACCAACCGTATCTATTACCTATCCATAACGTACGATTATAAGTGTTAAATCTAATCAAAACTATATAATAAAAACAGATAAATATCTGACAACTCATACAATACTCAAATTAATAAGGTATTTTATTAAAGAATTCTCGATCTTAATATTCAAGAAAAAACTTTTATGAGAAATAGTACTTATTTACAACTCATCTTTCTCCTTTCTCCTTTTTTTTTTTTTTTGTTTTGATCCCTACATGCAAATATCATATTTTGTTTTAGAATCGTATACAATCATCACACCTATGCGGGCCTACATGTGGTTTTGTTCTGAATTACTAAATGGATATATATATATATATATATATATATATATATTTATTTATTTATTTATTTATGGGTATATTCTTGATTCTTCATCACATTACTGGTCAAAAAACTTTCTCCAGTTGTATAAGCCGTTTTCCTTAAGGCCGGTGATAGGGACATTTCATCTCCTTTTCACATGGGTTCAAATGTTTCTTGAATTATTCCTTGTACCTATTTCATGATCATATCCCACTAAGGGCCATTACATGAAACATAACTTTTGTCTTCCTTTGTAGACTATTCTGCACCATATGTCTGAACATTATAGGCAACCGTAGTAAACTTGGTATGTGTAAAAGCTCCATAGTAAACTTTTTTAATTGGCTACAAATTACTCGTTTTTATTTAGGGTTCACTTCTTGTTTCCAACTTACAAACTAAATTAGGTTAGAACCAAGTGCTCAACAAGGTACCATATATGAGTTGGTGCAATGATAATGGTCTCTTTATTCGACAATTTCATTATATAAGGTCTTGTCCGGTCAATATGTTATGTGATTTTAAACCCCTAAAATTTTGCGTTACATTGAATCCATTTGCATAGAAAATTGAATCAGATCATTTACGCTTCAAAAGTGAATCTGATATTTTTTTTAGAATGATCGTATGTTGCAATAATCATCCTCCTTTTTTAAGTTTTTGACCAGGTAAAAAAAAAAAAAAAAAAGTTCATCAAGGTTGTTGGGCTTCTACAACTGGCAAAGTAATATGGTGGATGACTGGACGTATATCTTCAGATGGCGAATTATTAAAAAAAAAAAATCAGCGGAATTTAGTACCTCTTTTGCCTCATTTACTTATTTTTGAGAATCTTATGGCAAAATTTGAGGTGGACAATATATATATTGCTTCTGAGTTTTTCAAAAATTACTGAAATCACGTCTGAAGTAGATAGCTTCAAATCCAATTAAATACCAGAAAAATAATTAACAATAATAATTCTGCATTCATGATAAGTTTCTTGCCTTTTTCAAATAAATGTATTATCAAGAATTGGGAAATCTCCTCCCAAAAAAAACAAAATAAATAAATAAATAAATTGTGAAATCTCCCAATTGTAAATCAGTGTTTGAAAATGTTGGCTTCACGAATTCTTATAGTTGTACGAATTAGTGTGCATACGACAAAGGAAACTGAAAAATAATAAGGATTAGCTAAGAGGCATTCAAATGGCAGTTGTGAATAAATACTAAAATATTATTCTGATGATGTAGCGTTTCTATATTATATACAATTATACACGTTCAGAGAGAGCTGAAAAAAATGTATTCTTCACCTAATTTTAAGATTTCTTCGCTTAGAAGGAACAGAAGAAGAGTACTTCACTAGTTCTTATTGTATATGATTTTTATATATTTATATTTACACTTCTTTGGTTAAGAAAGTTACTAATTATTCGAATTCAAAACTCCCAATACCCTTCTTTTGGGATGGAAAAGTTTCCAATTTCCTTCCTTTTTTTCTTCTTTAATTTAAAAAAGAGAGTATGAACCGAATGATTTACCAATGTTTTACAACAAATAATCACATAACGTTATACATTAAAATGGTAGGATTTCGTTTCGTTTATAATACAATAATTGTTCCAGTTTGTAAGAGTTATTTTTTATTTTAGGTAAATCAATTGAATTCTTCTCTATGGTGTTCAATCTCTTTCTGCTCAGTTTGACATTCAGACAATATTGGTATGCTCATTAAATCCTCTCCCCCATCCCCTTACATACATACAGACACACTTAGTTTTACGTTATAAATTTAATTCGGAAGTACTCCTCTGATTTCATTCAGAGTAAACTGTGTATGAAGAGCATATATAGGATATATAAAGATGTGCCGAATAAGAGCTCCGATCCTCTACCATGAGTCTAGTAACATTTCCATAACAAACATTGTCATCAACAATAAACACACATTAGAGAGCATGTCTTTGAATTATTCTTCTCCATTAATAGAGAGCTCAATTAATCACCTAAACTATCATTAAAATTCTCTCATTTTATTTATTGACTTAAGCATCAGAGTTCCATCAATTGGTAACTCATCAGTATCTATCTTATTATATGTTTTTGCAAAGCATTTGGTCTTTGAACGAAATTTGGCACCAATAAGTTAATATCTTTGGCATATTTGTTTATTTATTTTCATAAATCATGATCAATATTTAATTAATCATCGAAAAGCAAGTAGCAATGTAGTTCGCCAACAAAATCACATGTATATATTTATCAAAAAGGATAACTTTGATTCATTCAAAAGAACACTCCAAGAAATTTCATGTGAAAGTGTCATGTTCAAAAAATAAAAAGGTTTAGCGTCAATGATGCTCTCTTTGACGTATAAGAAAAACATGCACAAATGGTTCACCAAATATACCATAACTCAATCGACCAAGAAAATAACATGGTTGTTGTACCTTCTTCTTACTCCCACACAAGGTTTTTCTTGACTAATATTCACGGGTTCTTTATATATATATATATATATATATTTAATAAGACCTAGCTAATTTTTTATTCAAATTTTCCCCAAATTCACAAAAGGTTGTCTGTTTTTTAGTTCAAAAGTATACAAGTTCAGGGAAAGGACCGGGAACAAAACAAGGAAAAAGAAACCGAAACGACATACAGATACAAGTTCGAAAGTTATCTATCACATACTAAAATAATTTTCCAAAAAAGAGTTTTCTCCGAACAACCAAAAATTAATTTCCAATTATCGAGTAACTGCTTTTGACATGTAGGACTGCGCCACCTGGCTTTGGAAAAGCTGCGGGGCATTTTTAGCACTGGGAGATGTCTGTCACTGAGAGATACGCAAGACCAGTTAAGAATCGTCGTACTAGTATTCTCATTTTGCCTCCAATCACGTGACACTCTGTGTAAGGATATTTGGTGAATGAATTTAGTTTAAATGTGCATTTGGTTGGTCAGTTTGAGTTGAAATATTTTAGTTATAATAGTAAATTTTTTTGAATTTTTAAAAAAGACAAAAAAATTTTTGGGAAAAAAACAAAAACTTTTTGAGAAAAAGACAAAAAAAAAAGATTAGAGTTGAATTGAAATGATGAAACAAACAAACCTTAAAATTTTTAAAAGGGTGTTTGATTGGTTAGTTTGAGTTGAAATATTTTAGTTATAATAGTAAATTTTTTTGAATTTTTAGGAAAGACAAAAAACTTTTTGGGAAAAAGACAAAAACTTTTTAGAAAAAAGATAAAAAAAGGTTTTAAATGAATTGGTTGCCAAACAAACCCTAAATTTCAATAGTAATTTTTCAGAGAAGATAAAAAAATTTTTCAAAAAAGACAAAAATCATGATGAAAAAAATATAATTTAATTTAAAATAAATTTAACACCAAATACCCTCTTAATCTTTTTTCTTTTTTTATTATTATTTTTCCTGCCCTTTCTAGGAATATACTAAGGGTTAATTTGGTGATTGAGTTCAATTTAAGATAAACCATATTTTCTTTTATCTTTTTTTTTAAAAAGCTTTTTGTCTTTTCTAAAAAGTCAACCAAAATTATTATTGAAATTTAAAATTTTCAACTCAAACTCATTCGTCAAATTAACCCTAAGTTCATAACCTCCACCATTTTATTGCCAATTTATCATGTAAAAACGAATAGAACTCTCTGTTTTAGAGTTAAGAATTGCTCTCTCAAAAGAGACGCAGAAAAAAAAAAAAAATCGAATTGAAGGACTAAATTACCCTTACGAATGTCTGAACTCTTTGATCATAGAAAGTAATTAGGTATGTTTGTTACGTTAAAAAAAAAAAAAAAAAAAAAAAAAAAACCGACACCTAATTTAGCTGGAAATGCTACCTCAAAAAGGTTTTGAACATGTTAGTCTATTGTTTGATAAGAAAACACTTCTGTTACGTTTGATATTTTATCCCATACTCAAATTTTTCATCTCAATTTTAATCATTTTTTGAAAAATCAACAAAAATTATAATTAATTTTTAAAAAGTCAATCAATTCTAATTTAAAAATTTCATCTCCAATCATAATAACAAACTGAGGCTCCATGTTCGGTCCTTTCTACAATAACAAGACCTTATTATGTACTCTCCTTAGAAAATAGTTTATTAACTATTAAATTAAAATTTTACCTTCTTGATTCATAAATATCCATCTTAAAAATTTAAATTATAATACATAACTGTTTTAAATCATAAATAAAATGATTAAACTAATAATTCCTATCGGTAATTTAAAATAGAAGGTTATATAGCATAGAAATTCACTTTATAAAAATAAATGAAAAAACAAAACAAGAAAACAAGAATTCCAGGCAAGAGAGAGAGTGAGAGAGGGTGGTTGGTAGCTTTAGGAAGAAGAAAATGGTTTGGCGCGCGTCGCTGTGGAAAAACGAAGGCAAGCAGCCCCCCTAAAATGGCAAACACTGCAATGCTCAAAAAAAGGAAAAAAAAAAAAAATAGAAAAGGATGGTGAGAAATGAGAAGTGAGAAGTGACAAGCAAAGGCAGCTTCTGCAGAATTGTCATAACGTCGCCTCCTACCATCCTCTATACTCTCTCTCTCTCTACATCTTTCTCTCTCTCTAGCTTCCATTTCCTTCATTTTCCTTTCTTCTTCATCTCCGGTATTCTGCTCCTCAAACCACATTTCCAGACACAGAGAACGCCAAAGAAAATGGCCGAAGGACCACCCAAAGTCGACGAGTTTCAGCCTCATCCCGCGAAGGAGCAGCTTCCCGGTGTCGATTTCTGCCTCAACAGTTCTCCTCCTTGGCGTACATTTCTCCCTCTCTCTCTCTCTCTCAGAAGCATTGCTTTGTGTGTGTTTGTGTTTGTTCGTTGTCCGTTTGTCCGTTTGTTTTTTGTTTTTTTGTTTTTTGTTTTTTCCAGTTCTTTGAGTATGCCTCACTCTGTTTCGATTCCGGACTCTGTTTTTCACTTCCTCGTTAAATCCGATGGTGTAGTGCTGATCAGCTCACCGTCGCGCGCGCACTACTCGTTTTCCGGGAAAGTTTTTCTCCATTTTGTCATGTTTTGTTTGGTTGCCGAGGGAAAAGAAAAAAAGAAAAAGAAATAGGTTTATTATTTCTCTTTTTCTGTTCTTAAGGTTCCTGAGAAGTTTTATCGTTACTTGCTCTTTTCGCTACCTCGTTTACATATGCTACAAAAATCAAAGCGTAACCCATTTTCAGTGTACTGATCTTGTTCTCGTTGGAGTTGAGATAATTATCCTCGCTCGCAAGTTCATCAATCCGGATGATGTTCTTCTAGCTTGTGCTGGTCTTGTTTGGTTGCCGAGAAAAGCTTAATTTCCCTTTTTCTGTTACTTCATTACATACTAAAATAAAAAGGATGTTCCTCACGAGTCAATGTGTCATGTATTTTTCTCGCGACCAACCTGATTCTCTATAATTTGATGATGTTCTCAACACTTGATAAGCAAAGAAGCAGGGTTCCAATCAACTTCTAACTTGTTTATCGTTTTTTCTTTTGTTGAACGTAGCTGAGGCAATACTTATGGGATTCCAGCACTTTGTGGTGATGCTTGGAACCACGGTTTTCATCTCCTCACTACTTGTCCCGTTGATGGGTGGTGGCAATGTAAGAAATCTCTACAAAAACTAAAATTTTACGTTCTGATTTCCGTTTGTACGTTTATTCTTTTTGTTTTCGGCTTCTGATTCGATGATAATTTCTATCTTTAAATGCTGAAAAAAATAGGTAGAGAAGGCTCAAGTTATAGAGACTCTGCTCTTTGTTTCTGGTATAAACACCCTTTTGCAGACTTGGGTCGGCTCTAGGCTTCCTGTGGTGATCGGGGGTTCCTATGCTTACATTATCCCTGCCATAGCCGTCTCTCATCACAGGAGATTTTTCCGATACGAATTCGATCCCCATCAGGTCGGCCTACCATATAACCCATTCCCCATTGTCCGATCATGATGTAATTGCGTGCTGAAAAAAAGAGTATTTATGAAATTGCTTTCTTTGTTACTTGAAGGCTCTCCATAAGTAGACATGTTTTTCATTCTTTCGTAACGTATTTGAAGCATATCTTAATCACGTTCTTTAGCTCTCAATGCCTGGTTATTGCTTATAAGATAGATGCTAAGACAAAAGAAGAAAGTCCTAGTGAGTGTTTTCTTTGTTGCTTTTAATAAAGGATGAGGAAAAAAAAAAAAAGGCTGTCCGGGAAATAGGAATAGTTGTTACTCTTCCTGAAATAGGATTGCATATGCTTTGCTTGCTTTTTATATTTGTGAGTTTTACATGTTGAAATTTTGGTTTCCCATGGTCTTTTTTAGAGGTTTAAGCAAACCATGCGAACTGTACAAGGAGCAATGATGCTTGCATCTGCTGTTCAAATTCTCCTGGGATTCATTGGCTTTGTAAGAATCTTCACGAGGTAGGTCGCGTAGGAACTCTTGAGTCTATCTTCGAGGATGTCCACATTTGTTGTTCAGTTATCTGATCGAAGATCTCGGTTTCATATTAAATGATAGGTTTCTGAGTCCTCTTGGTGCTATTCCTCTTGTGATACTAACTGGACTTGGGCTATATGCACTTGGCTTCCCAATTGTAAGAATACTTAGCCTGTCACTCCGTTGTGGTACAAGATTACCACTTCTTCTTCTTCTTCTTCTTTTTTTGTTTTTTTTGTTTTTTAAAGATTTGAATTCCCAGATCTGCTTCATGTGAACCGAGCAGTGTGCGTGTCATTACTGGAAGAAAGAAAATGGAAAACACAAAATGCTTTTCTTCATAAGACGGGAATTAGTAACCGCAATTTTCTTCCTGTGGTTTTTCTTTTCCATGCATATATTTGTGGAGCTTGTCATCAAATGTAGAAAGCAAAACTTTCTTAAAAAATTTTAATTCCTCAGGATTATTCGATTGCAAACAATTCGGTGAATTAGAATTTTAATATAGAAGTATGAGATGGTTTTTTATGTTCAATTCGCTTTTCAAGATGCATGTTATTCGCATAGATATTCGTTGTTCACTAAAATCAAATGAAATTGCTTTTGCTTGTAGCTGGCAAGATGTATTGAACTTGGACTCCCGGCATTGTTTATCGTGGTTTTTCTATCTCAGGTGAGCAACAATTTATATGTTTATATATATATATATATGTATGTATGTATATTTTAAATTTTAGTCCTTTTCACATTTAAAGAAACTCTGGAATTGCTATTTGTGTGAGTTCTTAGGCATGATCTGCAATCCCTTGATGAGATTCGTATCTTTAACACATTCGTTAATATGATGAGCGTCGATGATGTATGGAAGTTAGAGAACTGACTAATACTAGTACTACATTGTTAGTAAATAATGTCGCCTAGCACTTCTTCTAATATCTAACCAATGTTACTGCAGTATGTTCCCCACATGTTAAGATCGAAAAGACGGGTATATGATCGCTTTGCCGTCCTAGTAGCGGTTGCACTTGTCTGGGGATTTGCAGAAATTTTGACTGCAGCTGGTGCTTATAAGAATACATCTCCACTCACTCAAATTAGTTGCCGCACTGATCGTTCTGGACTCATTAGCGCAGCCCCTTGGTAAGCTTATATCATCATGTATAAACTTTGCAATTTGTTAATGGTAATTAGGTCCCATATGACTAAACATTTGTGGTATTATTAATTGTTATGACTCATTAGTAGGTTGGTTTAAAAACTTAAAACCATGATTTCTGACGTGATCACATGACTAAGTGGTTTAGTCTGTAAATTGTTTCTTGGTTGCTTCTTTACCTTCCAAGAACTTGTGGACAACAACAGTTTCGTCAATATGTGTAGGATAAGGGTCCCGTATCCATTTCAATGGGGAGGTCCTACTTTTGACGCTGGGGATGCTTTTGCAATGGCGGCTTCTGCTTTTGTTGCCCTAGTTGAGGTTTGATATGATAAGCTGATTCATCATTTTACTTACAGTAAAATTTACCTGTTTTAATGATGACCATGCTCAAAAATCATTTGGAAAATGAGAATGTGTTTGGCTTGTAAAATTTTGAATGCATATGTCCACTAACACTAAAATTCAGAGATACATTGACAAAGATTATTGTTTTTAATATATAGGCCACAAGTCAAGTACACTTTTATGGTGTGTTTGGATCACACTCACTTGATATTGTGCTCCAATACTTTGGAATATGCATTTGGTTCCTCATATATTATATTTCAATACAACTCTATTTAAACAGTACATTAACTCAACACTATTCATCCATTTGCCTTTTCTCTCTACTTTTATCAATTACATTACATACTCTCTCTCTCACCATTTTACATTAAAATGACTATTCAAATGTAAACAATCTAAATATATATTAAATTTGAATATAATGGTCAAAGGGGATATCCAAACATAAATTAGAATAAATCCATTACATTGCAATACAACACCAAGTGAATGTATGATCCAAACGAGCCATATTATGTAAACATGCTTCGATTTTAATGCATTCTTTCTAGGACTTAATCTAAGCCACATTACTTTTAACAACGCTTGACAAATCTTTCTTGCTTTTTTAATTTTCTGTTGCAGTCGATGGGCGTTTTTATAGCAGCATCAAGGTATAGCAGTGCCACTTTTCCACCACCATCTGTTCTCACTCGAGGTGTTGGATGGCTGGTATGCAAAAGATCCAACAATGTCTCGTCTTAATCACGATACACGATTAGACTGTTTCACCGTACGTTTCACACGTCCAGTTTCTGATTCACTTTATTAATCTGTAAAAATTTCAGGGAGTAGCAACTTTTCTGAATGGCATATTCGGCGCAGGAACTGGGGCCACAGCTTCAGTGTAAATATTTTAGTTTCTTCACTTTGCTGTAGCTTTTCTTGCGTAATGGGATCTGCTATTCTGATATGACTTGACTACACTGAGCGCCTGACCATGACTGTCAACCAACTGTCAAAATTTGACCTGGTTTCCATGTCTACTTGCCAAAGCTGGTGGAATCTCACCGTTTACCTAAACTCTTCAGTCAATCATAGAATGTGAAAACATGGAAAGTTGAAAGTACAAAAGTTTTACTTTAGAATATTGTAGATTTACTTTGTAGAAAACATTATGCACTTCCTATACTTACGTATGTTTTGTTAAATACGTATCTTGATCTCCTTATCTTAGTATCAAAGCTGAGAAGATCTATAATCTTACAATTGAATACTTTGTTGTTTATATAGAGAAAATGCAGGCCTTTTGGGATTAACGCGTGTTGGAAGCAGAAAAGTAATTCAGATCGCAGCCGCATTTATGCTTTTCTTCTCTGTATTGGGTATGACATTGACAGTCTTTAACTTTTGTCATTTTGCTTTTGCTTGCCTAACTGTTGGTAATGGTGTCAATGTTTACGTCACTAACAGGAAAATTTGGGGCGGTTCTCGCTTCTATACCTTTGCCTATTTTCGGGGCTTTATACTGTGTTCTCTTTGCTTTCGTGGGTACGTGTTCTTCCCTGTTTTGTTGTCATGAAGTTGAGTGGAAAATTCTACTTGTGTTGTCTTCCTATGTTTTCTATATACTTTAGTAATTTGGTGTCAAATTTTTGTAGCAAACGGATTCACTTTTGGAAAATTCTCTGTTAGGCACACCAAAAAAAATACCCTACAAGTAATGTGCAGTTTTGAATAGTTAGACCTACCTTAGGTTCTATTAAATTCACATACTTTTTCTTTAAAATAATATTATATAATTTTGATGTGATATGATGGTTTAAAACTGTATAATCCGAGATATTTTTCATACCTTACTACATAATTCTCCTTAACCATTTTAACTGATATGTTGTATTGTAACGATCAATGCATTGGGATCTTTGCTCCATTTGCCAGTGGGATTATAATTTTCAAAATTTAGTAAAAATATGAACCAAATGTAAGATAATGGACCTTTGATTGTGATAATGTACCTTGTGTCGAGCAGCCTCCGCGGGTCTCAATCTCCTCCAGTTTTGCAACCTCAACAGCTTCAGGACAAAGTTCATATTAGGCTTTTCTCTCTTCATGGGTCTATCCGTTCCTCAGTACTTCTACGGATACCTTCTAACATCCGGGCATGGTCCTGTTAATACCGGTTCCACGGCAGTGAGTATATCTGAATTACAGCTTATTCTTTCAATCTCACCTTTTCCGGTCGTGATGTCTAAGGAAAGAGTCATCTTAAAACTGGCTTTCTCTTGCAGTTCAACAACGCGATGCAAGTGATATTCTCATCCGCGGCCACAGTGGCAATCATAGTTGCATTCTTCCTCGACAGCACTCACAGTCTCAGGGACGAACAAACTCCGCTGGACAGTGGCAGGCAGTGGTGGCGAAAGTTCAGGTACTTTAGCACGGACACTAGGAGCGTGGAGTTCTACTCACTGCCCTATAAGATGAATAGGTTCTTCCCGTCATTCTAACTTCTTGGCTGCTTTTTTGCAATCATATGAAGAGCTAAGAAGCAGGACAAATCAAGAACCTTAGAAGCTGCTAAAAATGAGACACAGAATAATCATAGATGGGAATGCTATTATTATAGTATTATTAATGAAGTTTAAAAGCAAATAGAAATACTGTCTTTAGAACAATTGTTGCATGATATATTTTGGTTTTACAAAAACAAAATAACAGAAGTTAAAAGTTAATTCTCATTAGTTCAATTGACCATCCAAAGTGGTTTCCCAGTCACGGTGGCGTTTCTGTCACCTGGAAAGGTGTATCCGCATTTGAATTCCGCCATTGAAGCTCCACCGTGATTTGAGGATTTCCTGCTCTGTAATTTTCTTCCACATACTTTCCTTTTAGCTGTCACTTCATTTTCATTTTCCCACAAGGTTTCAATAGGAAAAAGATAAATCTTTTACAAAAACGTAAATTTGACGGTGGCTATTTGTCATCATTCTTATGCCGGTTTTGCTGTCTCTTATGAAAGAGTCGTAATTGTAATTATAATAGTAAATATACTCTTTTAAGTCCTAGTACGGATTTGGCGTGCGTTTTCGGATATAGTTTTAACAATAATTCTACACCTGACTCTATTATAAGATGTAAAGTTCGAATTCTCCTGCGTTTTTTTTTTAAGTACGGATTTGACTAGGCTAGAAACAACAAGGATATAGAGACAAGAGGGCTCGATTCTCAATCCCATTGTCCATTGTGACTCTTGTGAGGGTGAAATTAAGCCTCTACTATCACTCGTCGGTTGAACAGGACTAAGATGACTTTGAACTTCCTTAATATTAAGTAACGAAAGTTTGAATTATATTCTTCTTCTATTCTAACTATGATACCAATAGATTACTCAAACGGATGGCGGAACGGCACGACCAAAACTTTTTTTTTTTTTTCCCCATAAATATGATGACATGAACACATTACGCGCATTTCGGTTGCATTACAAAAGAATGTCGTTTTGGTAGACGCCAAATAACACACACAAAACGGGGCTGACATGATTTTTTTTTTTAATTTTTTTTACTTCCTTTCTTTCTTTCTGCGTGGAGTCCAACTGGGCTTCACAATGACAAAGACAAGATGATTTAATTAGAACAAGAATCTGGTCTCTAGACTTAGTTTGGTCATTGGCCTCTGTAGACTAGGTGGTCCACTGGGCCTGTTTGTTTTTCACTCTCCAACTATTTTCTTTCTTGGCAGTCAACAGTCAAATCTTTAATTATCCTCCTGATCGGCTCATCCCAACCGTTGGATTTATGACAAAGATTACACGATTCAACCGTCACATATGACGCCTTATTTTTATTTTTATTATCCTTTTTCTAAATAGTCTACAAGACTCTCCACTACTCTCCAGTCTCCACACTCGCTCATGAGTGAGTCAGCACTGAGTCAGTGTCTCACTCACTCACTCACTCACACACAAGCAAACAAAACTGATATCGAAATAAATTTGTAAAACAGAAATTTCAAAAAATAAAATAAAATAACTGAATTACAGAGACCATTCGTGACTGGTCAGACAAATAGTGTAAAAACAAAAGACAAATTACACATTTTTCTCCCCAATTATAGATTTTATCATGAAATATCCCTAAATTTAAATTTATAATATTCTTTGCTTTTGAATTTTGAAAAAATTTGTGAATTTTTCTATTAATTGAATTTTTGACCAAAAAAATACACCATACACTTGTTAGAAGCATCAGTTTGGGTATTAAGTATAAAATTATGAAATGACACATATATTAACAGCACTTATAATACTAGTTATCTTTATTAAATGTGAAATTATAAAATTACTTATAAGAGAAAGATATGGGAAAGAAATGACCATCGGTCCTAAATATTAACTTTTTTTAACTTAATTATAAGTAGTTCATATTTAACAATTGCAACTCATACTTCTAACGAGTATTATGTATAATTTTTTCCGTCAAAAAATTAAGTGAAGGGAAAAATTTGCAAATTTTTCTAAAATTCAGGATAAAAATGTTAAAAATTAAAATTATGTGGGAATATTTTATGACAGGATTAAAAATTCGGGAAAAAAAATGTAATTTGTCCAAGACAGACAGGCAAAAAAAGAAAAGTAAGACTATTATAATAAATTCAGCAAGAAAGTGAAGTTTTCTAGGGGTAAAAAAATAAAAAAGGAAAGGAAAAAGGAAAGACTGTGGCTTACCCAAACCCATAAAATCGCGCCATGACCATACACAGCTATATTAGGATTACCCACACGGACATAGACACAGATACACAGGCCTCAATGCCGTCACCGCAGTTATCTCGCCGTTAAACCACCCTCACTCTTCTCCTCCACAAATGTCGTCGGAATCCGCCGCCCACACCCTCTACTGCGCCGAGGACGCCGCCGACCTCGACTCCTCCGACGCGGACACTTGTATCCCCCACCACCACCACCACCTTCCTCCTCCGTTCACATCTTCCTCCCATCATTCTCCGCCGTCCGATGAGGGGGGCGCCGTCGCCGAACTCATCGACTCGGAGGCCCGCCACACGCCGGAGCCGGACTATCTCCAGCGGTGCCGCAACATGACCGCCCGCCAGGACTCCGTCAACTGGATCTTGAAGGTCCACGCCCGCCACCGCTTCAGCCCCGCCACCGCCTTCCTCTCCGTCAACTACTTCGACCGCTTCCTCTCCTCCTGCTCTCTCCCCGTAAGTAAGCCCCGCCATTAAAGATAGCTCTGGATTGAACTGAAAACGTCTTCGTCTTTTTGACTCTTTTTCTTTTCGTTTTCGTCGCTGTGCAGGAGCCGAATGGGTGGCCGTATCAGCTGCTGTCCGTGGCGTGCCTGTCGCTGGCGGCGAAGATGGAGGAGCCACGTGTCCCCCTGCTACTGGACCTCCAAATATGCGACCCCAGGTACGTGTTCGAGCCCAAGACTGTTCAGAAAATGGAGCTCTGGGTAATGTCGAATCTCGATTGGCGATTGCGCTCCGTCACTCCCTTCGATTTCCTCCATTTCTTCATCTCCAAGCTCCCTTCTTCTTCTTCCCCTTCCTCCTCTCTCGACCACCAATCGCTGTCCCGGATCTTCTCCGCCTCCTCCGATCTCGTCCTCAGCACCACCCGTGGTCAGTCAGTAGAGAAGTTTCATCCAATCCCGATATCATTTCCATTTTCAATTTCGAAGCTTTTTTTTTGTTTTCTCGTTAGCATCCATGTTTAAGATCGCCGTTTTTCTCTGGTTGTGTTCCAGTTACCGATTTTGTACGGTTCACGCCGTCGACGATGGCTGCAGCGGCGGTGCTCTGCGCTACTCGGGAAATCTCCGACGGTCACTTGAGACCGTGTCATGATGCCACGACGTCGTTTCACGAGCGATTAAACAAAGTATATAATAATAAATAAATAAATAAAGTTAATTGATTATTTAAGAAAAAGAATTTTTAGAGCATTGAAAGACGTGTAAAATGCAAATAATCTCTCCCGGTCTCAACGACAATGATAATAATTTTTTTTTTTTTTATTTTCCTTTTTGGAAAGGAAATGGTAAGAAGCTGTCAGCAACTGATGGAGGAGCACCTGCTCGACACGTGTCCGGCAAGCCACCACAAAGAGCGGAGACCCGAGCCGGTGGCCCCGCCGAGTCCCGTGGCCGTTCTCGACGCGGCGGCTTGCGTCAGCTGCGACACGCGCTCCGAGACCCCCGGTTCTACCACCACCACCACCAACAAAGCCGAGGCTGCTCCTCCGAAGCGGCCACGACCCTCTGCGCCAGATGTACAGCAGCGTTAGTGTTAAACCTTTATATAATCTTGAACACGTGGAAAAAAGAGAAAAAAGTGATTTGCTTTTTTATTATTATTATTGTTATTATTATTATTATTATTATTTTTTTTTCGCTTCCTCATTTTTCGTCGTCGTAATTTCAAGGAGAGAGAAGGATATGAGGGTAGTGGGAATTTTTGTAATTCATTACTCCGATATTGTTATTTTTGTTTTGATAATTATTATTTTTATAATGATGTTAATAATTATCAACATTATATTCTTTATTATCGTTATTTTTTTCTTATAATCTGAGGGGCGTTTTAGTAAAAGAAGAAAAATGTGGTTGAGTGTTTGGTCTTTTGCACTGGTGTGAAACAGGGAAGTGTCTAATTATGTCTCAATTATTCCAAATAACACTTTCAACTCAATCATCTCTGCATGAGAACCGCTGAACCAGTGGGGTCATTAATGGAGCTCGCACTTTCCTTTTTACTCACCGCTTTTTGACGATTATACCCTTCCAAAATATTATTATTTTAACTGTTACTATTGCCTTTTCTTTTCTTTTCTTTTCTTTTTAAATTTTATAATTAGTTTGACTTTTTTCTTGCATATTTTTGGTTGTGGGGCCCTAGGGGCTCTCCAACTGTAGCCACGTGTCCGACATGAAGTAAGGGCTCGGCTGTGTATATGGTTCGAGTATTGCTTGGAATAGATAGTAAGACCGTTTTGTGAATGAGTTTGAGTTGAAATTTTTAAGTTTGAATAGTAATTTTTGTTTATTTTTTAGAAAAGACAAAAATTTTTTTAGAAAAGACGAAAAATTTTTTCAGAAAAAGATAAAAATCTAAGTTTAAACTTAAGATTTAAACTTTTGCTCCAAACGGAGCTATAGTGTGAAATGAGTCATTGTAAACATGCGGTTGGTTCATTTTAAGACGGTTCTAGAAACAAAATTTACAAATCTAATAATTATGCTTTTAGTAGTAACTACGTGATAAATCATACTCGCATTGCCACTTCATATATAGCAATATATATATGTTGCAAATCACTTCACTTATTATAATTCAACAATAATCGTAACTGGCAGTTGTGACGTTACGGCCGTCGTTGAAATCTTTTTAAAGTTTTCTACAATCTCAGTATTTGCGTTTACATTTTCATGTTCTGTTATTGAGGTTCATCATTACAAGTGACATATCGTTTGAAAACTGAACTTGTGATGGGTAACTTTAACTTGTTAATAAGCACGCGATGAAAGAATGGATTAAGTACTACTCTTCTTCAATCTATGATTGCACACTAGATTTCCAAATGAACGATAGATGGGAAAGTGACGACATCCATAACCCTTTTTTCTAATTACACAAAAAAAAAAAACCTAGAAGGGCCACTTGGGACATCATTTTCAGATGATATTTTACCGTGTAAATTTTAAAATCTCAACTCTAAATTAAAATTTTCCTTTACTTCATTTTTAAAAAACTCAAACTTTAAAAGTCTACAAATTTCATTTTTCAAATCGAAATTAAATGATTTTTATGTGAAAATTCTCATATTGACAAAACAATAAAGCAATATCCATTTTACATTTTTTTTAAACGTATTTTAAATTTTTGTATTATTTTTTATATCATATTTTTTTAAAGTTTTATTTCCAAACATATACGTCAAACTCAATATTCAAAACATTATCTTTAAATATCACTTCAGATATGCCCTAATTCAACAGCTAGAATGCATGATAGTCACGTTGCATTGGTTTAGAACTTAAATTAATGTAAAGAAAAGACTTATTCCTATTGCATTTATTGTTTAGACAAAAGGTTCTTAAAAGAACCAATGCTTTTCGTGATGATTATTTTATTTTATTACTAATTCTTTATGGTACTTTTCCCGTAACGGCAGTAGCTGTAAACAACAAGTCCTGTAATGTTCTCTAAATAAATTGGAAACTTGGGAAGATATTAAGCAAAAGGGAAGAATTGCCAGGTAAATGCGTCCATATAATATTATAATTTCATGCTTCAACGTTTCCACGTCTCTCCGGTACTTCACTAAAAATAAAAAATTTCCAATCTCATAAAAATTCTTCTGAGTGTCTTTCTAAAGAAATCGATGATAAAGATACAAAAATTTAATATCATATATGTAAACGTATGTTTGTTAAAATAGTTTGAGTTACAATTTTTAAATTCGAATTGGTTGATTTTTTAAAAACTAATTATAATTTTTGTTTATTTTTAATAAAAAAAAGTAAAAATTAAAATGAAAAAAATATAGTTTAGTTTGAGTTAAATTTGTTCTTCAAACACATCATAAGTCTCATTTCCATATTAGATCCCAGTCAGTTTTGTTACTTTTTTACTCTAAAACAATTTATGATTTGATTTTAACCTTTACAATAAATTTTATTCAAAAATGATAATGACTGAAGTAAAAAAATGGCTAAAGGAGAAATGTTGAAATAATTTTAGTTGACTTTTTAGGAAAGATAAAAAATTTTTTCAAAAAAGATAAAAAAAATTTTTTAAAAAAAAATTATAATAAAAAAAAATATAATTTAATTTAAAATGAGATCGGAACAATCAAAACAAACCCTTTTAGTCGTTGGATTTGAATTTGTCCATGGACTGGGGTTGGACGAGAGAGAGAGAGAGAGAGAGAGGTCTCTCTCAAACGTTGATGTGGCACGCGGAACAAGTGCCACGTAAGAAGTGGCCAATGACCATGGGAAGAGAGAGAAAGAGAGGAGAGAGAGAGAGAGATTTGGAGGGAAACGATGGGAGTGGTGGGGGTTGTGGGAGACAGAGGTGAAATCAATCAGGACCGTCCAGCTGTCAATGAAGAAGTTAGAAAGAAGACGGGGGATGTGATTTGATCAGTCGAGTGAAGTGAGGCAAAGATTTGATTTGATGGGGGTGCGTGTAGTGTAGTGTGGTGTGGTGTGTAGGTCACCCCCTTAGAGCCTTTGTACGGAAAACATCAAACTAAAAACGTCCCTTCTTTACGACCAACACCCCCTCTTCTTTTTCCCTTTTTTTTTCAACTGTTATTTATTCTTTTTATGTATATATACATGTGTATATATATTTAACTAATTTGTACACATTTTTAATATTCACGTAATTAAGAATGCACTGATATCTCACAAGATAAATTGATTATAAGAGTCTCAATAAAAGAAATTTAATAGATTTATAAATAAATTTTATTAAGTTATAACTTTTAGATAGTTACTAATAAAAAAATAACTCGTATCACATATAAATTCTTATCTAGTAACAAAGAAATAATGCTACAAAAAAAAAAAAAAGAGTAAAAAAGGAAACAATTGAGAGAATGTAGCTATGAGCTATCTATCACAGGAAAAGCCCTGTTTGTCGTTGCGTTTGCTTTTAGTTATTTATTTGTGGAAATTTTAAATTGTCCTTTTTCACTAATATTATAGAAACTGCATTTTAATTATTATAATAATTTTTTATTAGTTTAGTTAATGTGTGTTTATGTTAGGATTTTATAACGTACCATATAAAATCATTTTCAATCATTAATCATGCTATTCAAAAATTAATCTTCCTACTAAAATAACATTTCTTATTGATGTTGAAAAATAAATATACAAAATTCTTTATTTTTTGTGTCTAGTTATTAAAAGTTTTTTTCTTTCAATAAATAAAAGAAGGATTATTAATGTTATCCCACCCGATTCGGTCAATTTCAATTGAAGAAAGATTTCACTTTCATTATACACTCCATGTCTTACAGTCTAACAATCAAACAAAAACCTTAAAAGGATCAAACTGATCTTGTGGGAAGGAGGATTAAAAAATTAAAAAAGACATCCCAACACTCTGCACGCTATTGAATTTGAAAGATTGGATAGAAACGTTTAATTTTGTTTTAGTGTTTTTTTTTTTTTTTTTTTTTGTACAAATAGAAACGTTTTTATTACTATCCATGTAGTAGATGAGATGTTAGGTATATCTTTAACAAATGACACTATTGTTGAAATTCATTGTCATGTCTTTTATATATATATAACATATAATATATATGTGTATAGCATAGACACACACATACACATTTGAAATTTTTTTTTTTTTTATAGTTTTGAAGAATCGCATAAATATCGTACTTGCAAGAAGTCTACGTCACAGACAACACGATTCCCTTGTTTAGGCTTCGTTTGGTTCATTAGTTAAGTTTGAAAATTTTAAATTTGAGTTGAAAATTTTTGTTAACTTTTTAAAAAAGATAAACTTTTTCAGAAAAATATAAAAATTAAGATAAAAAAGTATATATTTTAATTTAAAATGAGATAATAAGCTAAACAAAATCTTAAAATTATCTCTCTCATGTGAGTGAGGTTGGACTCATCTCTATCCATTTTTAAAAAGAAGTACATGCCTTTCTTTCTCTTACTTTACTTTTCTTTTTTTACTTCCTCTCCCAGCAAAAAAGAAGAAAAGTACTCCACTTTTGGCTCCAAAATTCCCCCAACCAAATAATTTATTTTTAATACTCTAAATCACTCTATAACGATGGCTGAGCAGCAAAAAGAAAAATAAAGGAAAAGTGAAGAACAAGAAAAGTAACAATATGAAGCAGCATTCATTCCGGCGGCTACTCATGAAATTATTAATTGATTCACATATTATTTTGATGTGTATATAAACAAATATGTCCCTCGTTTAAAACTATTGTTATAAATAATAAGTATTAATTAAAAATATTATATATTAATCATGTTAATGTTATACATCATTAATTTTTATCCATATTTTTAATGTTATATTATCAGATGACTCTGTACATATATATATCTATTGTCTCTTATATAATATTTTTATAAAACGACACTTGTAACTTTTTTTTGTACGTTATCGTAACAATCAATTAATTCTAATGTATAATATTTCAATGATATTTATTCTTTGTATTCTATCCTAAATAATAACATGTTTATCGAACTTGAGATATTTCTTATTTATATATATGTAGAGATATTCTATTTTGTGCGTAAGGTTTTCATATGTTGAACATGGCATGGTTATGAAATGCTGAACTACAAATGCATTTGATCAATGGAATATGAATGTGCAAAAGTGAACATCACAAAATACACCAGAGAATTATACGTGATTTTTCACTGCAAAGTCCACCCACGAATAAGTGGCTTGAATTGGTAAAACATTACAAATATATATATTAAAATTTATAGGTGCTTTCTCCTATGCAACTTTTTTCTTCCGTAATGTTACATCAACCATTTTCTCCTCTTGCGCTCTTCTCTTCCGTCTTTATTTGTAGGAAGACACGGAAGAGCTCTTTTTTTTTCTCTCTCTCTCTCTCTTTTCTTTTTATTTTTTTTTCAAAGAACGTAAAACTAAAAAAAAAAAAAAAATCAGAGTAGTACAAGATTCTATTCGTGCGAGATAAATAAAAATAAAAATAAAATAAAATTCTTATAAAGAGTATTTAAGACATCATGCGATAATTACTGAAATTTGAACGAAAAAAAAAAAAGGTGAATTCACTTATATATATATATACACATATGTATATATAAATATGTTGGTAATAGATAAATGACAATAAAGTTCTCTGGTCCTGAGGTAGATACCTCGACACCTCTCCTGAGTGTTCTCCATCAACTGCTCTGGTCCATATCTTCTACTTATGATGATTCCTCTAAAATTTTGACCAATTTCAGTTGGAAGAAAAAAAAATTACTCATTATTCAAAAACATTCTATTGAAAGAGATTTGCACAATAGAAAATGAAAAAAAAATCTACTGTTAGTAAAATTATGTTTTTCTGTCACCAGACCTATATTAAAAATTGGGCTATCAATTCTACAAACAATTTATTTTGACTAGTTTTACTGTTACAAGACTCTACTGTTAAAATATCTATCTTTGAGTGCCTTTTTATTTTGTATCACAAGATTGATTTCCTAATATGAAGAAAGCTTCTAGAGTGGGTGACTTCATATACAAGTCTAGGAGATTTTAGAATTGTAACTATCCCTTTTTCCTGATCCTAGAATTTGCAATTTTGGCTGCAGTTTAGGATTTTAAATATTGTTATAAATGTTTCAATGATACTATTTCACTTACGTTATATATGTTGTTTGATTTAAATTGCACGATAGAGCACATCATCGGATGGTTCACAAGCAGTCTCATGATCAGACATGAGTGTTCGGAAGTTGTCATTGCATACTCTCACTGGTTGGAAGGCTACGAAGGAGGAGGACATGGGGCGGGATCCAAGTTAAATTCATATTCAAAAAATTAAAATAGAAAATAGAAATGGTAGAACTCGCAAAAAGGAAAGAGAACAAATAATTTTCCCAACATTAAGCAATAAAAAAATTATTATATTATCATTCTAACAAGACATTGAAAATATCTTTCCACTAAAATAAAAAAAATAAAAAAATAAAAAGAAGAACAAAAAAGAGACGTTGCAAATTTTCTGATATTATTAGGGAGTATCTGCCATAAAGTCCTTCGATATTATTAAATGGTCTTGATGGTGAAGGTATATTAGGTGCAGTATAGGTTTGATTGTATGTGATCAGTCGTTAAAAAAATTAAAAAATAATAATAACATTTAAATAGACACAATGTTGCCTGGGCCGGGGGGGGGGGGGGGGGCGGCTTGCTGGTGGAATGTTAACACGTGGGTTGGGGAAGGAGGGGTGGGGCTCGCCGGTGGAATGTCGATGCCGGGGTGGGGGGGCTCATAGTCGGGGTTGGGGGGAAGGGGTGCATGGATTTGGCGTGGGTAGGGGGGTGTTGTCGAGGTGGGAGAGGCTCATGGATCTAGCGGAGGGTGGCTGGGGGAGGGGGGGACTAGATCGCCACGGATTTGCCGACGAGGAACTGGTACCAAGTTTTGGGCGCGCGGGAGGGGGGCCTCGTTGTCAGGGGGAGGGGCGGGTGGCTGGTTGGCAGCGGTGCGGTATCCATGGAGATGGAAGCGATGGCCGGCGTGGGAGGGAAACTGGTATCCAAGGGGATGGGAGCGATGGTCGACGTCCTTATCTGGCTCCGGTGGTATGATTTTTGGTTTTTGGAGTTCGAGTTCAGATTCCCAAAATTCAGTTTCCTTTTTTTTTTTTTGATTTGGACAATTGTTTTAAAAAAAGAATATTTGTATGTATTCAAGTGCATATAAGATGTAGGACACTTTATTTCATGGCCATTCATTTTATTACACAATCATTATTGACTCTTAGATTAGACCCTACCCATGGTCCTTCTAAAAGAGAGTTTGACCACAACATTTCCCTATTATTGATGCATCCCTATTATTGATGCAACCCTGTTCGAACCTTTTTTTTTTTTTTTTTTGTTTTTAAACTACGGTAAAGCCCTTGTATATATTCTACTAATAGAGTTTATTTTTAAACTATTCAGATATAATCAAATGACTGAGACGTTATTTGTGTATGATAATTATCATACACTTTATCTAACAGTAAAATTTGACTAATAAATTAAAATTTTAAAAAAATAATTAAAAAAAATCATCTAGTAGTGGAAGGTTGGGGGAGGGGAGGTTTCCGTTGTCGGGGTCGGGAAGGAAGGAAGGAGTGGGTTGGTCAACGTCAGGGGAAAGGGTTGGGGAGGTCATCGGTGTCCAAAAGGGGGGCGCCTGGGCTCAAGCATGGCTCGGGGGGGGGGGGGTCGTCGGTGTTGGAAGAGGGGCGCTTGGGTTAGTCGGCGTGGGGGGACTGGGCTAGTCGACTTCGAGGGGGGGGAGGGATTGGGTTGATGCCCAAGAGGGAGGGTCGGCAGGGTCCTTCCTCGACGTCGATGGGGAAGTCATTGGCGTCGAGGAAGGATGTTTGATTTTTTAAAATTCTTTTTTTATTTATTAGTCAAATACATTTATAAGATAAAGTATATGATAATTATCATATATAAATAATATCTCAACTATTTGATTATATCTTAATGATTTAAAAATAAATTCTATCAATAAGTTATATAAAAGGATTTTATCGCAATTCTACCTTATTTTTTCGCATGAATTTTACTCAACAGCGGGCCAGCATCCAGCTGTATGAATGAAAAGTTTGAGAGCGTGGGCCCACTTTCCTTCACAGCCTTTCCTGAACTTCCGGAGCAGCTTATATATAAACTGTTAAACATAGGTGTCTGTAGCATATGTAAGGTACAGTTTTAAGTTTTTATCATTTTTTTAAATTTAAGGGATTGTGATATGGAAATTTATATACGTGCAATTACTATAGTCTCAAATTATTAGTCAGTCTCGTTTGGTTCACTATTTCAACTTAAAATTTTCATCTCAGTTTTTGTCTTTTTTTAAAAATTTTTTTTGTCTTTTCTGAAAAGTCAATAAAAATTACTATTGAAATTTAAAATTTACAATTCAAACTAGTTAATCAAACAAAGCCTCAACTTGAAATAGAAAAACGGCGAAAATTTACTAAGAACCGTTTTTTTTTTTTTTAAATATTCTACTGCAAAAATTTTGCTCAAGAAAAAAGAAGTGTACGCACGCATGCGTATAAGTAAATGTGCATCACTATATGTACTCGTTCAAAGATATGTTATGAGTGTACATGTGAAATCTGTGCTTAGGGCAGGAAATGGCCCCTCCACTCCACCCCCACCCTCAAAACTGGAAGGGTGCCCACAAGCCCTCTGCAGTTGTTGTAGCAATAAAAAACTCTATTAAAATATGTATATGTGTATATATTATATTTATATATACTCTCTTGTTTGGAAATCAGATAGGAACAACACTTATAGTATCCGTTTTACATATTACAACTACTAGTTGCTTTACATGCTATTTTCTTACAAAAATTATTGCAGCATAGACTATTTAAAATTATTAGTTCAAAAGGACAAGTGTTACTAAAAATGTATTGCATTAGAATGCGTATAAAAAAGTTACAAGTGTCGTTCCATACATGTGTCACACAAGAGACCTCTCGTGTGTGTGTGTGTGCGCGCGCGTGTGAGTGTGTGGGAACTAAGCCGTTGTGAGTGTGATCATTTAAGACAAAAGGACTAACAACTCCCCCATCAAACTGCATCAGTAAAACGGAAAGAAGAGGCCAATACAAGAGACAAAACCAGCATTTACAACTCTTTTTCACAAGCACCACCAACCCCCAAAGGCAAAAAATATCACCACCCCCATTTTTTCTCTCTATTTTTTAGCCCTTGATACCAATTTGACACCAAAGATAGCAATGAGGCCAATCCACTGGTCTCATCCTCTGTGTGCCCTATTGGCATGCCATGTCTTTGTCCCTCTGTTCACCCTTCATCAATGTGCCTTTTGGTCCCTTTTGCAGGGTTTTATTTTTTATTTTTATTTTTTATTTTTTATTTTTTTGTGGGTCACTCACCTATCATTTGCAACTCAGCATTTTACCACATCTTAGCTAGGTTCTGGTAGTTGGACTTCTTTTCTCTTTGAGGCCACTTGCATTGGGTTGTTTCAAGAAAAAAGAAAATTAGTACTTTGACCAATGTGGTTTTTTTTTTTTTTTTTTTTTTTTTTTTTTTTGAAAGCAAGCACTTTGACCAATGTGTTTTGCTCAATCTATTTATGTTCCCTTTTCATCCCATATGCTACGTATTTGCATAAATTTTGCTGAATTATCTCACATTATCAGAAAGGGTTTCACTACTATCACTAGAGCTACAACATAGATGAGCTTATCATGAGAGAGAGAATCATACATATCGTGTGAAAATGCACCATATCGATAGAACTCTATTTTTAACCATCAGTATCGGGTTTAATCAATTTTGCATACTTTTTCATTTTGATGTGATTTTGATCAGATATAACATTTAAATAAGATCACATGGATCTACATTAAGAACATTGTATTCTCTCGATTTTAAGATACAATTTTGCTCTTGAGATCAACCCAAAAGCACGAAGATGAAAATCTACTTAAGCCAGCTGCAATGCTGCATTAATGAGCATTTTCTTATATGACCTCCAAAAATTAGGGGAACTGAAGCCAACTACCAAAATGCGAGCCAATAAATAGAGACCGCAAATAATACAATTGCTTCCCCAAATAAAGTATGCAAAATACCACATAGTTTCTCCGTCCTTAGCATTAGTACAAGGTGGGATTTTTGGACAGTCGTTGAATAATTGAAGTGGGACAATAAAAATTTGATAATTGGTGTTTGGATCAAGAAAAAAACCGTGCCAAATACAGTACAAGGTTTGGTCTTCTTCTGGCCAAATATAGGAGACAATGAATTCTAGTGATTGAGAAAAGGAAAATAAGTGCCAATTCAACCATTTTTGACGACAAACTTCATCAGAGGGCGGTTGGGGTGGATGAACTTAATTATTATCCCCTGTACTACTAATTTACGCAGTTGCTGACCCTTTTTCCTTCTTTTGTTAGCTTGTAAGTTTTTTTTTTTTTGCCCCTCACTCTCCTTTTTTGGGGAATACTTTTTATTTATTTATTTTTGGGAATTGTTAATAAGGAAGCAATTAGTAGTTTATCACATGTATAACAGGATACTTTGAAACAAATCTGTGTCTGTTTTTCAAGAGCCATTTTAATCATTTGTTATAGTTCCAAATTGGTTGAGTCACTCCATGAAGAGTCAAATTTAAAAAGGAGAGAGGTAATTAGTATATTTTTGAATGGTTAAAAGAAGTAAATATTAACAGTTTCATAAATATGTTATATATTTTAACAGCTTTATAAATATACAATTACTCTTCTTATTTATGTTAAGTAAACGTGCTATAGAAGATGAGAAAAACACTGATTGACACAAATTTAGAGATCATTATATTCACATGACATAAAAAATTAATATTAGATCGATATAATATAAAATTAAATAAAAATTAACTAAAATTTGTGTCATTTTGATCAAAAATAAAAAATTTGAGTCATATTAATCAATAAATAAAAAAATGTAACTGTTTAAGTAATTTTCTGATTGAAGATTCCCGTTTTGGAAAAGATGGGCCAGTTTTGGAGGTCATCGAGGCTTGCCCATTATCTTATCAGAGTTAATGGGCCAAGCCCAAAATCTATAAACCACTTTTTGCCCTCTTCTTTCTCACTCCCTTTATGAAGAAATTAAAAAAAAATTTATTAAAAAAAAAAAAAGAAATCAATATATTCTCTCATGGAGAATGTATGCCTGGATCTTCCACTTTCAGCAAAATCTGATAATTTCTGATAGGTGTGGTCACATTCAACTCAATCAAATACAAGCAATTTGCAAGAGACTTTCTTTACCTTCTCATGTAAGTTATTTACATAAATGTCTTATTAAAAGTTATTGCTTTTTATAAAATATATATATATATATTTACATAATGTTATGAAAAAATTAACAAACTTGAAAATGGAGTTTTATACAGAATCTGATTGTAAATAAATATATATTTATATGTAAATATTATAAAATGAGCCAGGGAATTGCCATTTTCTCACTCGCTATGCTTCTCAATGTTCTTTACTTGAATGCTTGGCAGTGTGTGTATATAGAAACGCAGTATGTTTTTTTTTTCTATTATATAGCTACTTGTTTAATGGTATGTTTGGTAAGAAGGACAAAAATATGAATGAATGTGTAGTAGATCATTTAGACGAGAGAAATGAAAAAACGAATAGAGGTTCTTTCTCTTATTAATGTTTGATATACACAATTCCTCGAATAAACTGTTCAATTTGAGAGACATCAATCTCTGATCCCATGCTTCGTTCTCTTATACCAAAAAAAGAAAATTATAAATGTCAAAATCCTTTCACTATTTTTTTCACTTTTTTCTTTTTTCTTTTTTCTTTTTCCCTCGTACCAAACACACTTTAAAGGTCATGCTTTTTGTTTGATAGCCCCTTTCGGAAATTATGGCAATATTATCCAAAATGGTTAAGTAAGCCCTTCAATTTATTAGGCTTTAAAAGCCACAATTCCACTTGCTGCTCCTTTTCCATAATTAATGCGCTGGCTTTTTACTTTAACGCTTTTAGGCAATGAAAGGAGAAAAGTACAACTTATATACATGTAATCAATAATTTTTCGGTTTTTGTTTGATTCATGTTTTTAAAAGAGATTTAATTGCATAAATAACATTTAAATTGAGAGTTAAATTTCTTTTTTTGGCACTAATAAATCAAATATAGCAATGGTTTCATTTTTTTATTTTTTTATTTTTCTTTTTGTAACTATCACCTCATCTTATTTTAGCAATTATGGTAATTACCAAAGAGTCATTATATATAGTGCATTTTAGAATTATTCATGATAATCATAGAAAATAATTGGATAGTATGAAATGAAATTTTCTTGTTGCTATAAAAGAATAACTCATAAATTTGTAAATAAACAAAAAAATGCATCTTAGGCCCGTTGGGGGATATTTAGAAACAGAGTTTTTGATGTTAGATTGAGGGCCCGTTTGGATGGTTGGTTTAAACTTAAGGTTTAAATTCAAATTTTTGTCTTTTTCTGAAAATTTTTTTTGTCTTTTCTAAAAAGTCAATACAAGTTACTATTCAAACTTAAAAATTTCAACTCAAACTCATTCACCAAACGGGCCCTGAAAATGAATGTTTGGAGGAGGACTCTTGAAAAAAAAAAAAAAACTATGATATAAAAGAATAATGCAAAAATATGAAATGTATTCGGGAAAAAAAATGCACAATGGATCTTATTTTATTCATATCATTGTTGTGAATATTTTGACACAAGAATCATATATTTCGATTTGAAATGAAAAAATCATGGACTTTTAGTGTTTGAGTTTTTTAAAATGGAAGAAAGAGAAAGTGAGATATAAAATTGAAAGTTTTAGATCAAATGGTAAAATATCGTCTGGAAACTTGCCCCAAACGAGGTCTAGAATAGAGTTTATAAAGTATTTTTACTAAATGTTTGGATGACATATCTAATTTCTAAAATTGGAATGTTTTTGCAAAAAAAGTATTTGTTTTCAACTTTTTTCATCATTCTCTCATTCTTGAAAAAGAAAAATTATTTCATTTTCAAACTTACTCTATATAGTACTTTTTTGGAAAAGAAAATGGATATCTTTTTCAAATTTTCTCACAATGTACTATTTCCAACACTATTTTTTCTTATTCCAATTAACTTTTTATTTTTAAGAAGAAAATTTTTTACACATTTAAACACCATCTTATTCTTAAAAAAAAAGACTTTCTTATTTGAAAATAAAAAAAATTTTCTTTTTTCAAAAATAAACACATGATCTAAGTAGAGCCTTAAAATTTGATTCAAGTTTTATTAGAGATCTGATTTCGTTGTTTGGGTTCAAAACTTCTTTTCAAAGTCAAAACTCTTTAGAAAAGGTAATTCAGGAATTCGTACAATGTTTCTAGAAAGTCATTCCAAAAAATCCTTGTGTGTTTCGTTCAATTTCCTCATCTAAACAGGTGTTTTTGTTTGCTTATCCTTGGGAAGTAGTAACTATGGTCATATAATTTTAGATACAAAAATCATTTTCTATCCGGAAATACAATGAAAGGCAACCGTTTTATTGTCATAAACACTTCCTAAACATAGTGCACTGAACATGAGCTGTGATAAGAAATTCTTGAATCTGATTGACTTTGACAACTCATTGATAAGCTAGAGTTCTCACAGAAAAAAAAAATGGACTGTTTTACTTGGACAATATGGTGAAAACAAAAGCCTAGGGCCCAAGGTTGGTGTACCAGACCCAAATGATAAGCTTCTCAAAATGTGTCCCATATTGAGCTGGAATGCTGCTATGGGACATTAGGGCTTCCCCTTGTAATTCTTTCAACTGACAGAGAGACATAGAGAGAGAGAGTGAGTGAGTTCTACATCGTCCTTGTCCTCGTTAAAAGATGGTAGTGTTGAATGTGATTTTTTTGTTTTTGATTTTATAAGGGACAGTCTCTAATGCTAATGGATTATACTTACTTCAAAGCAAAATATTTTATACCAGTGATGATATGGATTTGATTAGGGGAGTTTAAATTTATAATACAATTTATTAAATATAATATGTAAACTTGTAATATAGTGGATGATATTTGTATTGATATAATGTAGCTATTATTTTGTCAATCCTATTTTAGACTATGTGTTGGATAATACACGGGTTAGGCCGCCCATGGAATATCACCATAAAATGCACCAAATTTTTTAAAAAAATTAATGTTGGACTTTACACAAATGTTTTTCACCAAAACTGTCATGAAACCATTGTGTAAACCTAACTTTACACCATGGTTTTGGTGAAAAACCATCATGTAAACCGTGTAAACCAGTGCACATAATGATTTTTCACAAAAACGGTTCATGTAAACCCCACTTTACACGATGGTTTTGGTAAAAACCATTGTTTAAGGTTGGATTTATGCAGCGATTTTGGTAAAAACCATCGTGTAAAGTCTTCACATTAGTAAGTTTTGTCACCTTATTTCTCTATCCGACAACGATGTTGAGTGTCGTTTAATATCGCCTAACTTATTACGACGACTTATTAATTATCGTGGTATCTTAAAGCTTTTCACGATGATGGATTATACGACAGTTGTCTAACTGTCGTATTAACTTTAAACGATGGTTAATAACCGTCGTCGAATTTAAAATTTTTTACTAGTGATTATTATACGTCATAATTCAATTGTGAAAAATTAATTTAATGGTAATAACAATTCCTATTGATACAACATAGCACCATGTAGAGACAAAAAGCCAAATTGCAAAATCGGAGACTCTACTTTAAAATTATAGCATAATTTTTAACCACTAAAATAAAACTTCAAAAATTTTTTTTTAATTATACATGACAATGTCGCCAATTATCTCTACAACTCCTCCCTGTCTCTCTTCTCTCTCTGTTGCGACTCTATCTCCTCAACTCTTTCTCTACAGACAGCCATTGTTTGAAGAGCTTTTATGATATATATGACCTCTTCTTTTATATTATTGATAGATAAATTTTTAACAATATAATTTGTAAGTCTCTATCTAAATAATTTTCATCATACGGAACAAAACTATTATAGTCATAATTCAACTATGAAAACATTAGTTTAATATCGATAGAACATAACATCGTATAAAGACAAAAAGCCAAATTACATAATTGAAGACTCTAATTTAAAATTATAGCAAACATTTTTAACAACTAAAATAAACAATTAATTATACATGAAAATATCGTCAATTATTTCAATAACTCCTCCCCTCTCTCTTCTCTCTCTCTACAAAGATCCATTGTCTGGAGAGCTTTTGTGATATGACCTCTTCTTTTATGTTCATCGATAGATAAATTTTTAACAATATAATCTATAAGTCTCTATCTCAAAAATTTTTATCATGCGGAACAAAAACTATTTTAGTCATAATTCAACTATGAAAAATTAGTTTAACAGAAATAACAATTCTTATCAATAGAACATAGTAGCATATAGAGATAAAAAGCCAAATTACATAATTGGAGACTCTAAATTTAAATTTATAGTATAATCTTCAAAGACTAAAATAAATAGCACATTTTTATTTATCATACATGAAAATATCGCCAATTATCTCTACAACTCCTCCCCTTTCTCTTCTTTCTCTTCTGTGAGTCTCTCTCTATAGAGATCCATTGTTCGAAGAGTTTGTGTGATATGACCTCTTATTTTTATATTATCAATGGATAAATTTTTAACAATATAATCTATAAGTCTCTATTTAAAAAATTTTCATTGTGCAGAACAAAACCATTATAGTCATAATTCAACTGTGAAAATTTAGTTTAACGGAATAACAATTCCTATCGGTAGAATGTAGTAGCATCTAGAGACAAAAAGCCAAATTGCATAATTGGAGACTCTAGTTTAAAATTATAGCATAACTTTTAACAACTAGATTAAGGGGTGTTTGGAAAACAATTTCAAATAAAAATTTTTATCTCAATTTTTATCTTTTTCTTAAAATTTTTTTTGTCTTTTCTGAAAAAGTTTTTTATCTTTTTTAAAAAGTCAACAAAAAGTACTATTGAAATTTAAAATTTTCAACTCAAACTCATTCACCAAACGGACCCTAAACATCATATTTTTATTAATTATACATGAAAATATCATTAATCATCTCTACAACTCCTCCCCTCTGTCTTCTCTCTCTATTGTGACTCTCTCTCCCCGACCTCCCTAACTGTTGCCATGAGTGTCTATTATTTTTTACCCGTAAATATGTTATTTATTAGAAAATTTAAAGATTTATCAAAAAATTTAAAAATTTACCCATAACAAATATATTGCAATTTTTTGAAATATCTATAAAATATGTTATAATGCTATAATTACAATAGTTCTCCCGTTGACAAAAAAAAAAATAAATATAAGAGGTCCCATCATAATAATACACACACACACACACATATATTTCAAGTATGAGAGAATTCAAAAATGATTATATGTGGTCTCTTTCTCTTCTGACAGTGGGAGAGATTCCAATTTGAAAGGGTTTAGAAACACTTGGCAGAAACTTGGATTAAGCTATTGGATGTGTTTGGATGGGCTATAAGTAATAATGAGTGATCCAATGGAGAATTGCACATGGGTTTTAAAAGCTTCGCCTTCATTTCCTTTTGCCTTCATTCATGTGGTGCCCTCTGGCTCAATGCTCTAGTGGGTCTTTTATATTACAATACAAGTCTCCTTTCTCAACCTTTTGCTCTACAGGGTAACTTCTGTGCATCCCTCTTAAATTGAGCCCTCTCACCACACAAAACCGACAAAGGTAAGATGAAGAAATTAAAACCTCAAAAAACAAATTAAAACAAAAAAGGATAAATTACTAGTTTAGTCTTTTACTTTTTTTACAAAATTAAGATTTCATTTCCAATTTTTTTTTTAATAGTTAAAAGCTCTCTAAACTCTTTAAAATGGTACACGTGAAAAATGATCATTTCTATTAACAAATCTTAAAACTGAATGGAACAGATCACATAAATGATATATGTTGGATTATGCAAAATTTCATTATGCCGAGGTTCCCTTTGAGTGTCATCAGATTTTATTAGTGGATCTATTATTATTTAAGGGTTTTGTCTCATATACTATATGGTTTGTTGTGTTCGGTGTTTTTTTTTTAATTTTTTTTATCTCCTTTGTTAGAGTAATGAAATTTTATTATTAAAAAAAAATGATGTTAGGAATTCGGATAAGAAGGTGGTACCTTTTTCCTTTGCTTTGACCACCACATGCCGAATAGACCTTTATTTTTTATTTTTTATTTTTCTATTTTTTTAAAGTAGAAAATCTTAATTTTTGGCCCATTTGAGCCTAATGCAGGGTTTATTTTGTCTTTGATTAGATTAGTGTAGTTTAATTATTTGCTAAGTAAAAGGAAGGAAATAAGAGAGGGAATAACTTTGGCATTGAAAATAGTAACAAAAAGATCACAAATGAGGAATATTTTAAAAATGCAACTTTTAAGAGAGCAATTTAGGTTGAAGTGCGTGTTGCACGTGCAGACATGTGTGTTAATATGGAAGCTCGCACATGCATATGCACACGTGCTCACATGTGTGTGTGTGTGCGTGCGTGCGTGTGTGAGTCCCTAATTAGAGTAGTTAAAAAGAGTAAAAATTTTCCTGAGAAAATTTTCTTGAGAAAAGGAGAGGAAAACATAAAACAAACAGAGTGGGGAAAGAAAGTGGGAATGTGACTGCATGTGGTTTCATAAAAACCTAGTCAACCGCACTTTGCCCCAAGATAATTTCTAGACTCCCCCTCTCCCTAACTAAGCTAGTCATATTTCATATAATTTATAGTTTATTTATCTTAAACCTCATTAGAAAAAGACCTCTGTACATGATTTTTATTTTGAACCGTCATATTATTATCTAAGCTTTATTAGTTTTTTATGTAGAGATTTCTGTTAAAGAAACTAGAATATTTTCACTATAGACATGTAGATATTGAACCGGTGAGAATGTTAGATTCTTAGAATTTTATCTTAAAAAGTTAACCTATTACAAGGAGTAGTTCAAGTTTTTCTAAACCTATTTTTAATTTCATATTTTGTTAGCATGAGACTTTTTGTTCGCACATTCTCAACAGAATAAATATAATATTATGATTGAAATGACAACATCTACGGATGAAAAAGAAAAACATTTTATTATCGGAATTTTAACTTTCACGAGCATGGACATTAGTAGAAAACTCCTAAAGTAATATTGATCAACTAGATAATGATAATATCACAACTATCTCCATACTTTAAGAAAAATATTGTTAAACATCAGTGATATTATAAAACTCATCGTCTATTAATTTGTGATATTTAACATTATTGATGCTCCCTAATATTATTCGTAATTTAATAATAAATGGTATTCTAAGCCATCCACGTTAGCATATTAGGTTGAGCTTCTTCTTCTTCTTCTTCTTTTGTTCTTTTGTTCTTGTTTTTGTTTTGTATTTGTTTTTCTGTATAGTCACATGTGATATTGTACCATTCAACCAGTGGTGGAACAGCTTAATCCGAGGGGCTAGGGGGGAGGGCTAAGCTATTGTTCAAGATAAAACTCTATATATATATATATATATGTATTTATAAAAACGCAGTACACCACTTCTAAAAAATTAATGGATCGTACGTAAGGAAAACAGAACACATATCATGTAATGTATATACATTATGCAAGAGCATAATTATGAAGGACCACAACAAATTGCGTAATATTTATATACAAAGAAGATTTTAATGAGCCCCATTATACTAGAGTGAGTCCAACAAAAAAAAAAATGCCCACATGAATAAAAGTCAAACTAACGTCACAAAAGCAAAAAGAGGCGATTAGAGAGAGAGAGAGAGTAAGAGAGGAGAGAGAGAGAGAGTGATATTGCTGAAGCCTGGATGGATAGGTGTCCATGACTGGGAGGGGAGGGGAGGGAAATGGACGTGTACCGGGTTTTGTTAAAGAGCGTACACTGTGCCTCGCTGTCTACCATGTGAAGAGGTTGTGGCTCTCTCTCTCTCTCTCCTCTTCTTTCTTTCTTTCTCTCTCCTCTTTTCTCTCTCTAACACGCACAAACCGGCCCGTTTGGAGATATTCTAGAGTTGCAGTGTGTGTTTGGTTGGTTAGTTTGAATTAAAATATTTTAGTTGTAATAGTAAATTTTTTTAAATTTTCAGAAAAGACAAAAAACTTTTTGAGAAAAAGACAAAAATTTTTGGAAAAAAGACAAAAAACAGTATGACTAGAATTGGAATGAACTAATGAAGCAAACAAATCCGTATTTTTGGTTTGGAAATCAGATGCAATTCTGAAAATATACATTTGAGAAAAGAAAATTTTTGAAGTGAAAAAATATAAAATCTTAAAATATGTTTATAAAAAATATCAATATAGATCTTATTTTATTTATCTCAAAATTTTTTCTAATTTAAAAAAAATCTCATTTAAGTTTAAAATAATAAAATTGTAAACGTTTAAAATTTAAATTTACTCTACATATTCGAATATATAAATATTGAGAAGCAATCTTGAGTTAAAAAAAAAAAACACAAGATAAATTTTTTAAATCAGATGCCAATTTACGCCCAAACGGGCCCTAGTCCCTTTCCCAACTGGCATTTTTTATTCATTCACAATCACACAAACACTCCCCCCCCCCCCCCCCCCCTCCCCCAACCCAAATGGCGCAGAGCCATGAGAGTCACGACAAAACCAGTCTAGGATTTCAGTTCGATCCGACTATTGTTCCTTTCCCTTGCCAAAAAAAAAAAAAAAAATGCCACGTCTACTTTTTTGTTTCTGTCCAAAAAAATTTGTCATGTAAAATTATGTGAACTTATTTAATTTGTGGATATACCACCATTACTATAATTGGTTAAAACTTGTCATTTGCTATATTATGAACTCTCTCTTTCTCATTTTTTTAATGGGGGTTATGTCTTATGTTTAATAAGAGAAACTAAGCATTCGTTTAGTTTGTTAGTTATAGATGAAATTTTTAAGTTAAAATTTATTCATTTTTAAAAATTAATTTTAATTTTTATTAATATTTTTTAAAAAAATAAAAAATTTGAATCCTAACTCAAACATCAAACATCAAACAAAAATTAATTATTATTTTGAAATTTGGGAAATTCTTATCCAAATTTGTCTTCTCTCGTTCCGTTTGTTGAGCGAGTTCTGACATGATGACAGGTCATAGGTCGGTCATAGGACCATATAGTGAATTTTCGCACTTTTTTAACCTTTTCCTTAATCCAACGTTACTAAAGGAGTGCAAGCCCAAAAACGGACGTAGTGTCACATTCCCTATTTTTGGCTCTACAGTGACCACTTGGGCGACAAACAGAAAGAGAGAGAGAAAGAGAGTTAATTGTTTTCACCAATTTATCTCTCCCCTACTTCATAAAAAGGAGGCTTGTGTAGAGCCAGGAATTCATCTGGGGTTTGGTAATTGATTTGTTCTTTGAGCAAAAAGAAACCAAAAAAAAAAAGGAAAGGAAAGAAAGAATGAACTATTTGGATTCGGAATGCAGTAGCGGCTGCGAGTCTGGTTGGACTGTATACCTGGAACAATCTTGCTCCCTTCTCCAAATGCCTCAGCAGGAGATTTTCACGGCAAAACTACTGGTAAATTTTGTAACGGTATTCGTCGTAATGAGAAAGAAGATAATGATGAAGAAGACGATGATGTAAGAAGAAGAAGAAGAAGAAGAAGAAGAAGACCTTTCGATGGTTTCTGATGCGTCTTCTGGGCCTCCACATAATTTCCATGAAGACAACAAAATAGTACTGCACTTGAATCATAATAATGGTGAAGATTATAAGTGCTCCAAGAGCGGCGGGGAAAAAAGACGGAAGATGAAAGAGCAACAAGGCTTTCCATCTTTTCGACCTCATCGAGAACAGCCGTCTTTTCTTGACGATACTGCGAGCTCTCCTCTCTTCAACTTCTCCAATAACAATATGGTAAGTTTCTATGTATTTATATATATATATATATATCAGTTTTAATCCTGGTTTTACAAGCTAATAATGATGGGATTATCAGATTGACTTTGTTGGGTTTTGTTATAATTATAAATTTAGCAGCAGGACTTTGCTATGACAAATGATAAGCAAGGTTCATTGGAGAGTGCTGTTCTGGATTATTCACAAGGTTTCTCTGCTACTCAGTTTCAGGTACTAATTAATACCTTTCTTTTATTATAATTTCTGTTTGAAATATGTACATGTTCTCTGTTCCATTCAATATATATGTGTGTGAGTGTGTATTTACATGTATATTTATATGCATTAATCTAATATTGCATTGGCACAAACAATGTGTTGTTTTGCTTTGCAGGGAAGACCTGCATTTCAAGACCCCTTTGGATCATTCTTGCACTCTTCTACTCTATCTGGAAACCAGCTTCAGGAAATGAGTTAGTATATTTGTAAACTCTGTACATATTTTTTTTGCCATAATATGTATATATATGTATGTATATATATATACATATTATATAACACTCCTTAAAACTGATTAGGAGTTGTTTAATTTTTTCACAGGTGATTTGAAGGGAATCAGAAAATGGAAATGAGATTTAAAAAAATAATAATAAAATAAAATATTGCTAATGATCTCTTGTGCCTACTGCAAGAGCTGCTGTTATGGCTGCTGTAGAAGAAATGATGTTATAATTTTTTTTTTTTAAATTTTCTTTAAGGATGTCAAATTAGCTAGATATGGAATTGGATATCAATAAGTGATATCCTCAGTCCTTTTCATTATTTTTATTTATTTTAGTTTTTTTTAATAATTTTTTTTTTAAAATAAAAATTTCATATCCCTGGCTTGGGCTGTCAATGCAGTGGGAAACAACCTGAGAGCAAAAGTTGGGAATTGATATATCTTGTTTCCAGAATTTTAATTGCATTTTGTCAATGAATAGTGGGTACAAAATGAGCTGCGCCTTCTTTGCTCGCCCAGTTACTAATTCTCTCTGCAAAACGTTTCAGGCTTTGTTTTTTTCATGGAGCCCCATGCCCTCTTTATTACAATTTTTACAACCTGCAGTTTCTCAAATCTCCTTTTTCTTTTTTTCTTTTCTATTTTTTTACTTTTGCTCTTTTACAGATATATATATATATATATATATTTTAGATTCTACAGTATGAAGGACTAATACCAGTTTTTACATTTAAAATAATCTAACTGACACTAAAAAAAAAAAAGAATTTAGCTACAACTTTGGCCATTAATTAGGCAAACCCCATCTCTAATTACCCGATTTATTTGAATTCGATCAATATCGGTGTACCAACTTTGCGTGAGGGCAATAATTATAAGTACAAATTACTATGATTTACCAAAAAAAAAAGGTACAAACCATAAAGGAATCATTCTATGTTTTCTTGAAAAATTTTTCCTGCACTCTTCATTATACAAGCAACATATAATATTATTTGAAATTGCACTTGTCATAACTAGTAATGAGATTATGCTAGCAAATTAATTCAAGTTTTAACGTTATTTTTCCTCATCCAGTAGTAAGTGAAAATTTGGTGGAAATTAGGTGATGAGCGCTATCCATTATCTCACCACTCAAAAGATATATATATAAATTATATTGTATAAAGAAATACATTTATACAAATTCAAATGGCCAGGTGGCAAGCACTTATAAGTACCCTAAAAAAAAAAAGGGAGTAAAGAATAGGGGGACATCCGTGACTAAATTGTACTTGTACCATTAAATTAATAAAAGTAGATACATCCTTTAAAGGTCTGTTTGATTGATTAGTTTGAGTTGAAATATTTTAGTTGTAATAGTAAATTTTTTTGAATTTTCAGAAAAGACAAAAAACTTTTTAAGAAAAAGACAAAACTTTTTAAAAAAAAGACAAAAAAAATACAGTTTGAGTTGAAATGAAATGACGAGGCAAACGGACCCTAAGATTATGGCTGAACACCAACAAGGATATTATTGTAATTTGCCGAGAAGACAAAAATGAAGTACCTAACTTTGTTGCTTACTCACAAGCAATGTGATCCAAACAGAGGTAAAATCACCAAGATTTCATTAGGTGGGAGATTCTCTCAAACTGTATCAAAAAAACCTTACTATCTCTAGAAGAAGAACCAAATCTTACAAAAAAAAAAAAAAAAAAAAAAAAAAAAAAAAAAAAAAAAGGGCTTTGGGCATATTAATAAGGACAAGAACCCTTATGCGTCTAAGGCTCAGACAGGGCTCCATGGTTCCTGATTGTTCTATAATATTTTCTCATCATAACTCAAGATTTTGGACACAAGAAAAACACATACACAATGAGACAAGGATTTTATGAAAAAATAAATAAAAGTGTTATGGGCAGTCCAAAATGTCTAGTACATATATGAGTGAGGAAATGCCAAACTTTAGTGTGGGAGTATTTCATTTTTTACCTATGAATATTTTTATATAATATGTATATACATATATTTATATGCATCTTTCTTTGACCCTTTTCATAAAAAGCCTAGGAGATCCTGCCTGAGATCTTCCTTACCCAATAGAACATGCCCCCATTTTGTTTAATAATATGTCCTCTTTATCTAGTTTGGAAGGATCTTTATATTTAAAATGCATTTTGTTACATGTTGTTTTAATATACATTAAAATGTTATTATTTCTTTTTTGCTCTCTCTCTCCCCATTCTCCGAGCTTGTCTGCTCTGAAGCTGTCATTGGAGTTGATGTCATGCACCAATTATATATGTGTCTTCCCTCCCTCGCTCCCAATTCTTTTATTCCTCTTAGCTATTCCCTGTCAAATAAAAACAATTCATTTCCTGCTTTAAAGAAAATATAAGCTTTGATAAAACAAGGATAAACAAAAGCTTGCTCTTGGAATTTAGAATTGTTTCAAAATTCCAATCCCTACCCACATGCTCTTTCCTTATTTTTAGTTCCCAAATCCAGCAAAGAATTATCTTTGGACTTATCTGTACATATAACCCCTTAACTTTTCGAATCTGGCAATTTAGTCCTCAAGATTTTTTCTTAGCAATCAACCCCCTTAATTTATAATTTTTAACAATCCGGTTCTTTTTACTCAAATTCATAAAAATTTGGACGGTTTTTTACACATAACTTGCTCAATATCGTCCAAGAAGAGTATTGTTGATATTTTTGCTTGCAAAAAAAACCTATCTATAAAGTATACGTATGGTTATTTACTTTGCCATAGAGCTAGCATTTATATATATATATATATATAAATTGAGAATCCTATCCAACCGTTAGATAGATCCGATAGATATCGTTCTTTTTTTATGCTCTTATAATTACTAGTTGATCAGCATGTAACGTTATGTAACTTTATGTACATAATATGTTATAATTTGAAACTTTTATTACAAATGATAAATATCAACAGAAAATGTTATACGTTTATGAGTTAGTGTTATCAATATATATATATATATACACATGTATATGTTTATAAGTGAATCTATGGTTAGTCGTTTTGCCATAGAGCGAGCCAGCATTCCAATATTAATCATATTATAATGGATAAGAATCTAAGAGGGGGTATGGGAAAAACATCTCTTGCCGTTTCAACCACCGCCAAAACAAAACCTTCAATTCCTGCAACACATAGAGGGGGGATTGAGGGGGGATTGAGGAGGGGCCTTGTTGTTTCTTGCATATATATATGTGTCTAATATATATTTATATATATTTATATGTATATACAGTGATGATTCTGTGCTTTCTTCCACATTGCCACTCTGAATTTCGAGTGTTCCCATTTCTCATGACAAACTCTGCCGTTTTCCTTATCTATCCATGGCCATATTAGAGACATGCACGTCATTTTTTCCACTGTGCATTTACTCAGTAAGAATCAGTCACCTATATATATACATATATATGTATACATATATATATATATACACTGTGCAATCTTAGCTTCTTCTCTTGGAAGCTTGCCGATTCAATTCATTAAACGTGGACGTTGCGGATCTAATCAGTAAAATCCCATCAAGTGTGTCGTTTTCAGGTTCTCTCTCTAAATTTCTAGATATTGAGAGACTAGTGTCCCAATTATAATATGAAACGTTAGTCTTGGTTTGGTTAAAGAAAAATTGAGAGAAAGAGACAGAGAGACTAGCTAGGCAGTTTTGTGCTTGGAAAAAGGGACCAAGAGTGGGAATAATTAATATATCCTAGCAGTTTCAAACATATGCCATTTTGTCTATTGCGAATTGATTGATATTGTTGTGAAGTTAGGCTGTCCATTTCTAATCTACTCTCATCATGATGGAACAGTGCTGAAGATGATAATTATTGTGATATATATGTTATGGTCACGATTTTTCTACAACGTGTAACATCAACTTTCTTAGAATGCAAGGATTCTACTTGACATCAAATTATTTCTTTTATAGTAAACACATTATTTTTAATTGAATGAGAATTTGTTTGTGTTACGGTAGGGGAGCAAAGCACTAGAAGTGACGCAACAAACATTAATTGGTAACGATTAAGAAATGTGAGCCACAGAATCTAAAACGCTTTGGTAGATCTTAAAATTTAGGTCAACTAAATGATGACGTTTGGAGTTTGTCTTAAACTTATCGTCACTAGCAAGTTATAGAATGTATTTAGTAACATTTTTCATGCCACTCTTCACCGTCGAGGTTTAGTCAGTGATGGTGCACCCGTCACAACTGATTTTATATCAAGAAAAATGGAAAACGTAAAGATATAAAACCAGATATTGAGATCATGAACATTTTCCACGGAATTTCAAGCTTCGACACGAACAACATGCTTAAGCATATTGGCAATCAGCTTTGCATATCCACAAATCAGTCTCACGATAATCAACATCTAGAAAATCCCTACCCGCTGAAATATACTTGGAATTCAGAATTTAACTGTAGTTAACCTTAATTCGCGATGACTGCCGAGTTCAATGACTGATGAGATAGTATCTCGCATATATTACCTTTGTGTTGGCCTTCATAAAGATCGTTAAAAAAAATTGACAAAAGTTGAAGATATTTTGACCTTAACTCATCCAAAATTCTCGGTAGATAAACTTGCGAGGGGTCTAGTAAAGTTATTTGACATTAGGTATAAAGCTAATATTACGAGATGATGAATGCCCATAAATGGTTAGAGTAGGATATTGAGAAGTCCCAAGGGAAATTGTTGTAGCGATAGTCCTAACATCAATCTGTACCATGTCGTCTCCACCGTTGGTCTTGGTTTTCCACCTTATCGTACATCGGATTCTCAATTGCCGGTGTCGAATGCTACAGTGGAGTGTAACGTGTGTCTAGTTATGATCCCTTCCTTATTTATAGTGGAATTGATGCTTGGACTCAGAAACCTTAGACTTATCATGGAGACCCTTTGAGACTTGTACCTCGGACGAGTCAGTTCATCCTTTTGGCACTAAGCGGTCATCTCCCAACATCTTGTGTCTCGTGCATTGCTTCAACAGGTTGTCAAGATCATACCTAGGATCACCGGTACGCGTATGGGTCTGTAGCGATGTCCTCGCTATAGTACATATTTGTACTTAGACCTCGAGATACATGTCACAAGCACGTGAATGCTCGAACTAGTAGGATGAGTCATGGGTTCATCTACCTCAAACATAGAGAAGGAATATGAGGGCGGAAGCATATTGAATTCAAGCCTCGAGGGTTTCGAACTCAAGTACGGGATCATGATGTATTGCAAGCATTGTTGTGTGGTTTTGACGGAATATCAACGTTCGGTCAATATTAAAGTGTGATGAATAAATATTATGCTATTATAAGCTGAAGGAAAGTGCTCTAACAGAAAACTTGTCATAGTTGCAACTTTTGCCAAATTAAAGCATATCTTGAGTTAAAACTACAACAATTGTAGTGAACAATTTTTAGATCATCCTTTAAGGAGTTTTGTTGAGTCCGCCCCATGAATTGGGCTCGACTAATCAATCGGGGAAGGCCCAACATGTTTTGTAGTTTAAAAAAAAAAAAAAAAAAGGTTAATGGCTTGTTGGACGTGAGGGAGAAAGGAGAGAGAGAAAAGGTGGAGTTTTTGGGTTTATGAAAGACAATTGAGTGGTAAAATAATATCTGTTGGTGTTTAAATTTAATGTGATGAATCTTTGTAACGAGCTCATCTCATCTTCTTGTTTTGATTTTCGAATTGATATCTATAAGGTGCTTTCCTAAATTTTCACTTGAGATCTAGAATTGATTTCTATTGATGTTATGTGTTGAAATCCATCTTTTATTTTAATTTTTAATTTTTAATTTTTATGAATCTTGTTATTTAGTCAAGATTATATTTTATTATGATGTTTGTGAGTCTCTAGTTACATTTCGAGAGAACTTTGTAATTCTATTATTGTTGATAGTGTGAAAGTTGATATCAAACTACGGTCCCATGTTTTTTCCTTCGCATTGGAGAGTTTTTCATGTAAAAATCGATATCTCATGTGCGGTTGATTGTTTTGATTTTTCATTGTTTTAATTCATTTGTTGACTTTTAAAAAATCCATTTTATCGCACAAACAGGGAAAAATTTAATTAGTGATTTTCCCATCAAGTTCCAAATCTAGTTGGTGTTTAATCTATCTTGATATCTATTTGGAGTACTCGTACGGAAAGCCGCACCATCTATTTTATTTATTTATTTATTTATTGGACAGTTCGGTCCACTGACCAACGGAGTACGTTCTAACATGGCAGCGACCATGTTAGTCTTTTCCAGTCGGTTTGTGCAGTTGCCGGAGGTGGTTGTTGTTGGCCCACCAGTTATTTCGAACAACCCCACTTTAGAAGTTCATGTCTGTTTTATTTTTGCCTTTTTTTATATCAGTTTCAGAATTCAATTTCTTCGAGAAGAAAAGAAAGTCCAATTTGCAGAGGAAAAACAACAAAATTTAAGCTGGCCAAAAATTTTCGCGTAACCCATTCTTGGCAAATCAAGGAAACATAAAAGGAAAGAGAAATCCATAGAAGAAACGTCTACACAATAACCTCGCCAAAACTATTAAGCTTTTTTTGTATTAGATGAAAAAAAAAAAAAAAAAAATCAAAGAAATCACTTTGATGCCAAGGGAAGACTATTCAGCAGATTATACACTCCGAACTATTAACTTCAAGAAGGCTACTAATCAAAGGAGGAGCTGGTTTTTCACTTGTTACTTTGAAGCCAATCACGAATTCCCTTCTCTGCTTCTGAAAGTTGTCCGTCCTCTCCCCCAGAAGTTCCGTCCACCAACTCAAAGTAGTCCTTGTAATTGCGTTTGTAATAACTGTCCAACCTCTGCTTACATGTCATCATATATTATATAAAGTCACCAACCAATATGCCAAACATGTATGCTGGCATTTAAAATGTCATTTTTGCTGGACTGAAAAAAAAAAATTATCGGTATTATTCTATTCTTTTTGTTACTTTGAAAATTCTGTATCCCTTAATAGAAACCTAATCAATATTCTAATCGAAAGATAAATCGAGTTTTCAATCATGTCATCACACACCTAATGTGGCATAATTTACACTTAAATTTCCAATTGCTTGAATATGGCGTCCCAAAAAAAAAAAAAAAAAAAAAAAACGCACCAAAAAAAGAGTACGTGGTTCAAGACAATTTCACCTCCTTGTCATTCTTGGCCTTGTTTTCCTCCGACTTCTTGAGAAATTCTGAAAATCATTACTGCAAGTATTCAAACAAAGAAGACAGGAAAGATAGAGAGGGAACTATATACACAGAGGAATAGTTTGACATACTCTTGAGAAGTTCAGTTCTAGAGTCGCTGACTTGGAGAGCAGCAACGACAGTGGATAAGATGAGCCCTCTTCTTCCAAAATCAGCTGTGGCGGTTGTGGTTGGAGGTCGTTTCTTGTTTCGGTGAACCGCCTGTACATTTGACGAAGCGTATTTGTTCACGGTGACGGTCAGTGCCATCAAAATGCTTTGGCTTATTGAACTCATTATCAGTCTTCCACTCTTGGCCACCCGTTTTGCTCACCAGCATGAAAAGATTAGACGATGAGGTTTTCCAGCGACAAGTTTTATCTTTAACGTCACCTTCTCAAGCCAAATTACAGAATACCCCCTTTCTTTAGCTTGAATTTACACTTGTCATTACTTGAAGTCGTTTGGCATCATAAATTAGTTTGAAAAAACACTCAACTAGTTATATGTTGGACGACTACTAACAGCTCATATTCAATCAAAACCACTAGATTTTCTGCTCTTTGAATGAAAAAAAAAAAAGGGAAAAACCGCCCCTCAAAGATAGTTACTCAAACTCGTTATCTTACGATAAAAATTAGGAGTCAAAACTAGTCATCTATAAAATTGTGTTCCTTTGTCCATTGTCCATTTTCCTTTGTCCGTTGCCATGTAAGTACCCTAAACCAGACCATAATTAGACTTCTCACCAACAGGAAGGGAAAAAAAAAAAAAAAAAACGAAAATTATATTTAAATTACACAAATTTGCGAAATGATTATGGCCATAACCACATTGGGGATTATTAGTATGTTGTTTGTTTGAGTCCCTACAAACGTGGGACAACTATATCACAGACTTCCATTGAATTGCGTTTCTTGATTTTACAAAGTTGGCCCTCTCGTTACTCCAGTAAGCGTTTGTGCTTACACCAGGCAATAGCAAGGACATATAAGAATATGCACCCAGTGGTACCTCCACCGATAGTCCACAAGAATTCTGGCATACCCGCTTTTTCACTGTCGAAGAGTTCGATGTGGATGTTCATGCCGAAGATCCCGGCCACTACGACAAATGCACTCACCACAAGGGTTGCTGTAGTCAACATGACCCCCATTTGTAGAAGATGGTTCTGCTTGTCATCCAGCATAATGTTGATGTAATCCTCTGTGTCATCTACGTACTCACGCAGCTTCAAACCGACAATCAACAAGAGTATTACTCAGAGAAGTACATGGCATCCAGAAAAGAAAAGGCCATATCGGATCCAGAGTACACAAGCAACAAAAGAAACTACAATAAGCATTGCGTTTTGAGGCAAGACCGCAACCAAAAAATGTTGATCTAACTTTAACTTAAATAAGCAGTTGCATACCGTGGATAGTTTGTTTAGAGTACCATCGATTTGCACAAAATAAGCCTCTAAAAGCATTTCAAGCTCCTCCACATCAAGGTTCTTGCTTATGGCACTATGTGTCGTACTAGTATGGGTCCCGTGGCTGTCCCTACCAAGAACATTAGGTGCTCCAAACAATTGATCTTGGGGGTTATCGCCTTCATAGGTCCTGAAACTCCCACCACCTTCCAATGAGATTTCAGCTGGATTCCTGGCAAAATGTAAGTGGCAAATTAAAGGCAGGCATGATAGTGAATCCAAACAACTTAAATAGTGGCGATCCGACATAAAAAATCGCAGCTAGAATTCAACGAACCTGTCATCCATGACTGATCGAAGAACTTCATCATCCATGTCACCTCTCTCATTCATAGAAGAGGTTGAAGAATTCTCGAGCTGTTGCTGTACCAACTTGTCAGTCAGATACATCTCCGCCATATCCTCATCATCATCTAGCAAATGCTCTAATTCGTCCCTCACCTGAAGATCAGCATGTATGCCTTACTAATCCTAACTTGGAAGTTGGAAATGAATGACAGCTATATGAGTAGGAAAAAAAGGCATAGTTGGACATAATGCAGTGATACTGATGGCCTGAACACCAGACGGTGGGAAAAACAAATGGGGATCAACAATTTCAAACCAGCCAACCTTCTGCACACGCCCAGTTATTGCAACCAAGCGGCTCTTAATTTGCCGAACACGTTCCAAATTGAGAGTACTAATCTTTGAAGTCAGCTTATCTAAGGCAGGATGAGCTTCTAGCTCCAGAGTCCTTGCCTGGTTTCAGACCAGAATCAAATAGAAACAATCAATATCAAAGAAAAACAAGAAAAAATTTACACAGCGATGGAATGTGAGCAGATGCTAAAACCTACTTCATTTTCTAAGCAACTACAAGCTGCCTCAAGGCATGCCTCCAACGCCACAAACTCAAACGGCAAAATCTTGAGTCCATCTTGATTTTGAAGACCTTCTTTCCCTTCTCCCTTGCCTTCCACATCTCGGTCCTGAAACTGCGGAAACCCTCCACCTGAATTATGAGGGCTATGTTCCCTTGAATGGAACTCTTCCATATCATACAGATCTTTCCAGTTCGGATCTTCACCATTTCCCTCCTATAACAAATGGGAACCACATTAATATATTTCTTATAAGCTAAAGTAAAAGGATTTAAAAACTGACCTAGACCGTATGATACAACAAATTCAAGTGAATCTGGCTGGTGAATTCATGCAGCTGAAGTAAAGGTTTGATTAGTTGAGTTCAAATTACGAAGCTTAGAACTAAAAAGAACTAATTACTAAATCCGAATTAGGGGCAAATAAAACAAAGCTAATTCTGATTTTCTTTTTCAACTACTAATGAAAAAGTGGACCACCGGTATTGTATCCACCCATGGTCCCGCCCCGTTGCATATCCTCTTCATCATGTTATAAGTCTCGGGATCCACCAATGGAACGGAAATGACTTAACCTAGTTAAGCTAATTCTGATTAAAACTAAGCAATCAAATAAATTAGCTACTCATGTCCACATTGCTCAAAAAAAATTGCTAATAAAGTAACAACACTATCATGGTCTTTTATTTGTTAAATAATCTTCCAAAAAAATTTTATTAGCAAAATGACTTCGGAACGATGCAAAACGACCAAGAACTACCAATTTTTAGCCGGTCCTTCCAGACAGTGTTAAAATGAAAGAAGGTTGCTTCACTAATTTCAATTTTTAAGGTTGTCACTTTGGCAAATACCTCTCCAACAATTCCCAATTCCTACCACTACTCCAAAATTCTGATTCCTCAACATTTACCAATTCTTCAACTAAAATCGCGAAACAGAAACCTTAAATCTGAAACCAATTCGAAGAATCACAAAAAGCCCTAATTTAGGGATAAAATACAAGAATTACAAAAGAAAGGGATAAAAACCCGGGCTTTGGAGGCTTGGTGGTGGCGCGTGAGGCGGCGCTGAAGCTCCTCGACGAAAGGGGTGACGGAGGGGTCCCGGGAGTTGAGGAGGAGGACCTCGTGGGCGGTGATGATGGCCTTGATGTGCTCCAGGTTTATCACGATCGCCCTCTCACGCCCCAGCACCGTCGAGGGGTACGACAGCAGTGGGTCTAGTATCCGGAGATCACGCGCCGGCAGCCCCGTCCGCCGCATGATCGCGTGCTTTCCGGCCTCCACCACCTGGGCCTGCCCCGTCGAGTCCAGCAGCAGCCATGGCCGTACACCCGTCCCCTTCTTCCTTATCCCGCCGACTACCGGTAGGCCTAGCCCGCCGGAGGTGGGACGGGTCAGGTCCGGATCGTCGTCGGGCTGGGTAAGGCCCGGCTTAGGAGGAATATGAGCCCTCATGGCGATGGCTGACCTGACCACCGCTTTTGGGATTGTTTCGTGTTTCCGGCTTCCGCTCTCTCTCCTGTCTGAGTTTGTCCGTCTAGCTCCTCTCCCCTCATCTGCTTGGCTGTGTTGGTATTTTGGTATATATTCCCTTCGGATTCAGTGACACGTGGAAATTAGATAAAAGGAAAAATTTTATAATTTTTTTTCAAATTATGTCATTAATATCAACATCGTGAATTATAAAATATATCTGTTGTACTTTTGAAGAACCTTGTATTCCTTTCTAATCGTACTGCCCAACGCAAACAAAAATCGAAGACCACAAGTGTTCAAATCTTCTTCCATTCCCATCACCTGAATAAACTTAAATTAAAATAAATATATAAAAAAAAGGGAAAGGTTGTGGTAAAAAATTACAAGTTTTTAATTATTTTATTAAAATAATTGGTGTAAAATAAACTTTTTTATCTATTTTAAAAAGCCGGCAATGTTTGCCTTATTATCTCATTTCAACTTAAACTGTACTTTTTTTTGTCTTTTTCTCCGGCCAAAAAACTCTCTCTCTCTTCTTGTCTTTTTCTTAAAAAATTTTTTGTCTTTTCTGCCCCAGCGCCGGCGAAATCCCCTTAAAAAAATTTACTATTCCCACACAACTAAAATATTTCAACTCAAACTAACGAATCATAAAAAAAACATCCCTTAAAATATAATATTAAACAAATAAAATAAGATAAATGAAATAATTTGACATAAATATTAAAAATCAGATAATAATTTGACTTTAAAAATGACGGAAAACTTAATGGAAACTAACGGATAAAATAACTTGACATATGTATTAAAACTTAATAGATACAATAAGTTTCATAATTTAGAACAAATATTGACACAAGTGACATATTCTGATGTAATTTATGAAATTTAAGTAAATAAAAAAAAAAAAAGAGTGGCAAGTTTCAGCACTGGTTATAAAGAATCATGAGATCTTACGATTGGCACCAAATTCCACATAAGAAAACCATTAAAAACAAAAGAGTTTTTGACATCATTTATTTTTTTGAAAAAGTTTTTGACATCATTGCTTCTTAAACTTCTTGGCTTTTCACAATTTAGACCTCGTTTGGCTCGTGAGTTCAAACTCAAAATTTTCATATCAATTTTTGTATTTTTTTGAAAATTTTTTTATTTTTTCTGAAAAGTTAACAAAACTTATTCACCAAACGGACCCTTACTACTTGAACTTTTAATTTTGACAATTTATCTTCTAAATTGTATAAATAATTATACTGTGTTTTGTTTGTTTAACTCATGCTAAATTGACGAGGAGAAACTCAAGTGCATCTCATGTAAAAATGGAAAATCTATTATCGGACAAAAAATTTTCAAATCCAAGTTAAACCTTAGTAGAAATCTTCTAAATTCAATCCCTAATTCTACAGGACATTAGTTAAACTAAACTCATTACATAAATTTAAAAAGTTCATGGAGCAAATTATCGAATTAAAAGATAAGGGACAAATTGTTGAAGATCCGCAAATTTAGGGCAACATACTAAAATTCCTTAAAAAAATAGAGAAAATTATGTGATATCATGCTTTTTGGTAACTTCATTAAACAATAGTCAAATTTCTTTCTAGGTAATTGTCCTTTTTTTTTTTTTGGGTTAAGTTTTACAGCTGTCATCGTTGATATAAAGGTCTATTATAAATAAATCAGTGGAATTATTAACCCGTTTGGTGGAGTAGTTTGAATTGGGATTTTTAAGTTTCAATAGTAAATTTTTTTGAATTTTCAGAAAAGATAAAAAACTTTTTGGAAAAAAGACAAAATTTTTTTGAAAAAAAGACAGAAAAAAGTTTGAGTTGAATGGTTTGAGATGGTGCATCAAACAAGTTATAAATTATAGATCAGTAAATTATTAATTCACGATGGTTTAACTATTGATTGATTATCAAGTTTATTAGCGATACTATACCATTACCAAGTTTGTTGATGATGAATTATCTCTCTCTCTCTCTTATTTAAGAAAAACAACAATTATGAATTATCAACAGTCCATTATTGATGTACCATCTAAAAACAATAATTTTTATGCATAAAAAAAACTTAGAACATTAATGAAAAAATTGTTTAAAAAAAGACTTTTTTTTAAATAATAAATCCTTGAAATCTAATCTTCAAAACGACAACAATTCTGAAAAACGACGCAGACGACGAATACTTGAAATTCAAAAACCATGAAAATTGGTAAAAATACAGGTTTTAAAAACAACTTGGAAAATTAACGACTCATAATTTAGGAAACCCCAGCGTTTAAAAGTGACTACTACGTCAAAAATAAATCGACTAACATTTAGAAACGACCAAGTATGAATATTAAAACGACAGCCTTTGGAAACGATATTATTAAAAAAAAAAATCCTGCTTCAAACACGATGACCGTTTATATTGAGGTAACAAACACGACGACAGCTGAGAACATTGACATCCTGATGAACTTTTATGGACGAAAATTGAAAAACGACAACAAAATTAAAAAAGACTTAAAAACTACAAAAGCATTAGATGACGTTTGCAAACACTAGAACGTTTTGCACACACAAACACATAATGATGAACTGAAAAAATGGACTTGTAATTGGCACACTAGAACGTTTGCAAAACTATATTCCAACGAAAAAATAAAAAATAAAAAATAAAAAATAAAAAATAAAAACGACAGAATCAAATGAGGAGAGCCACTTTATCGACCAAAACTGAAAAACGACTACAGCCTATAAAGCGACACTATTTAAAAACTAGGAAGACTAAAAACGACAAAAAAACTAATAACGATCTCCGAGAAACAATTATGCCAATTCAAAATACGATGAATATTAAGAAACGACAACAATTACAGCTAGAAAACGGCAGCAACAGGATTGCCACGATCACTTAAAAAACGATGAAAACTGGAAAACCAAAGATAACTTAAAAACCGAGACATTTTTACAAACGACGAAAATTGAGGGAGGAGATATTGAAGCAGGCAAAACAAAAATTTTTAAACGATTTCAACCCATCGAAAAACGAGAAATTTTTGTTTTTAAGCTACAACAACGACAAAATAAGAACGACTAAAATAAAAAAAGCACATAAAATGAAAACGACAACGATTAAAAACGACGAGTGTTATTGTTCGGCGACAAATTAATTGGCAATAACAGCAAGTCAAAGGCTGTTTTACTTGGGGCCGTTTTGAGCAATATTTAGAGTTGGAGTTTTATAAGTTGAAATCAAAATGTATGTTAGTTAAAGTGTGTGTTAAAAATAAACTATGACATAAGAAATAATGTAAAGAAAAATTGAAATGTGTTTGGAAAAAAATCTGCAATTTAAATTTTATTTTGTTCATCTCGTCATTATTTAAAAAAAAAAAAAAATCTCATTTCGACTTGAAATAAAATTTTTTATATGACATTCTCAATTCACTTTCTAATATTTTTTCAGCAATATCACATAGATTTTCATTAGAAAACATTACTAATTTGATATATATATTTATATATAACTCCCATTTAACAAACTAAAATGAAAATATTGTCTGGCTTCAAACTTGAAAACTCCTACCAAACCACTCCCCTTCAATCCCTTGAGTGCCTCAATACATACAATATTACTAATCTGTATGGGCCATTTACTTCAATTTGGGTCTTCCGTTCAAATGGCTCATCCAAATAGGCACTAAGATTTTGCACATATGAAAAAGGGCATTTGAATGTTTATTTTGACATTTATGCATGAATTCAAGTGTTTTTATTCAAATTTATTATTCTAAATGTTAATATTCAAAACCAGTTCGGATAACAATTTAAAATGTTTTTGTTTAAATTTTTCTATTTTCTCATCCAAATTAGTTCCCTTAATAAGTATATAGCCTGTTTTGCCACAAGCTTCAACACTCTGAGGTTCATGGAGGCAAAGAATATCACTTCAATCCAAAGCCAACATGTTCTCAACTACCTATATATATATATATATATATTTAAGATTGCAATTCTTTCAGTCTTATACTCAATTTATTTTCATTAACTTTGATGACTATATATAGGAATACTCTGTAGTTGAAAAATCATGACACTTGTAAATATCTTATTTTATATCTTATAATTACTAGTTGATTTACATATAATTTTATAGTAAGAATTTTGTAACATTAAATTTAAAACTATCAGTACAAATGGATAAATATCAATCGAAAAGATAATATCAACTAGTTGTTGTAATACTGAACAAAAAGATAATAACTGTTGTTTCGTATTTGCTGCACCGGAGAATTCCATATATACATATATCTATAGTCTATATTTAATATTAAAGAAGGGAATGCAGAATTTTCGTCTTCCCGTGGTGATCCATATGCGATCAACATGATTATTATTATTATTTATATTTGCTTTACTTACCTATTTTGTTCCGCGCTTACTCGCCAATTAGTATAAATACAAGTAACAATTACCCAGACAAAAAAGAAAAGAAAATTCCAAAATTTAGTGTTGCCTAAAATTGCTTTGTTTTGTTTTGTTTTTGTTTTTGTTTTTTTTCAAGTGTGGCATAAAATTGCTTAAAGCAATATATTCGGGTCAGCCATGACGCAGTTTTCTGCCTCGTAAGGTCGGTGACTTACTTTATTTGGGAGCACGTCCTAATTATTCAAAGGAATTGCGACCAAATAATATATTTTAAAAGAATTCCACAGACTGTATATTCATACATTTTTTCTTCTTCTTTTCCTCATTGACATGCAACCAACTTAGTCTGATCTAGTCTCTCTATTTATATATATATATAGAATATTTTTAGAATTTTTATACTGTATTTCAGAGGATTGATTATAATAATTGGACTGTCTTATCTATAAAATGGCATTATCCATTGCAGACTAATCCTCACACCAATCATCTCCTCTCTCTCTCTCTCTCTCTCTCTCTAAAATTGCTGCAAAAGATATATTGCAAAGCAATGGCTCGTTCCAGCTTCTGCATGATGACCTCTATTCTTCTCTTGTCCTTGGTAATTCTCGCCTCGGCTTCCGATTACGGCCAAGATCCGAAAGCCGAAGGAAAAGAAAAGCTTCCCACATCGAAACAACCAAACTACCAAGAACAGAAGCCAACAGATAAGTATGATCAAACACCGGAACCAGAAGACAAGGTCAAAATTCTTCCAAAAAAACCAATCAAATATGTCCAGCCAAAGGCAGATCAGGGAAAGGTGAAGATTATTCTTCCGGCGAAACCGAATAAGTACTATCGGCAGCCGGAGCCAAAAGGGAAAGATAAGATTCTTTCGAAAAAGCCAGTCTACGAGAAGCCGAAGCCGGAAGGAGAAGAAAAAGTTGTCCCTACAAAGCCGTACTACAAGGAGCCAGTTCCAAACGGAAAAAAGAATCTACTTCCAACAACAAATATTGGTGTTCAAGGCCTTGTTTTTTGTAAATCCGGCCTCAAATACTTCCCTCTTCCAGGTAATTATTAATAAACTGACAATGAAAAAAAGAAGAATTCGCTAGTAAGAAACGCTGTGAATGGATTCCTATATAAATATAAATTACAAATACAGAATCTGATAAGTTATGATATCTTACATGAAAATAAATACAAACAAATTCAAATTTTTATAATATATTATAGTCTACGTGGATCATCGTTTTGAGACTGTTTTTGGATAAACATAGGCTAAATAATTATTTTCTCTAATACGCAGGAGCTGTGGCAAAGATAACATGCCTTGCTGTTGCTGAGGAAGTCCATAAAACATCTTATTTCACCGTCGAAAGTCAAGCATGTGATTCAAAGGGCTACTTCTTTGCGACGATAACTCCACCAAAATCACTTGGAAATTGTCAATGGGAAATCAAGGATTGCAAAGCGTACCTCGACCACTCTCCGTTGGAGACATGCAAAGTCGCGACGGACGTTAACAACGGCGTTAAAGGCGCTCTTCTCTCTTCTTATAGCATCCTCCCCAACAAGAACATGAAACTCTACTCCGTCGGACCTTTCTTCTACACTTCAGAAACTTACAAGGCACCAGCTCCTAAAGGCTATTAACAAAACGTTAGATTTTTGTATGACTTCTATTTTTTTTTGTTGATTTTTCATTGGATTGATTTGTTTGATAGTTTGGGAAAAAGTTCATTACTGAGTTGATGTGTTTTTGTTGTTTTTTGTGGATTCGTTTATACATTTTGTGTGAAGAAGGTTGCATATTTGACAGCCTTAGCCAATTGAGAGGCCTTTAAATAAAGCTTTTTTGTCGTTTGATCGAATATATGTCGTTTGCCTTTTTTTTTTTCTAAGATTTATATTTCCTATTTTCAGATTTGAAATCTGGGAGCTTCTCCTACTTTAAAAAAGACGATAATTGATAATAATATGATGTCACATGTATACGTAATAGTGGTTCTAATCATTATTATATATATAATTTTTAAATAATGTTTACATATTATATATCTAAAGTGACAAAAGACTATACGTGCATTTGTATTGATGCTGGTGTATATCTTCTCATCAAGACTCCAAAGCCTACAATTTTCGCCATTTGAGACATGTGAGAGAATTTAATAGTATTTTTATTCTAAATAATTAAAATAAATAACAGATTTTGAAAATATTTAAAATGAATAGTAATAAATAATAAATTTACTATTATTTACTTTAAATTAGAATCATGTTATTTATTAGGTTTAGTTTCATAAAAATGCTATTTATTACAATTTCCGTTGAAGTATTTGCAACTAAAGTCGATCATTGTGTAAATTTTTATCACCTGTAAGTTATGAGAAGCACATCTTAAAATGTGAATTGAAGGACAAGCATAGATCAAGTTTCTTAATGAGGATTAAGAAAAAGGTAGGGTCTTAATTATTGCATTGTCATAAAATAAATCGAGTTACTTTTTCATTCTTGTTCAAAATTTAAGAAATACGCATCACATATATAGTGACGGATTTATGATTTTTTTCTTTAAATTCTATATAAAATGTGATTATAACAACAAATTTTACGTGCCTGCTGCGCATTTATTTAGTTTTATCTTTGATTTTGTCTTCCAAATCAGCTAAGCTTGTATTAGAGCTCAATTCAAAATTAATTATTAGAGTCTGAAAATTTGTGAACTTAAATAAATTGTAGCATAGTTTGAAGTTGTGAGTTATTATTATTATTTTTTTGTTGGAATTGAAATATGAGTACTTAAAAATCGAAAAATATGGGCCGGTCGGCCAGGGGATGGGGGAATTAGTAGCTGCCCCCGGCTTAAGGTAGCTCCGCCCCATGTTGTTCCTGTTCTCTCTCTCTCTCTCTCTTTTTCTTTTTCTTTTTTTTGTTTTTTCAAGAGTTCTCCAATCTTTCCATTTTTGTTGGAGGCTAATATGTGTGCATGCACATCCGTTTTCTCAAGATTGCAGTCTGGAATGTGTTTCGTGGGAATTAAAAATCACTTATCCCGTTGTAGGCTTGCAAAGAAATTGAGCAGCTAAGCTAGGCCAGTGTAATGTTGCATATAATCGTCCGACCAATTATTTTAAAGTTTGTCACACATACTCATCATATCATTTTATATAAAAACACATCTAATCATTTATTACAAATAAATAAAAACACACTTAGATTTCGAACATGAAAGTTCCTATTTAAATCTCTCTTAACCTTGGTGTTAACAAAGCTAGACAAGTTTTTTATTTTTTATTTTTAAATCCGAACATTTATATATATATATTAGAATACTCTCCCGTTCTGTATCCGGCCGTCTAGCAAGGGAGAGAGAGAGAGAGAGAGAGAGAGAGAGAGAGAGAGAGAGAGAGAGAGAGAGAAGGAACGAAGGATAACTCAAAAGACTAATTAGTATAAACCAAGGTACTATTCGGTACAATAAAAAATACTAATTGTTACAAGTATCGTTCATGTTTAATAAAAATGAGGTACCGAATACTAGAGTAGTTGTGTGTGTCTATATATATATATATATATGTATGTATTACGTACGCCTGTCAAGTCGTCAAAAAAGATGCATTAAATTTTGAAACAGAAAAAATGCTAATCAAATTAAAATGCTAGTTTTTCTCGTACGCTAAGCACGTTGTATTGCTAACAGTAGTCAAACAAAAAAGATTCCTCAATTATTGAACTAACTATAAAATTCCTAGCCTATCGTGCAGCCAAGTTTCCTTCCACTTCATTTATTTAATTCCAAAATAGAATAAAAAATTCGAACCAATATATCCTATAAAATGCACCAAGAGAGCTACATATAATCCATTATTCATAATCTCTTATATATAACACAATACACACACACACACACTATATCATATTTGCCACAAATTATGGCTCTTAACATTTCCTTCTCTGCAACCTTTTTTCTTCTCTTCACAACGCTGGTTCTTTCTTCAGCTAATAATGATGTGCAAGGGCATGGCTCTAAACCTTATTCTGATGAGAAGGACAACATTTTATCTGCCACTATTGGCATTCAGGGAATGGTTTACTGCAAACAAGGAAGTAATAAATGGCCCGTCCCACTCGAAGGTAATTATTTTATAATTTTATGTTTAATTAGTAATTATCCTTCTTTATTTTCCGCAAAAAAAAAAAAAAAAAATCTACGTTAATTGAACTCGTATATGTGAAATATACAAGGGAATTGCATAGATAGTAAGTCTGTCCTACTTAAAACTGCAGTGCATGTTTGTGAACGTAAAATTATTACATCATAGTCTAACATTATTAAATCCAACAAAATCTGAGTAAAAACTGATGATCATATAGTTTAGAATCCTTAATTCAGCTTCCTAAAATTAAATATATATGTCGCGCAGGTGCTGTGGTGAGGGTAACATGTGAAGCGGTAGACGAGGACGGGTTAGAAACGGCGCCGTTCTCGTTCTTGAGCGAAGCGAGTGACGAAAAGGGGTATTTCTTGGCAACGTTGTGCCCTTCAGAGATTTCAAGCAATAGGAAGCTTAGAGATTGCAAGGCATTTCTGGAGCTCTCTCCGTCGGAGACTTGTAACGATCCAACGGATGTTAACAATGCTGTTAGGGGTGCTCTCCTTTCTTCCTATCAGTTCCTTGAGAACAAGAACATCAAAATGTACACTGTTGGTCCTTTCTTTTTCACCACATAACCTAACTCGGTCTCTATTAATGGTTACTAATTAAGTTTAACAATTTGGTGCTTTGGTTTTGGTTTTCTTTTTTCTTTTTTTCTTTTTCCTTAATAAAGGGCTGGTAAATTGTAATGAGCTTTTTCGCTATTGATAATTCAAATATATTTTAATAGAAGGTTGTTTGGAAGATGGGAAAAGTGGAAGAAAGGGATAGCGATATATATAGATATATATGAGAGGATTACTTTTAGAATTTTATTTGTGCTAGCTTGTTTAAGAGGAAAGACTAGAGAAAGGAATAAAATTAGGAAAAAGATTTCATTATCTTCTAGGGAATCTATCCTAAACAAGACAAAAGAGGTTCTTCCGTTTCATCATTTTTCTCACACGCCAAACAGCCTGATTATACGGTTAGCGCTGTAATTTCATCTCCATCAAAAGTGCATTAATATTTTCACTGGTTGTCATGTTACAAATATAAGGTCATAGAACCTTATATGCATAAATTACAGGTGCCGTAGCAAAAGAAGAAAATAAAGGGTAAATCTTTGTAAAATCTGTTGTTCCACTCAAAATGCCGGATAATAGGAAATCTTAAATTTAAAAAAAAAAAAAAATCAATCACTTGTTGATGGAAAAATAAAAAATAAAAAAAGAAAAATAAACACTACAATTTCATTCATACAACTCTACCTTGTTTACTACTATCAAACTAACATATTTATAAGTTAAACTATTATTTAAAATAGTTTATTAACATATTACGGGGACTAACATATTTATAGAATAAACTATCCCAACAAAAACAGGAATCCACAAACGAAATTGAGAAGTAAATAATTCCGAAAATTATAATTAAAGGAAAATAAAAACAGGAAATTAACTTTATATTTCATCAAAGTATTAAGTCATAAATATATTTGATTTTTAAGATCAAATTATTATAAAAGAAAATTTTCTTAATTATGAAATTGATTATTTGATTCAAAGCCAAAAATAGAATTTAACTTTTCTTCTATAGTTATTTTCTTCAAACAAAAAATACAGTCCCCAATTTTATCAATATATTTCCCAAACGTAGACCGCATTGATTTAGGTGTTTAAGTTTAATTCCATTTTTATCAATATCATAATATTTAAAATGAGATTCTATTTAAAAAATTGAAAGAAAAAAAAAAAGTAGCTAATTCCGGTCACTTCATAATTCATTTAGTCTCCTAACCTGACTTGGAAACTCCTTTTTTTTTTTTTAAAGAAAAAAAAATTAAAAAAACTTGGATGCTTGTGTAATAAATCATCAAGAAAGACACGTTATTCATAAAAATAACATAAAACACCGATTTTAATATCAATTTTTAATTATTAATACATATAAAAGTTAGCTGTAATCTTTTTATTATAGTAGAAACAATCAAATAATATGATAATCTTTTAAACACTTATTAATAAAAAAATGATAATTTACACGTCATATAGATTAGTACTCAAACTTTTAGATTTAAGTTCGTCTCTCTAATATTTTCTATTTATAGGTAGGAGTGCTTAATAACTTAACAAGAATTTAAAAAAATAATAATATAACAAAATGAATACGTGATGTGTTATGATTTTACATTACACATTGGTCCCACATTCTCTACTTATCACGTAGTTAAAATATTATGGGATGGTCACGTCATTGTTACTGTGTCACATAAACTTATTTTATTTTTATTTTTTAATTTTTGACTTTGTTTGTGCATTCGATACTTGCGAAACAACTAGTTCTTTTATAGACTCAAATGCCTCCTCTTTCAAACAAGCCCATTTAAAAAAAAAAAAAAAAAAGTGCCGTGAGAGATTAATGAGCAGAATCAGAATCTGCACCACAAATAACCTTACACTTATGGGAAGCAAAGAAAAGATGCAAAAGAAACGAATCTCTCTCCACACACGAACCCAAAGAAAGTCCATTTCAAGCTCCGTCAAGGTCTGATACCTAGCTCCTTTATAGACTCAAATATCTCCTCTTTCAAACAAACCCATTTAAAAAATATATATATATATATCACCTTGGTTATTGCGGAAGAGAGAGAGAGAGAGTCAAAAATGGAAGAAGATATGGAAGAAAATAGAATGGAAGAAAGAATAACAGACAATAAAAACGGGGAGAACAATATTGGAGAAGAAGGGCAATTAGGAAAAAACGAGAGCCAGATAATAAGCATGGGCAGTAATAATATTAATAATAAAATCAAAGGAGGAGGTTGTGGGCTTGTGATTGGAAGTGCGTTGGTTATTGGAGTGATAATGGCTGCAACTTTTGTGTTCATGAGAAACAAAAGAAGAAGCGATTCTTCCAACAACAACAACCAACAATCCAACCTAGGACTGCGCTGTCTTCTTCCTTCAAGGTCAGAAACACTATTTTTGTTGAGATTAGAGATACTTTTCTAATTACAAATTGGTTAGTTTAAATTTCTGTTGCATCGTCTTCCGAAGTTATCGAACGTCTCACTGTTGGTCTCTTTGTCGTAGAAACATTAAACAAAGGATAGAATGGATTGGGTAAACATATATCTAGTATAATTTACCTGCCTCAATCAACTATCCAACTTTCATTTTATCAAATTATCTCCACCCACTTATCATACGAGCCTCACATGCTTTATTGCATCTTTTTATTTGATTTTATTTATTTAATTTTTTTGTCATAGTGGGATCAAGAGTCAAATGTTTGACAATAATTCTGAAATTTAAGTTTTAGCGGACAAAGTGAAACTACCTTTATCTTTTGAGGGCTTAAATTTAAATAATCAAAATTTGCAACATATGATGCTCTGCTGTGTGGTGCCTGTGTTTTTTATTATTTGCAAATCAAAAAGTTTCTTTTTTCTTTTTTTTTTTTTTTTTTTGAATCGCAGTTGGAAAGGCAAGCAAGTCTCAGAAGATGGAGGGGAGTCTTCCATGGATTTAAGGTCTTGTAAACATTCAAGGTTTTTTTTATTAACTTTTTGAGATTTGATTGGGGACACATGCCCCACTCATTAGGCCGTGACTCGGCTGTGTGCCCGCCTGTGTTTTTTTCATAATTTGTTAACCTTTTTTTTTTTTTTTTTTCCCTTCCGAGTCAGTGGGAAACAAAATCAAGCCTCAGAAGATAGAGGGGATTCTTCCATGAAACCGAACTCGGACAAAATGCCAGAACTAGAAGAAGCATCTCATCCAGAGAGGAGTGGAGAAGAACATAAACATATCCAAATAGAAAAGAAAACGCACTTCAACAGAGAAACTGTCCTCAGCAAAGATGCAACAGAGAAGAGCATGACAGTAGACGGACCGCCAATGAATGCTTGGCTTCGGATTTTGTCCGTGTTGATGCTTGTTCTGTTTTTAGTGTGGATTTTCCCGTTCCTCGTAAAGCTTTGTATGCGGTTCTCTCGTTGTCCGGTTAAGTTCAAAGAACTGTCATAAATAACTTTACTACTTGAGTTCAGATTTCGCGCTAACAGTCGGATATTGTTTGTTCTGTTACTGACCAGGACTCAATCTAGCTGCGCATGAAGAAATTTAGCTACGTCTATAGACGGTGAGTTTGAGTCGAAGCCGTTTCATTGATTCTCGTCTTCAAGTAAAAAGAGAAGATACAAGTGAAATATTCAACCCTAGGCTTAAGTATATGTATTGCAACATTATAGCAAAAATATATGTATTCCACTATAGAAGAAGCAAAAATAAATGTATTTCGCAAAGATAGGTAAAACCTCTGTTTAGGTATTTCACCTGTCCTCTTCTTTACAAAATGTATGCTAAACCTAAGTATGCACTATTTTTCCCATATACATTGCCCTGAATCCACAAACTGAGCTCAACTGACTGCCGCTAGTTTTATTCGGCTACTGCAGGTCCAACAAATTCATTAACAACTAAAAATCTCTTTACCTTGAATCTACTTTTGAACATACTGAAATCTTGATTTCTGAGGACAAAACTTCATACCAAAGCCTGCCATTGCTGCTGTGAGATTGGAGGCTGGCCGGTACCGCGTGGATTGATTAGCATTCAAGTATTTCTGGGGTATCTATTGAACTTGACCAACTGCAACCTGTAGACCATCCCAATACACCGTGAATCACGTCTATTCTCGAGCAAGCATTAACCTAAGTAAGAAACAGATTCATGTCAGGAGGGAAGCTAAACCATGTAGAAATAATTAGGAAATGAGAGATGTGTGATGCCCAATATAGTACCAGATTCTCTCCATCGCCTTCGACATGAAATAACATGACGGCCATTCCTCTTCCTCCATCAATCTCGGCCTGGTCGTTGAGGGTATAAGGTGTTAACAGGATTCCAAACTAAAGAACTTGATAATTAAATAGACGAGGCAATTTGAAGCAATCATAATTTGATTAATTATGCTATCAACTACTCACCACACAAGAACATATTGTGATCCCTGCAGTTGCCAACATCGTTGTGACCTCAGCCATCATGCCTGCAATCATTGTTGAAACCATTATGTTAAATTTTCGGCATCAGCCAGCACCAACGTGCCACAAATAACTCAAATGAACAGATAAAAAAAGAGAGATCGACACCATGATCAACTGAAAAAACGAAAATGAATTACCTCTTCGATCTATGGAAACTACACAAAACCAGAGGATGGAGTGCCCTTCTATATTATGCCAAGACGCTATCTTGCTAGCTTGCCAGCTTTGTAAACCAGGCAAGACTTCCTCGTGCATCGGAATATTAGCTTGCATGATCCTGGCAATACTAACTCCCTGAGGCACTGATTCCCCTTCAACCTTCAAACTTACATTCTGCACATGTTTGCTATGTTTCCCATTCACTTTCGGAACCCAAACGCTTCCATTTTTATTGGGAACAGAACCTTTGGAATCACGTCCTTGTGACGACAATCCCATGACACTTGAGAGGATTCTGTTCCACACAGGTTTGTTTCCTTTTGGGGTATCTGGAAGTTCCTCTGCTTCACTCTCCTCCTCGGAAATGAAATCATTTACTGAATCAACTGTTATTTCAGCTGCAGAAAGTGCTGCTTGCTCCCTTAAGAACTGTGCAGAACAAAATTAGACAATTAGGAAAATTCAACTGATTGGAGGGGAAAAAAAAAAAAAAAACCTGGAACAAGAAAGCATACTTTCATAATTTTATGTCTGGCACTACGTGTTTTTGCATGTTGCAACCACCGCTTATGCCTCTGAAAAGCTGATTTTCCAGAAAGAGCCTGGATAAGAAAAAGTTTTTGAGCGTGAAAAAACAGCACAAGACAATTGAATGCAGACTTGTGGCTATAACTTGATGACTTTAAATTTACACAAAAAATATGATATCAATTTTCATGTCATAATCAAAACCTATTACGATCTTCATTATGATTCTAAAGGTGTGCCAAAAGAGACATGTATACATACATATTCACCAACCAAGTTCCAACAAAAACCCTCTAATGTTGTAACATAGGAGCCAGATCGCAACATGCTTAGTTTCCTCTTTTTCAAAGGAATTTAAAACATCTGTTTTCGCTGATCATATGCAAGGAATTCTTGTAGAATTATTACATGATTAAATAAAAAATGAAATGGTATACAATGATGGCTGAAAATTACTGACGTTATAGGTGATAATCTCCACAACTTCAGCATTTGAAAGTTCATGCATGGGAGCAACAAGATTGCCGTTGACCTGCACATTAGACAAAGTTAGGGACTAACAATCACATTTTTAATCCCTCATAATTTAGGAGCAAAAGTTGAAAAATATAAATAGAAATAACTCAAAACTGCGAACAGTACCTTTGCGGCCACCATTTTGTTTCCAATTTCAGTGTGTATCATGTAAGCATAGTCAATCACGGTTGCTCCACTGGGCAGATTTTTTATCTGTTCATATTCCAAAGAAAATTGTAAGGATTCCAAAACACAGTACCTCTTGAAGTTTTCAATTCAATTGATCCAATAGAAAAAAACCACCATCAGACATCACCTCTCCCCTAGGCGTAAACACAAAGACACGACTACCCAACAGGTCTCTTGTGATAGTGTCAACAAATTCCCTAGAGCTCATGTTGCCTACGAACTCCTCTTGCCATTCTCTAATTGCATTGAGCCAGCCAATCTGAAGGAAACAAAGACTTTATTCATGAAATTAGCATCAAAGTCGGGACTTGAAAGGGTTTTACTAGAAACCCCTTTCAAGTATGATGAGTAACTATCATGTCATAAATCAGGAATGAGAACAGGAAAAATACCCTGAGTGCAATGTTTGCATTATTCAGACACACGGGCTTTCCTCTTGAACTTTTACCATTAGGTACAGCATGTCCAACTAAGCCTGTAACAAAGACTTTCCCACTATAATGAGCAGCAATGCCTCTTTCAGCAATCAGATCCATCTCCTCAGTTCTTATCTGCCAATAAATGATTTAACAAAATGTGAAAAATTAACACATAGCTGATAAAATGTGGAGTTCAGCATGAAATTGAATAACAATTTAAGGCGCATGCTTTAAGATCTTAAGACTACCTGCACTTCTAACCGAAACATGCTCTCATAGAGGAAAGGGATTACAGTTGTATGAAGACTTTGGTAGCCATTAGGTTTTGGGTTTGCAATATAATCTTTCATCTGTTAAAAAAGATAGCAGTCAGAACATCTGGTGTGCTGCAAACATGTAACTTGTGAATCAAATAGAAAAAGAAGTATACGCACCGATCGAGGAATAGGAGTCCAGATTCCATGGACCAATCCAAGAACATGATAGCAAATCTGCAGAGAAGACAACTATAAGAAAGAGCTCGATGGCATATAAAATACAGAATGCAGCAACGGACAACCCATTTCTTTGGCTAAAACAACTCTAACCTGCTGTGGCGCACACAAAGGCCCAACTCCAACGCATGGCTTTGGTTTTATGATTATTCGAAGCTGGTGATAGCATATCGAACTTTTAGTCATTAAGGATATATGAATCATTACCAAGTTTCCCAGTCATGTTCTCAAAATTAGTTCAAGAAAATATCAAGACAAACCTGTGCAATTTGGTTAACTTCGTTGATTGATCCTTTAGATTTCAGCACAGATTTATAGATACTGCAAGTAAATAGCAAGACTCATTCAACGGCCTGAAATTGAATAAAATACCTCATTTCTTTGGAAATAAAATTACAAAAGGCTCAACGAAAAAACAAACAAATAAATAAAGGCCTTTCAAACAGGAACCATATCAAGTATAGAGTATGGCAAGAAAAAAATTGTAAAACAGGGATTCATCAATTGACCTGTAAGGCTCCTTGAAAACAGCACGAACTTCGGTTTTCACAGTCATAAGGTCTAAGAACTGATCATCCTCAAGCTTCTCCATCAGAATTTTGTTTGCCTGGAAAATAAAAACATCATCTTAATGAGCAGATTATTGGTCAAAATATTAGAAGTTAGTTTGACATATCCATTTGATGCCAGGATGGCAGCCATGAATTTGAAAGTCAATAAAAGTCTTACCTCCACAAGTTCTTTTTCGTGCTCTTTGTAGAGGTCTGCAACTCTTCTCTTGACTTTAGCATAGTCTTCAGGATTTGTGTACATGAAGGAAAGATTCTCAAGTTCTGACTGCAACACATCATCAGCACATTAATTGAATATAATCAATGTAAAGATCCCTTACGTTGGTTGTTTAAAATTAGCATATCAATAGGCCATATTTCAACATTCCAAAATTTGATAACTAGAGAGGAGATACCAAATCATGAAAAATTAATCCTGATGGTACTCTTAAGTCAATATTTACATTCTAACACGACAATAGAAACTGGACATCTAAGTATTAAGAAGAAAAAAGTATAAATAGTATATAGAATGGATTGGAGAATACCTTAATTTGGTACATCCCAAGCAACTTGGCTAGAGGAGCAAAGACCTGTAATGTCTCTCTTGCAATGCTGAACTGAATACAAATGAATATCAAATGTAACAGCAAGTCCTCATCAAACCCGTCAATAGTGAAGAACTTAAATGAATAACAAGGCACCTGTTTGTGTGGAGGCATGTGTGAGAGAGTGCGCATGTTATGTAATCTGTCAGCTAGTTTGACGATTATAACACGAACCTGGAACAATTAGCCCTCTTAGTAGCCAAATTGGTTTACAATAAGAACAAAAGAACAGCAATAACAAAAACAATGACAAAGCGGGTCACCTCCTCTGTCATGGCTAGAAACATCTGCCTCAGGTCATCAGCTTTTACATCTGAATCGTTTTCATTCTTGCACTTCAATTTTCCCAGCTTAGATACCTAGTCACAATTTATTATAAAGGCAAAATGAACCCAGTCCAAAATACTTCGTTAATTAATCCAACTTGACAAGAAATGTATAACGTACCTTGGTTTCTCCTTCTACAATGTGACGAACAGTGGAACCGAACTCGTCCTCTATTCTTTCAAAGGTCACAACATCAGTGTCCTCAACAGTGTCATGTAGTAATCCGGCAGCAATTGATTCCCAATCCAATTCCTAAAAGGAAAATTATGTAACTTCATGGTGAAAATATTATACAATAAGGTCATAGTTTTTCAATTTGGAGACTCACAAGTTCTCCTAGAATGCGCGCAACTTCAACTGGATGGATGATGAAGGGCTCTCCACTTCGTCGCTTTTGACCGTCATGAGCCTCAAAAGCTAGCTGCAAATGAGTGAAACTACTTTTAGTTTGAAGATGACCGTCAATTAAATAATGGGTTTGCTAAAAAGTGCATGCTACGTAATTTATTTCATGCTAGAGAACACTGACCTTAAGAGCATTATGAACCAGTTCCAGCTCTTTGGGTGGAAGGTATGAAATAGTGGGTCTAAGATCCTGCAGGTATTAACAGCATAAGGTTTAACTCAAACCATGAAAGTACCATCTATATGTTTACAGGCTAAGATCATCATCTGAAGATTCCAGTTTTGACAAAGTCGAGCCATACCTCCCACAGCCTTTTAGGAGTAACCTTGTCAAAGGCATCCGAGTTCAAGGATGAAGAACAGTACAAGTGCCATCTTTTGCAAGCAAAATTAAGTAAACTAGACCTATAGATGTTTCCGAGTGCAAAATCTGAAGTTTCACTACCGTACCAACCACCAGTATTTGAGGGTTCGCAGCTCTGGAAAAAGTGCAACATTGAGCAAATATTACAGTTAATTCTTATTAACTGCATAACGGACATACTATATTACGATACATATAAATATTCATGTGTGAATGGAACGAATTAATAGCTAGCCATTGAGGTGTCTACAAATTACAAGCGAATAAACAACAAACCATACCACTAGAAAAAACGGACAGACAATGTCAGTAAAGGACTTTAAAGAGCAAATTAATAAGTAGCGTCGTCAAAAACATTCTTCATAGACCTAGTTCCATAGTTGCAAGTCTTTCTTTCCTCTAAAAAGGAAAATTAAAAAAGAAAAAGAAAAAGAAAAGAAACAAGAAAACCAAGATACACCCTTTCCGCCTCTTTTCTCAACCCAAAAAGCATTTTCACAAACAGTTGATCAAAAGAATCTGCAGACATAGAACTCATTAACAAAAACTAACTCAATGGAAAAGGGCACTCAATCCACGTATAAACACCGTAACAGCCCAATAAATAATCTAAAGATGTGTGACAAATTCAACTTCTAAGACCGACATACAAAACTAAGAGTCTGTTTAACAAAATTTCACTTTTTACACCAATAAAGGTATCATTTTCAGCCACTAATAAACATAAAAACAGCTTTTTCAAACTGAAATCAATGGATCAAAATTGATAGAGAACTTACGAAATTGGTTCTTGTTCTTCTTCCATTTCGCGCATAAGACGACGACGAAGAATAGCACTGGGGAGGATGGGCCGTGCTGGCGAGGAATCCGGTGAGGACTCTCGGAGCTTTCCACGCACACGACAGAATGTTACAGTCATATCTCCCACTCCCATCCCCCTTTGCCAACTTACATATGCTTACGCATTCTAAAGAAACTACCACAACCCCACAAACAACAACAAACATTATTCAAAAACCTCAAATTTCACGAACAAAACCCTCAATTCGGATACTCAAGAAAACAGCAGAAACCAAATTTACAAAACAAAAATCGAAAATTCAATGCCAAGAATCGCAAAAAAAAAATAATAATAATAAATAAATAAAAGAAAATTACCAGACAGGGAAGGAGCGGAGGTCATTTGGTTGTGAAGTAACAGAGCAATCTCATTGAGTCGAGCTGAGCATTAAACGGCCGAGAAATTCAACCAACCACACAAACACGCCTCGAAGAAGAAGCTCAAGAACGCAACAAGAGTGTCCAAGAAAATTGAGGGGAAAAAAAAATCAAAATAAAAAATGAAAAAAAGAGGGAATTGTTGAAGTGAGAGACAGAGAGATTCTGTTCGGACAATGAGGAGATTCGAATCCAAGAAACGTTGGATTTCAGCGAAATAAGCCACGGATTGGATTGACGAGATGAATTTGGAGGAAGAGATAATTTGTGAGAGGAATAGAAGAGAAATGAAATGAACATGCAAAAGAAAACGAAAAAGAAAATAGAGGAGAGAAGAGATATTAAGCTTAGCCAAGGCCACACAAATACCGTTTGATATAAGATATTTATATATATATTTTTTTATCTAAATATATTTATATATTTTTTTTTCTTTTTTGAGTTGGGTTTAAACGGAAATTGCTATGGTGTGGAGAGAGCACAACGATATGGTAGGCCGTCGTGGTTATAGTGTGACAAGTCAGCATGTAATTACGATTTTAGATTCTTCATCATTAGTACATTATTACATGTGTAATAATAAGTGCACGTTTTCTAATAATTTTATATGATAGAAATCATATTAAAAAAACATGGTGTATTTAGGCTCCGTTTGGTTCACCAGTTTGAGTTGGAAATTTTAAGTTTTAATAGTAATTTTTGTTGACTTTTTAGATAAGACAAAAAACTTTTTAAAAAAAGGAAAAAAATTTTAGTTCAAACTCATAATTTGAATTATCCATCCAAATAAGCACTTAATAAATGATTCTCGATAAAGATCTACCCCTGAAAATTAAAACTTAAATTTTATTTTATTTTTGGTATTTTTTTTCATTTGAATTGTTATGTATGGCCTATTGACAGTTGAAAAGGCAAAAGTAGTCTTGATTAGGTTTGCCATGCCATTGGTACGAGCCTTGTTTTTGTTTGAAGGAATGATTATAGAAAATGCAAGCATAATAAGGACCTACAACTAGATATGAGAATGTTTAAATAAAATTAAAACACGTTTTTTGGGTTTTTTTTTTTTTTTTAATTTCAAGCTCAATTTAATATATTTCCTTCTATATCGACTTGTCTTACTAATTTTCCTAAAAGGTCATATATAGAAAAACATTGTGCTTGTCACTATAAACTTATCAAACTTTTATATATTTTGCATCTACTAGATAGTACGTGAATATGAGAAATTTTCAGAAATTCAAAAAAAGATCTCATTTTTAATTTTTAATTAGATTTTTTTTTTAAATTGGGCTGGCTTTTATTGAAAATAACTTTGGCCATATTAGCCTTTTGCAAAGGAGTCAGGAAATTTTGCATTAACCCAAACAAAGTTACCAATATTAGAATTAACAAAACTTATTAGGACGTGAGTCACGTTATGCCTATCAGATGCATACCAAACTTGTTACTACCAACTTTGGAGATAACTTCTCAAATATGGTCTATGATCTTATTTTTAAATTTCAGTTAAAGATTTTGTCAATAATGACAAAAAAAAAATTTATAACATACTACCCAATTTTCTAATAAGGGTACGTTTGGTGAAACGGTTTGAGTTAAAATTTTTTAATTTGAGTTGGTTGACTTTTTAATAACTAGTTATAATTTTTGTTGATTTTTCAAAAAAAAAAAAACTGAGATAAAAAAGTACAGTTTAATTTGAGTTGAACCATTTCCCCAAACAGACCATTAAGTTTTGATACTTGTGTGTCTCGCCCAAAACAACCTATAGAAAATCCCCCACCAAGTACTTTTTGTGTTCTATTTTTTTTGGTTTCCGTAAGAAGTCAAGCCTTACTCTTAAGCTCAACCAAAGGGGGAAAAAAGTTATGGTCAATGGTTAATTCTTCAGTGCTTCTTTGAGAGTTGTTTTCCTCTTTCAAATTTCATTAAAGTAAAACAAATATTAAAGTTATAAATCTTATAAAAAATAAACAATATCAAGAGCATATATGATCCATTATGATAATTAATAGATTTCAATCTTTAATATAAAATTAAAGGATTGTAAAACTTAAAGAAACAAAAAAAAGGATTTTTTCACGCACTATTTTCAATTGACGAGCAAATTACTTTGTAAAAGAGATAAAATCAAATTTCAAAAGAAATAAATCTTCCGTTATTTCAAGACACCCTCGACCTCTTATATGGCAATAAATTCGTTATAAATGTCAAATTTCACCCATTTAAAGTCTTCTAGATCCGACACTTATAAGTTACGAATCTAACAAAAAATCATATCGAAACACACAAAAACAATAAACACGTATAAGTTACCACAATCAAATTAAGATACGAGTAGAGCAAATTTAATACCACCATATACAGAATGGTACATAAGTGGACAGATACTATAAATAAGAGACTAAGACTATGAAAGTAGACTCTTTTTGTATGATTGGTTTTTATTTATTTTTTTTTTTTTGGTGTTTAAGTTTATATATAATAATGATGATGTCTTCGTCGTTTTTTCTTTAGGTGTTTTATTTCTTTTCGTTATTTATAATAATGGAGGTGGTTTTTCCACCTTCCGAATTGGTTGTTTATCTATCAGATCTGAGTTTTGATGGTGTTTTTACTCTGCTAAAGTCACTCTGTGCAAAGTTACTAGTACTGGCCCTAGTTCTACTGAATCTTGGTCCTCGATTAATTAGGAAAATCCATTGACTGTCAAGATTTTGTCAAAAAGAGTCTTACATGTACTTGATTTTAGTATGCCGAGATTTATTCCCGTTATCAGGCCTCAAGGCCTCAAGCATACGTCTTTCTTTTTTAGCGTCATCAGGTTTTACTAGTGGATTTGTTTTTGTTAAAGGGTTTTGTCTCATATAATACAAGGTTTTTTATGTTTGGTATTTTTGTATTTTCTTAGTGAGTTAAATGAAATTTTTCTTTAAAAAAAGTAGGATAAAAGAAAATATAATTAGGACGGAGTAAAAATAATAAGAGACCAAAATTTCTTGTAGAATTATTTTAATAGCAATGAGAAAGCAAAGAAGCACCATTGCGTCCACCATATTTGTACCCGGACGTTCGGAATTATGTATGATCACAAAAAGTGTTGAATAATGCACAACTTTTTCCGATCAATGGTCATGTGTATCACAGAAAGTTACATAGTTAAAAGGTAATGGCTTCAATGGTAAAAAATTAAATTAAATTAAATTAAAAAAAAAAAGGCCTTTTTCCCAGAGACTCAAAAGTGTGGAGCACGTTTGCACCATACCTTGGTTTGATTTAAAAAATAAAAAAAAATAATGATAAAAAAAAAACTCCGAATAAGTGCTTAATTAAGCAGCTGCCAACACGACAACAGGTGACATTATATAATTATATATATGTATCTATATGTATATATATCTTTCCCACTACATATTTCTTACTTGTAAGTTGACGTCAAATAGTGTGAAACACATTGAGAATGAAAGACAAAATTAGAAAGATTCGTTTAATTTCCCTCTCGTACACATGGCTGCTACAGCTAGAATAGGCCTTTGCCATCAATTTTTGTTTCGTTTTTTTCCCCCCTCTTTTTTTCATTTTTGTTTGTAAAATTTTTTTTTTTTAAATGATCTGGGGTTCGAACTTACAACTTTGTATATTATGTTAGAAATAAATAGGTGTAAATTGCTAGTTTATCTCTTGAAATTTGCTTATATATGGAGTCTAGGTTCAAAATATATATATATATATCTATATATAGAATTATAATGTCACCTCATAAAAGCGCCAGGGATTTCGAAATTATTCTAGAACAGTTAGCCTTTTTCAATTAATAAAAACGAAGACAAATTTTTACTCCCAAAAAAAAAAAAACGAAGGCAAATGAGATATTATATTTCTCTATAATAATTTCTTCGATAAATCTGGTTATGGAATACTTTTTTTTTTTTTCCCGTTAATCTACCAATATGAGCATTGTACAGTTATATTACTTATGTGTGTTTCTCAAGGAAACAAAAGAGTCGTAACGCCTCTAAATTCTCACTATTTTTTTGAGCAAGAGAACTTTAGTCGAGAAGAGAAATTAGAAATGACGATTAAATTTGACAAGTGCTTGCCTGTTATCTGTACACATTTTAATTGGAAGTGTTTTTTTGGACTTTTAGTTGTATGAGACTATAGAAACCAGGCGGATACTTCCGTGAACTTTTTATTTTGCTCAAAGTTAGGGAAGTTATCACCTTAGACAATTATCAGTGCTTTGAATTTCTAGGGACTTTTCTAAGGTCAATACATATCTATGAAATCTGATCCAGATTCTTTATCTAATTTTAATGTTTATCAAACAAATCATATATTATGTTATGTTATTTAATGAATTCAAATGTTTGAGTATAGAAAAATTAGTTAAATTTTTTTTTAAAAAATCAATCAGTATTTAGGACATAAAAAATTAAACAGATTAGGAGATCACTAGTCCAATTAAACCTTACAAATATTATATTCACACTAGATTTAGTTTGGTATGTTTGCATTTACATATGGAAGCTTAAATCTCCACACAATGTATGACAGTTCCACGCAAAACTTAAATTGTTTGGACATGCCTTGCCACCAACTAATGAATGATACGAATTTAGAAAATCACCATAGTTGATATATGTAACTGTTTAAGTACAACATGCAATGGATCAAGAATTAATGTACCGTTTAGACAATGAAGCATATGAATCAGATCGTCAATTCCAGTCCGACCGTATATTTCTGATAGACATATATATGAAATATAAATATATAAATATTGAGAAGCGTTAAACAAAATAAGTTATGCAAATCGGACAGACTATATTTACAGCTCTAAATCATGAACACACTATGTAACATGTTATATATATATATACACATATAAACCCTGTAACATCATATGAATGTTCCTCACAGGTATTCCGCCAACAAAAAAAAAAGTTCGTAACACGACCCCGCCCGTGATTGTGTTTCTTCAGTTCCTCAGACATGGTGGACTTCGTATAATTGGATTTATGGAGATGATTGCATGACACAAAAAATGTCCCCTTTAAGAGATGAAACAACCTGAAGAAAAAGAAAGAAGAGTTCATTCAATCTAGCTAGATGAGAAACTCTTTAATTAGACAATGATATTTTGTTGTCGTAAAGTTAAATTTGTGATTGCAGAGTACATCAACTAGCGATAACCAAAAAAGTCAATACCTTTACCTTTTTCTCCCTTGAAGAAAACTTGGCGATGTAAAACATAAATGTTATTGAGTTTGTCTTGACGTACTTCTTTAAGGACACATTTATATAATTATGAAGAATATACATGTGATGTGAATTACAATATTATTAATTTCTTTTATATATCAACGGTTCTATCAATTGATATGTTTTACCTCACTCATGCATGGTCGCTTATCTGGCCCAGTCATGGCACATTGAAACGCAGTGCACATGACTCTAAACATTTCGTGCATGTCCAAATCTTCCGAGTCTTCATCGCTTTTGCCTAGTAAAATGTGGAATGCCCTTTTGTCCAACAACGGACGAGCCTATCATGTGGCAAATTAGAATTCATGACAAATAAGATTACGTTAAATAAGAACAAAAATATTGACGAATTTCCGAGACCCAATTCCGCTCTGCTAAAGAGAGGGGTGGGCCCTACCCTCTATCGTAGAATTAGGGGTTACAACAGCTATCTAGAACTGTTATATATCTATATTTGGAAGAGTTTTCAATAGAAGAGTTTGTACAAACGAGCATACTTACCCAGTTAATCAAAGTTTCATCATCCTGTGGCACAGGTATTCCACAAAACAACCTCAAAAGCAAGATTCCAAAAGATCGGACATCGGACTTTACTTGAGCCACTAAATCACGGTTTGGACAATCTTCAAGCGAAGAGTACCTAATTTTGGTAGACATCTAATCATGTCAAATTGATACATATAGTTCCTATATATATATATATATATATATATATATACACACAACTCAAAGCAGCAAAACTAAATGAATTACGTGTGTACTAGTTTACTAATCCATTTCAAATGTTTAAGATGTTGTGAGGTAGATTATCGATAGTTTTGAATTCTAACACGTGATAACAATATCAAAAGGAAAGAGTGCAACAACATGAATTTGAACTCACTCTGAATTTATGTCAGTTTACCAACATATCTCAAAAACTTAAACTGTTAACAAGTAGGTCAATAATATATTTGTTGTATATTGCAATTTCATGAAAACCAAAAAATAAATTAACATAATTTTGATCAAACCTTTCACAAAGAATTGGCAGTGCCTGATTGAAATGAAGCCACGTAGCAGCCCCAAAGCCAGAGATCTAAGTAGAATGAGAAGGAAAGAGGAAGGAGAGGCATGGCAAGTACTTAGACTAGTCCTCTTCATTTTTACTTAATAATGATGGTAAATTATAAGTTAGTGAAATTGTTTTTCACCTTTGGGAGTAAGTCATCTCCTATAAAGACATTGCTGAGCAATAGTTTACCATGGACAATGGGGCCTCGGGGACATTCTCCATGCATGTATCGAAGACCTTGAGCAATCCCTATTGCTATCTTCAATTTATCTTGGAATGTCAATTTTAACTCTCTCCCTCCAAGGCCTATCACCATATATATTTGTATATATACCACTTATAAGAATGAGAATTATTTTCAAATCGAACCTATAGTACACGTAAAAAGACGAGCGATAATACAATACTATTTATCACCGTAAATACTTGACACGTCACCGGTCTTTAACTAATCACATATTTGCAAGCCAATTCCAAAACTCACAAATGCCTACATATGACATAAGAATTTCTAAGTGGTTGAAAACTAACAATCATATATAGTTTGTCATTTTTCAAAGAACAAAAGAAACATTTACTTACGTATGTGTTGAAGTACTAGAAAATAGGCTATTCCACACCAAAGTAAGCCTCTAATTTATTTTTCTTTTTATAATTTACTATCTATGGCTCTTATTTATTAAAGAGAAACAAAAATACTTTTAGATTTCAAACCTAACCTTTGTTTGACTCTCAGATTTGACTTAGAAATTTCATTTCACTTTTTGTCTTTTTATGATAAGTCAACAAAAATTTTAAATATTTTTTTACAAATCAACTAATTCTAACTTAAAAATTTCATTCCAAACCGATGCACTAAACATACACTTAGTAGCTCCTATCCAAACCCTAACCTCAATCCCTCCTCTCCCTCCCGTTGAGCTAGCCCCAGCGGGATAACTAAGTTTCTAGTTACTACTATATTTTTGAAGATAAAATCGAGGGAGAAACTGAACGCACTAGTAATAATAAACTCACCAGCAAGACACAAATCCAATGTGCATCTTTCAGCAAATGGAAACACCAGAAAAGTAGTATCTTCACTCTGGTTGTATCCAAGTAACCTCATTATGTTCTTATGGCGCATAGACAAGGCAGCTTTCCTCTCAGCCTGAAGAAAAACTCCTCCAGAATCCCCTCTAAACATCTTCACCAAAACGCGCAATTGATAAACCGTGAAAAACCCTTCAAACACCACAAAGTGCTGGCTCTCATCGGCCGAAATCCTCATGCTAAACCCGAGCGTTATCTCTTCGATCTCTTCTCTGCTCAGTTTCAATGGCAGCCTTAGCACAAAGTTTGGATCGCAGAACTTTCTCGACGGAGTTTTACTGGTTCTTCCTTCTATTGATAGCTCTGCCATCTTAAGCTTTTTGATTTGTGGGGAATCACTAGTCGAACAAGGAGAAGAAGGTTCGGATATTGGTGGTAACTTGAAGCACAAGTTAAAGGACCTCCCCAAGGGTTTTGGTTCTTTTGCGAGCTTTATATGATTTTGCTCAGATTTAACTTTGTACGTTGCTTCTGCTGAGGGGCTTTCCGAGTTCAAACTGCGGTGGAAAATGGCTTCGCCATCGTCGTTCACCGAGATTATGTTGCATTTGTTCCGGTGAGCTGGAAACTTGGATCTCTGACGAAGCACCTGATGAAACAAAAGAATGAGAGTCAAACTATAATTAATCTTGGACAATGAGATTTTTGAGAGAGTATCTAGTTCTTGGGTTAATTCTTTGACGATATTTACTAGAGAGAGATATGGAATTTTTTTGTCACGCATATTTGGCTTCTTTGTTAAAATATGTTGGCACGTAGAGGGAGTTTTGGTTATTAAAGTGCACAAGAGTTTCATTGTGATTTTCATCTTTTTTGTTTTAACACAAATATTTAATATACATATATGTATGTGTGTGTGTATATATATATCTGTATTTATTTTTTTATGTCATCTATGTCGAGCGTGAGATCAGAGACCTATCCATGACAATCCATTTTGCTTTGGCATTATTTGCCTCTTCGATTACAATATCCTTCGGGCGGATTCCTGCAGCGATCTTTACCTCAAACTTAACCTGCCACACACAAGGCAAAAATTGTAATTTTAAACACATTGCACACTCAAAGCTAAAGCTAAACTTCTTGGTAGTATTAAAAAAATTATAATTACCCTTTGCATAATGAATCAAGGAGTTTGTATGGTAAGACCTCATATTTTGCATTATCAATAGAAATTGTTGGTTTTATTCATTGGATTAATTTTTCAAAGTAGTTATGTGTTGTACGTATAAGTTTTTAACATAGACAATTACATATTAGACCGTTAAAAAACTAATTCAACTATTTAAAAAATTTTCTATTGGTACTATGAACTGCAAAAGCTCCTAATAAATCGATTTGATAATTTAGCCAAACGATTACTGTTGTAACACTTTGAAATATATTCTACCAAAGCTAGCATGTGAAACAGGAAATTTTTCCTGAAGTTACGAAAATTGCCTTTTTTTTTTTTTTTTTTTTTTATTTGGTCTCTACATATGTAGGTTAACGATCAAGAAACAGACTGAGAATTGAATTAGGAACCGTTTTGAAAAATAGCACTCGTTTGACTCGCCAAACCTACTAGCTAGCTTGGTCTTAATTAATATTAGTGAAAAATAAAAATGATGAATTGATGCATTCAAAGGAGAGAAGACTTTGTAAGAACTAGGCAATAGGAAATCAATAGCTATCCCTCCACATTATTATTATTATTATTATTTTAATTTGAGGAGGGGATTCGAATTCTGTTTCTTTTAATGAATTAGATATGATATTACCGCTAGGTTATACCTTCAACCACACTCCAGTTATTTTCCTCAAGAAAGAACTACTTTTTAATTTCTGGCGGCTGAGGCTAGTTTTATTTTAGGCCGGAAGTCTACTTGTGCTTGCATTTAATTTCATATAATATATTAAGTGTTCAATGAATACACACAAGTTCTTATTATTTCGTTTCACCTCCGTCAGTTACAAATTGGACCAGCAACACTAGTTTTTCTTTCCTATCGAATAATACCAAAACCTATATTTATCATTTTCACAAAAAAAATGCACAAATATAATTATCAAGTTTCTACTTTTTGCCTTACTTTCTCCAAATATTTGCACGTCAGTCACTCCCTAAAACCGTTTGTTTGGTCTAGTAGCACTGGCGGATTTATTGCGGGCGAGATGGAAATTTGAAAGAGGTTGCAGATTCGATCACGACTTTCCCTCATGTTCGGCTATAGTGGGAGCCCCGGAATCGAGAGCCACTTGACATTCCAGCCCAGTTCCAACAATGCACTTTTAAACCCGAAAGCGAAATAAAAAAATAAGCAAAAAAAAGAGGACACTTACGCGATAGGTTTGGCAAGTACGATAGAAAGGCTTGAATACTTCAGCATAAATTTTCTCTCTTTGGCCGATTTCTTTGACGTACATAAAGTTTACGTCTGGATTATCATGTATTAGTAGTGCCTGCTCATTATCATCATCAACATCAACATCATCATCACATGTCTGAATGTCATTCAAATTGTAAATATCATCACGAGATGATGATGGCGCCGACGTCGCCGCCACCAACGTTGACGCCGGCAAGGGCGTCAACGCCGTTACTGCGCCGCCGTCGTCGATATTATTCCAGTAGAGTAGGGTGAGGACCAGAACTTGATCTTCTGGCCCAACGACATCGTTTATAGCCTTCCAGAGCGGTGCCACGCCTGTGCTCTCCTTGGACGCCTTGTTTCCCTCCAGCAAAACGACAACACCTTTCTGCATCCCTTTCTTCGTTTTCCTCACCATATTGATCTCTGAAATTACTTCTAATGTAATCAACTTAGACGTTCTTTGTTAATTAGATGCCTAATTCAATTCGAAAAAAAAAAGATGCCCCTTTTTCTATATGTGTACATGTATACATACATAAATATATATATATATATATATAAATAGAGGTACTTCCTTGAAAGTGTATTAAGCAATTGGTTTTCCGGCATAGGTTTCGACGAACATAGGATACAACGGAGTATATATTTCATTGTTCATTGACCATTCGCCGCTTCACGAGGTCAAAAAAAGCTTGGATAGTAACAGAAATAGTTTTTTTAGTTAGAATATATCCATACATACGTGTGTATATATATCTCTATGATTTCTTGTTGATAAATCTCAAATATATGTATATACATATTCTTCGCATATTTTTCTATGTGAAATTCTTGAGCGATTTAATTGTTTCATTGTTTTCCGATCCCTTGTTGTGATCTTTGGATTTTACAATACATATACTAGACAACACGTGGTGGACACATGCCCGGATCACAACTGGACGAACGATATCGTTTGGCACATAGTATTAACTATGAGATCTGCCTGGTTTCAACTATATTATATACTATATGTGTGTACATATCTGTATATACATATGTACATACACATAGATTTTATACAATCTATGTATATTATGTGTATATGTATTTATATATCATATCTGTCTCCGGTCTAGAGAAAGATTAATGGACAAGGAGGCATCGCCTGTTGTTTCGGCTGACAAGTACTTGGACGAAATGCGTTTTGATAAGCCAAATTAGCAGTATTTTGAGAGCACGATAAAACGCCTCACACAGAGACAACATGTGAAATAAAAATTTACGTATTTTATGGTTGTTCATTTTTTCTTCTACCATTTAATTACTCTTGGAGTATAAAATTAGAGGACTAATTTTTAACAGATTAAAAAGAAAGATGTATGTTATATCTATAAATCCTCGAAACAGCTACGTAGTAAGTTAGAAATAATTTTTATGTATACATATGCATAAACCATTAAACAACATGAGAGAGGTAATTAACACAAGAAAGAGAGGGACGAAAGATGAGTCATATTTCAAAGACATATAGATCCTCTTAAAAATTTTACCACAACAACGCGAAAAGGCACAATTTACTTAAACGATGTCATTAGCTATCACGTGACGAAATCATACACAATTAAACACATCAATAGTGTAAGTAATTAAATTAGGAATCTATCGGATTGAGATCATTTGTTTGATTTTGATGTCTTAAATGACGTCTAATTAATCACATTAATGACATGTCCTTAAATAAAATGAGATGTTAAAGTATAGAAAAAATCAGTTGCAAATCATTTCAAACCTTTTAAAATGATACATCATAATATTATTAATTAGATGCTATTTAGAACACTAAAATTTGGATAGAAGATCTGAATTTGGATCTACTGGTAGTAACACAGTGTGTCAATTTTTTCTTGTCTTTTCTTTTCTTTTCTTTTCCTAGTGCCCTTTTAGTCTTTTTTTTTTTTTTTTCCTTCTTTTTTTCCTGCCTCTATTCAAAGACAGATTGGGCAGAAGGAACCGTCGGGCCTTTACTACTGCAGGGCATTGGGTTATTTAATGAGCCAGATGGCGTGACTTTGGCGTTTGCACATACAGAGTCAGTCACTGAGGTTTTGAATTTGGTGCCTCCGTAGGCCAAATTAATATTTGTCATCTCAACCACCTCGCAAGGGAACATTGAACTGCAAGCTAAAGAGATTGACACTTTTGAAGCTGATGTGCCTTTTATGTTCCTGAAACGAACGTCCTTAAGCTTCCACTTTGATGGCTGCCCCAACAAAAATATACAATAATTAGACAATTAATTAAGATTCTGGGCTCCTCGAACCTTGGGGCTCGCAGCACAAAGGGGTAGTGCCCACAATTGTGTCATGCAAGCCCCGATTTGAAGGAGTTATTTATTTATTTTTTGAGAGACGACGATCAAAAATTGATTCGACTTACTTGGTTTTTGCGTCCGTAATTCTGGTCAATGATGATGGGGTTTTTCACATTCTTCATTATAATGTTTTCGTAGATGATGCTAGTCGCTTCACCTGAAGTTTGCCCACCCCAAGTCTTGATTCTGGCACCATTTGTTGTGTTAACTAGCGTGCAATTTCTCACAACAATATTGCTAACTCCTTTGTCGTAAGACCATTTTCCAAGGCTACCAACACTGTACAAACACCACAACCAAAAAGAGGTACAAAACTTAGGGCCCGTTTGGTGAATGAGTTTGAATTGAAATTTTTTAAGTTTGAATAGTAACTTTTGTTGACTTTTTAGAAAAGACAAAAAAATTTTTAAGAAAAAATAAAAATTCAGAAAAAGACAATAATTTAAGTTTAAACCTTAAGTTTAAACTTGAGCTCCAAACGGAGCCTTAATCCTTACAAGTCCAAAGTTAATATGAGATCTTTATGCGATGGTCAACAAGCACTACTTCTATACAACTCTGGGCTTGCATGAGTCGGGTTATGGCAAGTCCACCTTCCTCTCCACAACCTGACTCCTCGAGTCGAGTTGTTGCGTGTTTTAATTATGTGATCGATCGGTTTAAAACTTCTTAATGATGATTACTAGTAATTAAAATATATGTGCTCGTTACATACCTAATGCCATGTCCAGGACCGCAAGTTACATTGGTGATGAAGATATTGTGGCTGTCTTGCACTATGCCAATGCAGTCGTCACCGGTTCCGATGGCGGTATTAGAAACATTGACAAAACTCGAAGCGCTTATATGAATGCCGTCGGTGTTTGGGCTTTCAGCCGGCGCGGTTATCTTGAGATTATTCAAGGTTATGTTCTTGCACTCATAAACGAAAACGTGGAACCATTTGCTGTTCAATGACGTGATCCCCTCAACAATTGCGTTGTTCACGCCATCAAACCTGAGTGACTGCAATGCAAAAATTATTAATTAATTTGTCATGACATTCTTAAACGAAAGGTAAAGTGGTATATAATAAATTATTTTAAGGGTTAGCTAACACTGTTAATCCCAAAGAACTATGAGAATAATGTCACTTTATGTTCCGTGAACTTTTAATATCGACAAATTAATCCCAAATTTTGGTTTTCTTCTTTTTTTTTTTTTTTTTGAATAATCATTTCTAGTCCTTGACAAAAAATTACTAGAATTAAAGAAATTATTATGTACCTATTTGATGATAAATTAGAATTTACAGAAATAGTTGTGTAAAATTCAAAATGTCCTCTTCATTATTATGAAGAACCCTTGAAAATTGGAGATGCAAATATGATCAATAAAATTTTCAGTTATTGTGTGAAACGGATGTGATTAACCTTATCTAATTTCGGAAATCTTCATTGATTTTAAGGTTGAGGATTAAAACTACCACAAAACTAAAGTTCAAAAGTAATCTGCAAAGAAAAAAGTTCAGAAACTAAAGTGATTCAATGCTTTCAAAGTTCATGAACTAATAACAATAATAATATTAATAATAACTCAATCACAATTGTCATATTTTGTTAAGTTTATATTCCTTAAAATAAATATAACAAAATATGTTGTGAATTTTCCTTAAAATTCAGTTGGTATATTGAGAATGCTTACAGCTGCGAGATGTTGGCAGTTAGGGTTGGTCTTGCAGTCATTGTAAGGCCAAACCGTCGGACCTTGTCCGTCGAAAGTTCCATTGCCGGTGATTAGCAATCCATTTATGAATTCAAAGGAGAACCATTCCGGAGAAGAGTATTCACTGACGTCCGTGGTGGCTTTCACGATTCCTTGAACCTCGATAACTATAGGCTCCGAGCTTTTGCATGGTCCTTGGAACACAACCGGCCCTACCAAAAATGTTCCTTTAGGAATCACAATCTTCGCCGGCGCGTTTGAGTTTCGACATGCAGCTATCCAAGTCTTCATAAATGGCTTCAATAATGTCCACGGACAAGAAATAGGGATTTAGTGTCTACTGTAAAGCCTTGATTTTTAGTATGGTACGTAAAACCTCCCGATCATGACTTAACAATTCTCCTAAAAGTCTTCTAATTATTATTTTTTTTTTTTAGAGGAATTATGCTAAAAGTTCAACTATTAGGGGGTAATTGGTAGTTTTTTTTCTTTCTTTTTTTTTTTTTTTTTAAAAGTAGGCTAAATTGGTAGTTATGGCCAAAAATATAGGGAACTGAATTCTATAGGTGGGGGAGATTAACCGAACCTTGTACGTATAATTATAACTTTTTTTTTATTTTGTGAAAAAGTTCATAAAACAGGATTAATATTGGAGAAAATTTAACCAAGTAAAATGTCATGCTAAATTTTCTGCCATTAAGCGATGATATAAACTAACAACATAAATGAGTTACAGATTTTTCAGAAAGTTTATAACTTTTTTTCTAACATATTTTTTTTAATATTCAAAAAATGACTTACAAGACACAATTGGCCTGTTTTTATCAGACTGTTTTGATTAATGTTTATATCAAAAAATATATTGCTCAAATATAATTATATTGTACTTTTCATTGGCTGTTATAAGATGAGAATGTGACTAGATAACAATTAATATAGCGTACATGCGCACGCTTGAAATTTCACCTCAAGCAATAAATTAATTCCGGCGATAATGAAGTCAAGTACTATATAATAAACATACAATTAAAAGTTTAATTAATCTCATTTAATTCTAAATTAATGCCGAAGGTAGACTATAGACAAGGATTTAGCTAGCGTTAATCAATTATAAAGTAAATATATCACTCTTGAATGTCTATTGGGAGCAAGAAATTAACTAACCTGTACATTGTCTTTATGGTCATTGTTAGCCACAGCACCATATTTCGTCACATCAAAAACCTGTCGACCGGCCGTTTGTATGAGGCCACGCTGTGAATTTTCGTCGTAGACATGGCCGCCACGGAGTGCACCGGCCGCGCAAGAAATTAGGAGAGCGCAGCCCAGGAGCACAACAGCCTCGAAATCAATTAATCGTCTTGATCTTGTGATCATGTTGATCATCAATTGTGATATCAATAAAACTCTCGATTTGTACAATTAATTGAACTTCGTTTAATCTTCATAAAAAAAAATTTTTGTTTTTTTTGTTTTGAAGTGTGAGCACAAGGATCTTTTGACTATATATTTGGAGAAATTCACTGTCGTCCTTCCACTCTAGCTCTAATTTTAGTAGCTCCTGCCAACGGAAACAAGAATGTGACATTTTTTTTTCCTTCTCAATCACTTTGTTTCTGAAATATATCTATGTTTGGCCTGCGTTTCCCATGTTTAACAATTTTTTTACCCCCTGGCAGTTTAAAAATAGTGAATGCAAAATACTTCGGGTCAAAATATTACAGTCTTTTTTGTCCGTTTAGTCTGATCAGCTTAAGCAATTTTGCCAACCAAAGTCTTCTATTTATATGCCGAATTGGAGCTTCGCCTTTTTATAGCGGTCTCTCCTTTGTGATTTTCTCTCCCTTTTTCTTTCTTGTTTTAAAATAGGAATATGCATGATTTATGCTTACATTTTATTTATTATCTTTTTCCCAATTTGTGAAATGCAAACTTAATCTAACAAACTAATTTTTTTAAACTTTCAAAATCATTAATACATATTGATTACTGGATTAATCCATTTGATAAAGGAAGGTGAAGAATATTACACAATGAGATAGTCTATAAGATTCCTTGATCCAAAATGAAAAAGAAATAGGTACAGGCTACACATATAGTCTAGTCTTGACTCCAATCACAAGATAAAGAATTCGAATCCTTTATCTTTAAATTTGAAAGAAAAAAAAATAGAAATAATATTATAGAGATGTAAGGTCTTTGTATAAGGTACTATAATCAAGATTCTTCAATTCACTATTCAAATGCGTTAATTTTAAGCTTTTCATAGACTCTCATTAACAGGCTTGAGAGAAATTAATAAATTAAGGATAAATTACTTATTTAGTCCCTAAATTTTTAACACTGTATAACTTGGGTCCCTGAATTTTTTTTCGTAGTTAGAATGCCCCCTAAACTTTTTAAATATTACTATAATAGTTCTTTCCGTCAATTTTTGAATAAAATCTGTTAGTAATTTTGATCAAAAAGTGGTATTAACTACGGATTCCGTTTAAAAATTAACGGAAATAACTACTAAGCAATGTTTTTAATAGTTTATGATCTGTCCAATTATAAAAAAAAGAACAAGGAATACTCCTAAACTATTAAAATATTATTACAACAGCCATTTTTGTTAATTTTTAAATAAAATCCGTTAATAATTTGGTCAAAAGATAATACTAACTAACAAATTCCATTAAAAAATTAACGTAAAGGACTATTGTAGTAACATTTTAATAGTTTACGAGTATTCTAACTACAAAAAAAGTTCATGGATCAAAATTGCATAAAGTCAAAAGTTTAGAGACTAACATAATTCAATCCGAAGCTTCAAGTGTAATACGTTAGAGTTTTCCATTAATTTTTAACTTAAATCACATGTACTTTAATTTAAATAATCTAACTTTTTATAACTTTAACACTAATTTCTCGATTAACGTCATCGGTTAAACTATCATTTACTTAGACATAATGATTTCAAGGCCATTTTAATTTGAGAATAAACGTCCAACAAGCATATCTCTTCGTGGCTAACCAAAATAATTGTGAATAAAATAGTAATTAACTTGACATCATTACCAGTATGAATGAAAAGTGAAAGGTGAATGCTGGCCCAATAATCAGACGACGAAATGGGGGAATAGATTCTTGAGATAAAGGTGAGAAAAGGATAATGTTAAGAATATTCACCAAAATTAGGAACCAAACTTTTTGTACAGCTTTTTCAATGTAGCACTAGATGTGAGTGAGGACTCTACCCAATCCAATTCCATTTGTTGATTTGTCTCTTTCGGAGCGTCAGTATCGTTACTGGTAGTGCACGTCTTTGAATTCTAAATCCGACGATTAAAAATATAATTCTAACAACTACACGCCGGGAACTTAGTTTTATATTTGATCTCCAATTATTGAATAAAAAGTAAAGAGATCATTTAGACTTTGGTATAACCAATTTTAGAATTTGCTGATAAATTGTGAAGACCTAAACTGCCTATGTATACAAACTAGAAAGGACAACCATCGCACACCGTTTGTGTTACCTGTTGATTTCTTGATCCATAGATATTTCCTCTTCATATATATATATATATATATATATATTTGCTTTGTTTTTTATTTTGGGGGGGGGGGGGTGTGGTGGAAATCGTTTTCAATATTATCACTTTCACCATCACATCTTGGTCCTATCTAACAGGATAATACTTCACTTTCATCTTCATATATATATATATATATAGTGCTATATACATAGGGGCGTGGTGTGTGCGCGCGCGCGTGTGTGATCAAGTTACAAGGGGCGAATTAGACAACATGACCAAAGGTGACAAAAGCATCCGAGGAAAAAAGAGAGATTTTATTTGGTTAATCCTTCTGGTGGGAAAGCGAGCAATCAAAAGAAACTTAAAAGAACATTGCTAGACTTTTATGAAAACTGTGCGTAAGGATAAATGATGAGGAAAATTGTAAATAATCTTCTAGAAACGAGGGATTGGGTGAAAGAAAAAGTGTAAGTTAATCCAATAAAAACAATAGAATCACAAGTGTCACATTGTGTGAATGATGAAATTATTGCCCTACGTATACAAAAAAGGAGAGAAGAGTACGTGATTATTCATAAAAGGGATTTTCTTTTTCTTTTTCTTTTATGTGAAAAGATATGAATCGTGATAGGAAAAAAAATAGTTTAATAGTTGGATATAATTATTAACCGACAAATTATAATAAAATGGTATCGGTTAAAAAATGATCTAATTTCTTAAACAAAATTTGATGAAATCACTGCATCATATATACACATTAGTATAAGGTTCTCTTTTTCGTATATATATATATATTTGAAATCACGTAATTTTCTCTCAACTATGTGATTTTTTTTTGTTTTGTTTTGTTTTTGGACGGGAAGCAGACCATTCTTTGAGGATTTTTCCCCCTCTTTTTCACATATTTTAATTTGTTGGGAAGCAAAACTAAAATTGGTCAAATGAGAATTTCAAAAGAGTAGTGATGTGGCATATCATGATTAGTTAAATATCAATTTAGACAATTAAAGTAAACCGAGGATCTCAATTTAAACCAACTTTAATTTTAATTTTTTAAAAGGATTTATAACTAAATGGCCTTTTTTTAATAAGTTTTTTAATATATGACCCAAGTTTTTAAAAATTTGTTAAAATGTCTTTTTTCTTAGAATGGTCAATCAATTTTGTAAATGGTCATTCACTGATTGACCATAAATAATATCACTAATTTTTCAGTCCATCAGTGATTAATTATGAGTAAATCACTGATTTACCATTTAAAAAATATAACTTTCTCTCTCCTCCCCTCTCTCCCGCCAACGACGGCCCCCCTTTCTCTCTCCCCATTCTTGATTTTCTCTCTCTCTCCCCTTCACTTTTCTCTCTCTTCCTCGCTAGAAAGAAGCCGCTACCAACAATGGTTGAGGAGGCTGATCACCGATGCCAAAAGGATCTTATATGCTATTTTGCCGATGGGGAGGCCGATTGGAAGGATCTCAATCACCGACAAGATCGCGACAATGCCAAACAAGATCGTGATAGTGGCTAGCGATGAGATCACAACAACGGTATGAGACAACGACACATCAGCTGTAGTTAGCGCGGCAATGGTCGAGAGGAAGAGAAACAAGCAAAGGTAGGAGAAAGAGAAAGAGGTAGGGAGAGTGAGAGAGAGAGGAGTTAGGGAAAGGGATGAAATTTGATTAGGCCATTTAGCTAAATAAAGAAAAGGTTGAGCTATCTATTAAGTTAGGTGATCAAAATGGGTGACACCCAGTTTAATTTTCCTTGTTTAAATATCAGCTCACGGATATGAAGATGCGTTATCATATTTTCATTAGTAAATAAATTTACGTTAATAATGACTACTTATTTATCATATTAGTGTAAGTTAGAATAGCGTCCTTACCATAATTGATCATTCAAAAAAAAAAAAAAAAAACCATTTCATGGAATTTTTTTCCCTACTCATGTTTCGGATCGGCCTCTCAAATCTAATGACTAAAGAGACACGGTGTTATTTTTATTTTTTGTGAAAAATGGATGCTATGTTATTGAAATTTCAAATCCTTGAGTACAAAAGACGATCAAGAGATAAAATTAATAACATCAGTTCCATAAAACTAGTATCACACAAAGAGAGAGATCAGAGAGAGAGAGAGAGAGCATAAGTTATATTAAAGCATAAGCTACTAACTCTTAAGAATAAAAATTACAATGTTATAGATTTGAATTTGGGAATTGTATTTTCTTCAAGAGTATATGTACTGTTACCCCTTATACAAGAGCACTGGACTGCTAATACCTTCACTCAAAAAACAAAAACAAAAAGCTGGGATAATAGAAGTAAGACTGCTATAGGAAATATATATGTACATACATATTTCTCTCCACAACATAAAAGAAAAAAAAAATTCGTGAAAAAAATAACATAAAACAATTTTTTTTAAATTGAAAAGAAAACCTTTTTTTTTAAACATTTTTTTTTCCATATTACTTCCTTGTTAAAAAAATTGGGGGACTTTTTTTTTTCTTCTTTTCTATTATTTAGTCCTTTTTTTTTAATTTTAACTAAACTCCTCCTTTTATTATTTTGTTTTTTTGTTAAAGGAAAACTGCAGTGATTGTATATATAATTTAATGACAATATTATACTTATTTTTACTTAAAAATACAGAATTTAAATCCTTCAGTTAAAAAAAAAAAAAAAAAAAACAACAACAACAAAAAAAACAAAAACAAAAGGAAAACCGCGGAATCACGTAGGCAACAGAATGCTAGGTTTGGGCTTTGAAAACAATGGCTTACTCAATCCGCGTGGTATTAGATGTGGATAAGGTTGACCCACATGGAACACAACGTGGGTCCAAAACCTTCGAGAAATGATTTCAGCACAGTTTCATTGCTTCCTCAAAAAATAAAATAAAATAAAATAAAATAAAAAGTATTATTGCATCTTTCAGTGTCACAACAACAATGCATTGATGTTTTTCTTGGGAAAAAAAACTGAAGTTAAGTAAAAATCTAAAGGGCATTTTTCTTTAAAAAAAAAAAAAAAAAAAAAGAGAGAAAGTAAGATTTCTTAATTGCACTATCAACATGAACTATTGATTTAGATTTTAGGTTAAATTTTTTTTTTTTAACTATTTGGTATGCTATTCGAGTAATTTTGTATTGTGCAATTTAAATTTTTAATATAAATACTTACATATTGGTAAATAATTAATCTAATAATTGAAAAACAGTTTCTTTGAGGTTTTACTGTAAAATTCTCCCTATATACCATCATTTAAGGAATGACAGCTCGTGTTACTAGATTGTGTAAACCGTTTATCAATTATATTAGAAAATATCTACCCGAACATGATAATTTTTTAAACGTAGAAAAAAAAAAAACAATCCAAATGTGATCTACTTATTATTCACGCTAATGTTGCTTTTAATAGGTTTAACTTAAATTTTTTAAATAAAAATTGGTAGAATCATGACTAATTTAACACGATCAGACATGTTGAACATGCTTATTAATCATTAAGTTGTCTTTTCTTTTAATAAAAATAATTGAAATTTATTTTCCAATTTCAAAGTTCATATACATTATACATCATATATGGGATTGTAAGTAAAATATATAGTTAATTGTGTTAAACACAATACAATCTGTTTATTATTCATATTGACTTATCAAACCGTTATTAATCTAAATTAATTTATAATTTAAATTAAAACCAATTAATTGTAAGATTTTGAATAATAGTGTAGCATCGTGATCCAAATTGCCATCCTACATTGATCGTCTATTCATCTTTGCTCAAAAAATGCATAACTAATGAAATAGCATCATCTGTTCGAAAACGTGAAGCAATTAAAGTTGCGAAAAACATTTCTTACTTCAGACAAATAACATCAGTTTTCAAAAGATCCGTTTGGTGAATGAGTTTAAGTTAAAAAATACAATTTGAGATAAAAATTTTTGTTGACTTTTCAGAAAAGATAAAAACTTTTTTAGAAAAAAACAAAAACTGAGATGAAAAAGTACAGTTTGAACTCGTTCACCAAACAAGATCTAAGTTCTAACTTCTATCATTGGCCAGGAAGAAGAAGAAGAAGAAGAAGAAGAGAGTGAGGCGTAAAACCCTACGAATAAAATTTGTCGTAGATTTCTTGGAAAAAGGAAATACCAATGGAGTTAGCAATAACTTATCAACTAGAGTATTATTCACAAAAATAAATAGAATGCTTTTTTTAAAAATCTTTTAATAATAAGATCTTATATCGACAATATGCGTATTTAAGATTTGGTTAATAAAAATCTAACCGTTGAAAAAGTAAAAGCTTGACACAGTGTTTTTTTTTTTTTTTTAAAGGATTGTATATTGTAAAAATCTTCTTTTTTATTTTCACAAAAAGAAGAACGAAAAGAATAGGGGAAAAAAAAAAACAAAGGTTCTGTATCGTTTTATTTTCAGTGGTTGGATTATGTAAGATGAAATGACAATTTGTTTCTTTTTTTTTTTTTTTAAATGTCATTTGTTTAAAATTTGATTATTATTATTTTTTTAATGTAATTTGATGTGATAATACCGTAATTCTACCGCAATTTGCGTTACCCAAACTGGAACCTCAAACTGATCCGTGCCTTATCCTCTTAGGTACAGTTTAGAACCAACAAAACCAATTATCGTAAATGAACAAAAATTAAAAGTGACCTTCCCACAAAGCACAAATTTTGCCTACGTGGTCCCGTCGATAAGACATGTTTTTCTTTCTTCTTTTTTATTTTTTTATTTTTTTAATTTATATTGGAAATGTCTTGAGTTTGGCGTTACATTGACATCTGACTTGAAAATTTTATTTTGTCTTTGTTTTAAATTTAAAATTATTTTTTATTTTTCACATTTTAAATATCTACACTAAATTCAAATCTCAAATTTCAAATGTTCGTAATTTTATTATTTCAAATTTAAATAAGATGATTTTTTAAAATTACATATAATTTCAAATGAAACAAAACAAGATCTATATTTATTTTGTTTGAATATATTTTAAAATTATGCATTTTCTCACTCCAATTTTTTTTTCCCCTAATGCACATTTCACTCTAAAACTATATCTCATTTTCAATCCAAAACACATATCTAAAACCTCCTCCAAAATGAATCCTAAATTAATTTTTTCAACAATCTAACTTATAAATAAGAACTATTTGATATCACCTATCTTATGTTTAATATGATATTCACTCATCCAGTTAAACAACTAAAATTACATTTTCAATTATAAAAAAAAAAAAAAACAATAATAGACCTCTAAAAAAATAATAATTACAAATATAATTTACCAATAATTTTATATATATTCGAATAATAAAAGGTATCTTCCTTCAAAAAAAAAAAAAGAAAGAAAAAAATCCCAACAGTAAGGTCCGTTTAATTAGGACTCTGATCTCATAAGTTTGTCAGTCACAACAAGCAGTTGAAAATTCTTTTTAAAAAATATACAAAACGTGGGCCCCAGTGCCTCTGAACTGGTACAGCCAAATCTCAATCTGACGCCAAGCGTCCAGGTGTCCCATAAAATAGAGCATTACAAGAATTTAGACACGCTACTTCTCTCTCATGCACTTTGCAAAAAAGCCAAACCAACCAAAAAAAAAAAAAAAAAAAAAAAGGGCGAAGAAAAAAAAAAAAAAAAAAACTCACTTCATCTTCGGTGCCAGTGTCTGGCCGTGGAAACCAGAGAATATATCTCGGTCCGTCTTCACCGGACATCACTTTTATATTATAATAATATAAATATCATATATATATATTTGTGTATATTACTTGTATTAATTTCTTCGTCTGCTTTTCTTATAACTCCTAACTACGTAGTGAAGTTCACAGCTTTATCGTCACCGGATTCGGCGACTGTCGTTTAATGGTCACCGGACGTGTTTAGTCCTTGAAACGACGCTGTTTTGAGTTCCAACGACGGAAAACTTGGAAGATTTCCGATAGTTCGTCCGATCATGCCGACTCGGAAGCTAGATCGTGTGCCGAGCCTCAGAGACCGCGTCGAGGACACTCTCTCTGCTCACCGCAACGAACTCGTCTCTCTCCTCTCTAGGTTCGCTTCGATTTCCAAATTTTCCTTTTTTTTTTTTTTTTCTTGGTTGGGGAATTTTGTGATGTAACCTCTGTTTGGTTACTGAGAAAACGCGGGAAAAGAAGAAGCGCTGAACTTGTCTATGATTTGTTTGAAGGTATGTGGCTCAGGGAAAGGGGATTTTGCAACCGCACACCTTGCTCGATGAGATCGAGAATGTTACTCCGACGATGAGGCGAGGGAGAATCTCAGTGCCGGTCCTTTTGGTGAAGCCATCAAAGCCGCACAGGTCGATTTTTCCTTCACTCTCTCTACATTTCTCTCGAATATTATTTTTATTTTTATTTTTATTTTTTAAATTCAAAATTTTCTTCCGATCACGATCATTCTGGAACAGACCTGTTTAATTAAGCTTATTATAGCTCTACAAGACATAAATCAAGTTAATTCTGTATTAAAGCTTGATTTTGATTTATACAGTTCTGTTATAAACAGTGCTCTGTTTCGACCTTGTAAATCATGGGAAATGTAGACAAGTATAAATTAATGTTTTGTTTACTTTATGTTTGCTTTAACAAGCAAATATTCGGTTTTCTTAGTTAAAATTGGCCTGATTAAGTAAAAATCCTGTCTCCATAAAAAGTAGTAGTTTAAATCTTCTTATTTGGCCAAAAAAAAAGGAGAGAACCGGGGGGGGGGGGGGGGGGGGGGGAGAATAGAATGAGAAAGAGAAAGAGAAAAGCCTTTATTAATGCATAGAAATGTTTGGTGACAGGAGGCGATTATTCTGCCTCCGTTTGTGGCGATAGCTGTTCGGCCAAGGCCCGGTGTTTGGGAATTCGTCCGTGTTAATGTCTTCGAGCTCAGTGTGGAACAATTGACTGTCGCCGAATATCTTAGCTTCAAGGAAGATCTTGTGGATGAGCAGTAAGTGAATTATGTTTACCATACTTGAATTTGGTTAGTTCTCATCCCATGCAAGTACGTGTTGACATACCTGCTTTTGGTCTAGGATTAATGACAACTTCGTTCTTGAGCTTGACTTTGAGCCATTCAATGCCTCTTTCCCTCGCCCCAACCGGTCTTCGTCAATTGGCAATGGTGTCCAATTCCTTAACCGTCACCTTTCATCAAGTATGTTCCGCAGCAAAGACTCCTTGGAGCCACTTCTTGATTTCCTTCGTGCACACAAGTACAAAGGACATGTAAGTTTCTAAGTGCAGGACCTTGTAATCAAAAACTGATTTTTTTTTTTTTCGCTTATGAATTTTAATGTGTTTTGTAGCGTTACTTAATTGTTTTGGTTACTGTTTATATGTTTCAATGAGAGAGCCTTGCCAACAGAATGGAGCACATTGTGGAGAATGTTTTCTTATAGTTATTGCTTTGTTATGAGGACTTTGCAAAGCAATAGATAATATACTGGTTTTATTTAGGCATTGATGTTGAATGATCGGATACAAAGCATATCGCGCCTTCAATCTGCTTTAGCTAAGGCCGAAGACTATCTTTCTAAACTTCCAACTGAGACTCCCTACTCCGAGTTTGAATATGAGTAAGCTTCTTTTTTAAAGCTCAGCTGTTCACATGTCTCCGTAACAGACAAATGGGACTGATTAGAGATTAACATATTTCATTTGTAGATTGTGATTACATCTTTTAATAGTAGTTTTCTTTTCTTATCACTTCCATTGTAGTCTGCAAGGAATGGGTTTCGAGAGAGGTTGGGGAGATGCTGCGGAACGGGTGTTAGAGATGATGCATCTTCTCTTGGATATTCTTCAGGCTCCTGATCCTTCTGTGTTAGAGACATTCCTTGGGAGAATTCCTATGGTGTTTAATGTTGTCATCTTGTCTCCACATGGATACTTTGGTCAAGCAAACGTTTTAGGCTTGCCTGACACTGGTGGTCAGGTATTTCTTTCAATCTATTTTGTCATGCCTAAGTATTCATGTGAAAACAGATCCGAATGGTCTTTCTTTTTCAATTCCTCTGTTTTGTGTTCTACATACATGAGCATTTTTTATTTGGTAGTTTTATGTTTCTTTATAATTATTTGTGGCGAGCAGGTTGTTTATATATTGGATCAAGTTCGTGCACTAGAGAAAGAGATGCTTCTACGAATTCAGAAGCAAGGATTGGATGTCACTCCTAAAATTCTTATAGTACGCATCCTTATGCTTAGCTTTTCTTGGTTGTGCCTGTTAGTACCACTCCAGTTTCGTTATCAGCATTCTCTGTGTTAATGTAATGCAATTTGTTTACTCTGAATCCAAGGTTACCAGATTGATACCTGATGCAAAAGGGACCACATGCAACCAGAGATTGGAAAGAGTCAGCGGAACTGAACATGCACATATTCTGAGAGTTCCATTTAGATCAGAAAAAGGAATTCTCCGTAAATGGATCTCAAGATTTGACGTATGGCCTTATCTAGAGACTTTTGCAGAGGTAAATATTACATTATAGCATACTCGTGCTTCTTATTATTAATCAGTAGTGCTTTCTGCTTGATGCATATGGTAGAGTGGTGTTTTCTTTGAAAGACAATTATACTCAAGGTTGTGGAAAAATATTGTGTTGGAAAATTCTGCCGTGCCACTTCAGATAACTGGTCATTCTCTGTCTTACTCTTAAATTGCACTAATCATTAGATATCCACTCTGTAGATTTGCCTCGTTTTACAATTTACTTTGCTTGACTGTTATTTGGCATGTCTTTAGGACGTGGCAAGTGAAATTGCTGCTGAGTTGCAGGCAATTCCAGATTTTATAATAGGAAACTACAGTGATGGGAATCTTGTTGCATCCCTGTTGGCTTATAAAATGGGAGTTACACAGGTTAGTGATAATTTCTTCTCCGAAACAAACATGTGCAGAATCACGAACTAAATATTTTAATTAACAATTTTGGTTTGTTGCAGTGCACCATTGCACATGCATTGGAGAAAACAAAGTATCCGGACTCAGATATATACTGGAAAAAATTTGAGGACAAGTACCATTTTTCATGTCAGTTCACCGCTGACCTTATAGCCATGAATAATGCAGATTTTATAATCACCAGCACATACCAGGAGATTGCAGGAACGTACGTGTTGTCTTGTCTTATCTTATCATCTTATGTCTAAAACTTAGATATTATTACCATCACATCCATGTTGTTACCACTGCTTAAAGTTTGGCCTAGCAAGAGTTCTTGCTCCAAATTTATGTTCCTGTTAGATCTTGGTTTACATTTGCTCATTCTTTCAGGAAGAATACAGTTGGTCAGTATGAGAGCCACGCCTCCTTCACTCTTCCTGGGCTCTATCGGGTTGTTCATGGCATTGATGTCTTTGATCCAAAGTTCAATATTGTTTCACCTGGAGCGGATATGTGCATTTATTTTCCTTACTCTGAAAAGGAGAAAAGACTTACAGCCTTGCATGGTTCCATAGAAAAGTTGCTGTATGATCCTGAGCAGAATGAAGAGCACATGTGAGTCTCGACATTTTATTGTATGGTTTATCAGGAAATATCAAATATTAGTACCCATTCGCTCGGTATTAGTGAGCTGCGGGAAGGGATTGTGCTATTACTCGATCATTCCTAGAACCGGAAAATAATGCATTCACTACTCCCGCCTATTACCATTTGATGCTCTTATTATAGACTACCACGAACATTTTTCTCAATTTATGAAACATATGCACGAAATGGTAACATTTAACTGCAGATTTAGTGTGAACACCTCTTTTTGTGTTTTGAGACATCACTAAAAGCTGAGTTAGATTTCAATCATTGTTTTCTCCCCATGAAATTATTAATGATTGGTTGAGAAGATGATATTTCGTTCACCTTGTTGCAGTGGCATGCTGAATGATCGATCAAAGCCCACAATATTTTCCATGGCAAGATTGGATAGGGTGAAGAACATAACGGGATTGGTAGAGTTATATGCCAAAAATGACAAACTGAGGGAGCTGGTGAACCTTGTTGTAGTAGCTGGCTACAACGATGTGACGAAATCAAAGGACAGAGAAGAAATTGCTGAAATTGAGAAGATGCATGACCTCATGAAGAAATACTCCTTGCACGGTCAATTTCGATGGATATCGGCGCAGACTAACCGGGCACGTAACGGAGAGCTTTATCGTTACATAGCTGACAAAAGAGGTGCTTTTGTTCAGGTACATAGAGAAAATGGAATTTATCTTTTGAAAGATTGTATATCAATTATTTAATATTTATTCAATGAGGAATTTATATTAGTTTCCTATTTTTTATCATTTGCTTTGCCAATGAATACGATCATACATAATTTCAATACGAAAAATGATGATATGAACAATGATATCAGTGGTTCTCTCTCTCTCTCTCTCTCTCTCTCACAGTTCTTGTTGTCTCTAGAATCCTCTCTTTTCTCTCTTGTGGTTGCTTTTGTCTATCTCAGTTCTATTCTATGTATCTATACTCATCTCTCTTCATAAAAATTTATGTCATGATGTAATTTATCCTAATCTCCCCCGAAATTTTAATTATCTGCAGCCTGCTTTCTATGAAGCTTTTGGGCTCACAGTTGTGGAGGCTATGACATGTGGCCTTCCGACGTTCGCCACATGTCACGGAGGTCCTGCGGAGATTATTGAGCATGGTGTATCCGGGTTCCACATGGATCCTTATCACCCTGATCAGGCTGCTGCCCTTTTGGTGGATTTCTTTCAGAAGTCTAAGGAGGATCCTAGCTACTGGGAGAAGATTTCAGAAGGGGGGCTTAAAAGAATTTATGAAAGGTCAAGAGCGTTATTAGATGGAATTAATTGGTAAAAAGTTTTTAGCATCTTTTTATTTATTTTCGACTGATTAGGATTTTGGCGATATTATAGGTACACATGGCAGATTTATTCCGAAAGGCTAATGACGCTGGCTGGCGTTTATGGTTTCTGGAAGTATGTTTCGAAACTGGAGAGGCGTGAGACCCGCCGTTACCTTGAAATGTTCTACATTCTTAAGTTCCGTGATCTGGTGAGTACTGACTTAAACCTTTGCTTTTGATCTTTACCTTCAAATAGTGGACACCGTAGTAGACTTTGTTAATTTTGACTAGTAATTTCGTGGCGAATTTGTTATCTGAGTTTAAATAAAAATAATGTCACGTACAATTTCATTAATACCGGCTTTTTCAGGCAAAATCTGTTCCTAAAGCAACCGATGACCCACACTAATCAGCAAGTTATCAGCCGTCTTTAGCCCACCCATGAACAGGTGACTGAGTGCACATGGTTATGGTGGTGTTACTGGAGTGTGTATATGAATAAAGTTTCAATTCGTGTGTATATTGAAGAAGAAACTAGTCTCCCTTGTTGTTGTATGGATGTAAGAGCTATGACTCTAATGGATTTCTTCGCAGTTTATATTTTGAATAAGAAGACCAACTTCGCCGAAAGATCTACGACACAATTTTTAAAACTTTTTATAATATTAAAATCACATTAGTTATTTAGCGGAACTTGATAGAGATTTGGAGGTAAACATTATGTCATATCCGAAGTCCAAGGTTTTCCAGTCTGGAACATAGCTCTAGAAACTAGTAAAGGAGTGATCGAGTTTGATGAGCTTCTCGTGGGACCACATCCATACATTAATTCCACAGTGGGAATGTCTTCTGATTCTTTAGATCTCTTTGCCCACAATGTTTGAGAAATTGGTGGGGTCCAGTTTCGGTATGGTCTATTTTTTATTGATTATAAAAAAAAATTATACAGATAGAGGTTGATGCATTTAGAAATCTTAAAAAATGGAGAATCGTCTCTGTAATAAATAGATCTTTCTCAAAATAAATTATTTATATATCTTAATTATCATAACAGTGATGAATTAAATATCAGATTTTTAATCGAGATAATAAATATCTTAAAAATTTTTTTAATAAATGAGTTTGAGTTGAAAAAATATAATTTGAGTTGAAAAATTTTTTTAAAAAATAAAAATTAAAATTAAGATAAAAAATTACAGTTTGATTTAAATTCTCAATCGAGATCTTATCTCGAACTCAAAACTTCCAATGGAGATAGTGTCTTCCCCCCTGTCTGGTTACAGAGCGGTTCTCGGTCGATTAACAGTACACTTTGCTGTTTTTTTAATTAATTTTACAATTGATATAACTCAGTGTAAGAGAGACTAAAAAAGCCTCTGAGAATGCAGTTCTGAACCCTGAGATATCTGACAAGGCTGCAAACCTACAGAAGCTATTTTTGACCGTATGAGCCATACAGCCCCTCCGATAGTCTCACGTTCACATGCTACCTACTCATAATCTTTCCTTCTTTTTATATATCCTCCTTTGAAACGGTCAAACCTCTCTTGGTTAACGACCAACGGTAAAATATTTAATGTTTTTTCACGATATTATCCACTGACAATCCTTGCTTTTACTATGGAATGACTTGTTTTCCTATCGTTGTTTCTGTACCACACACGTTATACCACTTTTTTCTCGACTTCCTTTTCTTTTTTCCTTTTTTCTTTTCTTTTTTAAAGACTTTTTGATAGGCCTAACAATTCGTATTAAACGTGTTAATCGTGTCAGTCCATTTCCGATCCATTTATTTTCGTGTTAAACGTGTCAACCCAATTTCGACCCAATTATTAATCGTGCGGTCCAAACCCATTTATTACGTATCGTTCTCGTATCGTGTCACCGTGTCATGTCCGAATAAGTTATAATTAATTTGAAAATTCTAACATAAATGTGTTAAACGTGTTAATCGTGTCAGCTCATTTCCGACCCATTTATTTTCATATTAAACGTGTTAATTCAATTTCGACCCAATTATTAATTGTGCGGTCCAAACCCATTTATTACGTGTCGTTCTCGTGTCGTGTCCGAAATTGCCGGCCCTACTTTTTGGTACTTGTGTTCGTGTTCTACCAGCCAAACATTTTTGATAAGATTTGTAATTTTATCTTAATAATCGATATTCTTAATTAGTTGTTATTTTAACTTTTTCACGTTTTAATTTATGAATATCTTTGTTAAAATATTTATAATGCTGACATATCAAAACATTAATCCAACGTCTAGAACTAACCGTACAAAGATTAATACAGTCTTTTAATAAATTACATTACTAAAATGATACCCTGATATCTATATATATATATATATATTAAAGTTGAGTCTCTTAACAAAAAGTGTCGTTTTACTCCAAACCAATAACTTTTGGTATAACTGAACGTATTTCACCAATTTTGTTTCGTTTCAATTTAAAAATTTCAAAATTGATGGCATTGGCAGGATTTATACAAAAGTACAAAGAGAGCTAGAGAGAAGTGCCCTTTTGCCGCTTGAACACAAGAAGACAACGAAGTGAATTACAAGTTCCCAAAACGAGAGAGACTAACAAACATTACCAACCCAGATGGCCTTATATTAATTATAGCGCATCTTAAACATTACAACGCCGTTCTAGGCACGTACGAAACTTGCAATATCTCGCAGCCTAATCTTAAAACACCATTAACTAAACTAAAAACACCATTAACGTATGTAATAATGTAATTATAACAATTATAATATTAGATGTCATTGAATAAAACAAGGCCATTTAGACCTTGACAACCGGTGTGGCATTTCTTTCAAAGCTTTCACACGGTTCCGGGGCTTGAGCCCTTTGGCCTCGACCCACCCTATCACACCACCACATGCACTTCTCACAAGCCAAACGAAAAAAACAAAAAAAAAAAACAAACTAAAAACTAAAAACACTTAAAAACTAATGATAATTAATAACAATATAGTAATAAAATAAGATGGCCTAAAATATTGGAGTTTTAGGAGGCTAGAGCTGGCCAAAGGAGTGGGCCAGATAAGCGAGGGCTCCGACGAGTGGGGCGTTGGTATACGTGGAGGGCTCTGATTGCTCGTAATCAGACCGTTGATCTGGGAACCTGTCATGCAAGTCGGGCCCACCAACGACAGCGCCCACAAGGACGTTGGGGTTGGGGGATTGGGACTTCATGAAGTTAAAGCCCGCAGAGCACTGGATCTTTGCCGGGTGTGATGCAACGGACGGTAGTGATGATCCCCTGTGGTGAATCCTCCGCGGGTAATGTGGGCCATACCCCACCATGTACGACATTCTCAACGGGTTGTCTCCCAACAGATAGTTCACCTATAAAATATATATATAGCAAATCAAAAAAATAAATAAAGGAAAACATATTTGAGAACAAAATGAAGGAATTAATGTCTGTGTCGTTTGGGGGGACCTGTTTTTGAGCAATGGATCGGAGGCGGTTTGGGGTGATGGTGGTGCCGCCGCAAACGACAACATTATGGGCAGAGGTTAAGTACTTGGCGTATGTCAGAAGCAGAAAAGAAGTGGAGGTCACATACTGCATGTTGCTATCGCTCATCTTGAACAATAGCCCACCTTCCAAACAAAACCAGTAAAACTAGCCGTTACATTTCATACAGGACCACAATATATATATATTGAGAGAGAGAGAGAGAGAATATACCTGGAGTGTATTGAGCAGAGGAGGAAGGCGATCCTGGGACAAGAGAACAGATGAAGTTATCTGCATGACCCTTGTAGTCATGGAGAGATTGTACCTTTTGGACCAGAAATGCCTGCAAAAATGCAAGCCCAGCAACACTTATATTACACACACACCCCCATATATATACATATATGTACATATATCTAAATGCAAATCTATATATGTGTATGAAAAGGAACCTTGGAGAGAAGAATTCTTGCTCCAACATGCTTGTTGTCCCATCCGAAGGTGTTATCAAACTCTCCAGCCCCGAGAGTCCGTCCATTAACTTGGATGTAGTGAAGGTAGCTGGGGTTCTTGGTCGCCTTGTGAAGCCAAGCAGCACCCCACAATAGCTCATCCTGGTGTACACAAAAACACAGTTTACTTTCTAGTTCTACAAGTACTGAAAATTTGAAGAAGAAAGAAAATTTATAAAACTTTACCTGGTAACCGGAGAAATCGCAGTAGAAAGGACACACGAACCTCTTCAATGAATTACTGTAGGCTCCTCTGTACTTATCAGCAAACGCAAACACCTAAAACCCACCCCAAAAGTAAAACCACAACTTCAGATTCTACAAATGTTTGTTCTCTTTTCCACTTGAAACGAGTCACATTATTTTGGGTTGTTCTTTTTTTTTTTTTTTTTTTTTTTTTGAGTCGGGTCAAAATGTCTAAAACATACCCTCATAGCCCTCCTGATTAAGAGCTTGGAGTAAGTGGGGTCACATCTTCTGAAGACCAATGAGGCAGCAGCAAGAGCAGCGGCGGTTTCAGCAGCCACTTCAGAGCCCGGGTTGTTCCTGTCTATCTTGAAAACACTCCTCGGCGTGTCCATGTCCTCCGGCCTCTCCCAGCAAGAATGGTCCACGTTCGCATCACCAACCTAAAAAAAAAAAAAAAAGCTTAAAAGCAAAGAAATTCGCTTGATTTGTTGCGAGGAATTGAAATGAAGAAAAAGAAGTTTACCTGGACGTAAATGGTGTCTGGATGAGCAGTGGCTTTGAGGAGGTAATCAGTAGCCCAACGAATGGCCTCCCTGGCGTTCCCGAGCTCGCTTTTCATCAGCCCACCGAACTCGATAACACTCCATGAAAGCATGGTGGCCGTGAACGCCATGGGAAACCCGAACTTCACGTTGTCCCCTGCGTCGTAGTACCCTCCCACCAAATCAACCTGCATTTTCCATCTACATTGTTATTATAAAAGAAAAAACAAAACAAAACAAAAACAAAGACAAAAACCAAAATGTGGGTTCTTGTATTACGTTCATGGCAGAGCCATCAGAGAGGCCAGAGTTCCTCCTCCAAGTCATCCTCTGGTTCGGAGGGAGCTTCCCGGACCTCTGGCCCTCGAAAAAGATGATGGACTTGGCCAGAGCGTCTCTGTAGTTGTGATGGGCCATGCGACGGTGGTGGCTGCGGTGGGAGGAGGTTGGGAAGCCATTGGAGGAAGAGATGAAGCAGAGGAATGTGAAAAGGCAAAGACCAAGACCAAAACCACCCATTGTGTTTGGTTTTTGGGCTTTTGGGTTTTCTTTTTTATTTATTTATTTATTTATTTATGAGGTGAAAACCCAAAACGAGAAGGAAAACCAAGGAACCAACCGGCAAAGGCGCAGTGGAAGGAGCAGAGGAGAACAGCAAAGGCTTTCAGGGTTATATAGAGAGGAAGAAAAGCTGCTACTGCTTGGTTACGACCATAATTGAGTCCACATCTTCCAACAGTGGCGTGTCAAATATTAATCTATCCAAAATTTAATAGGTTCGTTTTGTTCCGTAAAGGACTAATGAGGTTGTGTTGTTCACTTGTTATTGGCTCATTGGATGTCTACGGTACTTCCGTACCCAACTAAATTGATATTTTAAGTTTCTAGCCAAATAAATAAATAAATAAATAAAAATATTTTAACTGTGAATTCTATGAATGCCCCTTAAAAAATACATAGCGTGACATGAATTTGAAGATGAAGGTCTTGTCTCGTGAACGAGTTTAAATTGTATTTTTTCATGTAAGTTTTTATCTTTTTTTTTTTATCTTTTCTGAAAAATTAATAAAAATTTTCATTTCAAATTATATTTTTTCAACTCAAACTCATTCACCAAACAGACCCTAAATGATAAAATTAAGGGTTTATTCTCGTTTATATTCCTTGAATTTTAGGATTTTTCTCCCATCTTAAAAGTTCTGATTTTGTTTTTTGAATTTTAAATTTAATTTCACTTTACGTTTTCGGCAAGGTCCTCTCTCTCTCATTTTTACCCCAAACTTGTTCGGTCGATCTAAACATCGCAAGCTCGGATCAATGTCGTCGATGACTCCATAGCTGCCCGTCACTTCCACCGTCTCGCGAGCCTTTTCTGGTTCGTCCGGTGAAGGCAGCCAACCAAGCAACAGGGAGGTCCAACGGTTCGTCCCCCTGTGCAACGGTTCGTCTGTCGTTTACTGTGGGTTGGGCGCACAGTAAACCAAGTTCGTCCCCTGTGCAACGGTTCAATTGGCCGTCCAAGCTGAACTGCCCAGCCAAACGGGGAATGTTCAAACTGAACTAAAATATCCCAGCTTGAACTGAGACGCCAAACGGGGGCTAAAAAATGAGGTAAATGCAGTCGTGTGATCATGTTTTATTTACATTTTTATAAAATTCTAACAAAATGGGTTTGGTAAAACTAATTCTTATTATTTTTTTAACTGAAATTCTAATAAAAAAAGGTAAAATGATATCAAAAGTTTAAGGATAAAGTAGAAATTTTTAAGTCTAATAAATAAAATAAGAGTGACATTGAAATTTAGGAACAAAGATTAAAATAATCTAAATATAGTTAAAAAAATCTGCATTATCAAATGGAGTAAAAGTACCCTACCTCTACCGTGCCCCTAAGTTTATTTTCAAGTCTGTCAACCAAGGGCAATATTTTCTTTCTTTCTTTCTTTGGATAATATTTTTTTTGCAAGTTTGTCTTTAGTCCTTTCTTAACACAAAATATCCTGCAAAATATTTGAATAAGGCTAATATATATGTATTTTTTTATATATAGAATTTATGTACCACGCAAATCTGAATCGGGAAATGAGGTTTAATAATTCATCCGTTGAAAATTATTTAGCTTTTACTAAGTGATAGTTGACATCTTCTGATCAACTTCTTATCGACCGTCAATCTTTTTTTTTTTTTTTCAATTATGGTCAAAAAAAAAAAAAAAAAAAAAAAGAGATGCAATGCAAATCTTTAACCTTTATATAGTCTAAACATATTTTTTCTTCTAGGAACTTCTAGTAAACTAGATCGTGGAATGACATTGATTACCTTTTCTTTTGCCCTTAAAATTGACAAAGTTGTGTTGAGGATGAGTAACGAAACACTTGGACGGATTAAGGAACTACTCCTTTGGGAACAAGAACGTATTTTTATTATACTTAAAGGACCACCAAAGACTTTATTCTTTTTTTTTTTAATTATTTTTAAATGTTAAATGGATTCGGCGGTACCTTATGAACTTGTGTAATATCAATTTTAGGGGTCCCCCTGTAGGCATAAATGAAGGCAGACGGGGGGCATTAAAGACCCAACGTCGACTTTATTTTCACATGGGAGTCTCGTGCTTATTCAAAAGACCAATCACCATTTTTAGTTCATGAAAGCTACTGAGTAGTAGTTATTCCAGTAGCAAGAAAGAAAGAAAGAAAGAAAGAAAAAACCACCGTCGTGGTAACTTAATGATTAAAAAAGTCTTATTTGAAGCTTTCGTTTCTATTCGTCCATTTTCTGAGTATTGTCATGCAAGTGTTTGCCTCTTGCATAAATCATGTGCCAACAGCTGTTGAAGCCTTGAGCTGATAGCTATTATGGACCAAAAACATGATTCTCAATTATTATATCGGTGGTTTGAATGAACTCACTCAATAACCACTAGATTAGAAGTACGAGGATACCGCCAATTCATTTATTCATCTAGTTTCGCGAAAAAGAAAAATCATTTTATCTACCAAAGAAAAAAGGAAGAAAAAAAAAAAACTAAAAAAAAAGACCCTTAAAAAGGCTACTGAGTAGTGACAGACGATTCTTGACTTTAAGATCATATATGCATGTATGCCTTCCAGGCCATATCTAGGCATCACATGCAAAATCTTTCTACTCCTGACATTATTGTAAAATATTAAAAGGAATTTCTTTTATGACAACCGAATCAAGATTTAGTTTGCAAATGCGGCGCAAGATCTCATAAAGACATTCACTTTTAGACAGATCCTTGATTTGTGGCTTGTATTATTTTATGAAATCCGTATACTGTCTTCAAATTAAAGGCCCTATATTTGGTGTAAATTAGACAATTGCATCTTGAACTGTTCATTTTTCTGTGTTATAGGTAAAATATCGTACCCTGAATTTGAAAAACAGTATCAACTGAGGTTCAATTAATAGTCTATACGGATGTTAACAGTCGGTGGCTTGAAACACAAGAATCACACTAGCTCAGTCCTTGAAACCATGTCCCGTCCCAATTTCATATTTGTGAACACGTGTCAGTTATTCTAGACTTCATTAGACGCGAGAAACGAATAATTTAAGGGATATCTGAGTAATTTATTGCTTTATTTAACATGATTAATTATATTGTTGTATTGTCTCTGAAATTATTATAAAGTGTGAAGTTACTCATAATTTGATAAAAAAGAAAAACTGTCTGATACTGTACATGCAAGTACCATACGCGCAAAGGTAATAAAATGAGCTTTTTGCCTTTGTCTTAACGTAGTAACTATATGTGCTCATCAGCTCCAGTTACTTTGGAACTAAACACTAAGGTCGAACGAGCTCTTGCTTGTATATATCTATATATATATATATAATATTTTGAGTTTTGTCAGATGAAGTTGAACAAAAACACTTATTATAGGGGGATTTTATGGGCTCGATACTAGAACACCGAATTTCTGTCGGGGGAAAAACGGTGAAAATAAACGTGGGGTTTGGTCGTGAAAATCTTTGAGTTCACTGACCGAGTCACAAAAGGGTCAAATAGCGCCCATTCAGGCGATGTTGAGCTTTGGACAGAGCAACTGAATACAGAAGAATGGGCAAAGCTTAGGAGGTTCTTGGTCTTTTTTGGATCTCTAGCTACCACTACACGTAATACCAAAAAGGAACCATGTCTAGACATTAGCGTTTTATTTATTTATTTTATTATTTTTGGCTATGATCGTAAACCTCACTAATCCGAAAGTTCAATTTAGCTGACCTCAAACTTGAAATGTCCCATAACAATATCTCACTACTAATCATCTGTATTTCATTCTTTACCTGCATAACATCTAATATATATATATATATATATATTTTATTTATTTATTTACATTCTTACTGTAGGTTTAATGAAACCAGCTTGTGACAGCTTAATCTGTATAGCCCGTGACAACGATAAAATATTGTGTTTATATAGTAATTAATGCGTGAATTGAGTAATCTATGTATATAGTAATGCGTGACCATAAAAGTACTAGACAAGATTTAAGCTTAGATATATGGAGATAATTTATGCTCAATATTTTTTTCTTCTTTTTGTTAGCATTGTTTAAGAACCATTTTTTTTTTTTTTTCACGAGGATCTTGAGAGAGAAATATTTTAATTAGTTTAGTTAAACCAGGAGTCACTAATGGAGGACAATGAAAGCATGGATAAGCGTCAACTTAATCTACATTCTGAAAGTATAGTAGTAAAATAGATTAAATTTTTGCCCACTTGATCTAATTTTGTTATCGTTTTGTTTGTTTTTACTCCTTTAGATCATAATCTTTTCCCTCTTTTTGAGGGAAGGAGAACGGCTGACAACCACCTTTGCCCACAATCTAGTAATTTTAGGCCTCATTTGACGTATAAACTTAAATTGTACTTTTTCATATCAGTTTTTGTTTTTTTCTGAAAAAGTTTGTCTTTTCTGAAAAGTGAACAAAAATTTTTAACTCAAATTTAAAATTTTCAACTTAAATTCATTCACCAAACGAATCCTTAATGTACACAATGTAAAATACAATATTGGACCCTACAATATAATAAAAGCACCATTTTACCCTTAAAATTGGATAGTATGAATATTAAATAAATAACTATTATAAATCACTTAAAGTCTCCCTCGTTCTTACCAAATAATTGAAGATATTTTCATAATCCTCCTCATCGTTCACATTAATCGTTTCTCCAACTTTCTCCATCATTCCGAATAAATTTCATCCCTCCAATCAAATGGAACCGTAAAAGACAGTATACAAATAATAGAATGGAACTTTAATGTGGATGACGTGCAATTAAAATAAAAAATAAAAAAGCAATTTTGCTGATTATAAATTACAAAAACAATAATAATTTTTCTCCTGAAATCTTTATGAATGATTGGTGTGGTATGTTAGACATAGTGGGAACATAATTATTTGGTTTGAGCAATGTAAACCTCAGCTTTGGTTAACTCGTGATCTCAATGATAAAAAGGAAAGAGCAGAGAAAGGACCCAATAAAAAGAACTTTAGAAGCTCCAAGACAAGGGGATGGGAAGACATTACTGCATTAAAATCAGATGACGCGCTTATAAAAAATCATTACGTATATATACAATACACACATATACATATATATATAAATCTATATATTTATATAGTTGAAATTGATGTTGTGGATGAGATGGAAATAATAATAGGAGGAGAGAATTTCAAAGATGAGAATTTTTTTTTTTTTGGTTCAAGTGCAGAAAGCAATAATGGCTCAAGATTGGACCCAATAAAGAGCATGTTTCTTGAAAATGGCTTATTCTAAAGCTTCATGTGCTTCACTGGTACGATTGCACATGCAAAAGCATTGGATACATGTTCGTCTCTTTGTTTTGCCGTTCTGTAAAAGGGCAGAAAAGACTTAACACGTCAAAGATGTTGAAGCAAAAAAGCTGACACCATAAATAAATAAATATATATATATATATATATGTATGTGTTCCCATTGGTTTAGAACTTGATCAGGATACAACGAAGCTGAGATGGTTAATTATTAAATTTCTTCTTTACATGAATGAATAATCTTCATGTGGTAGACACTAGAAAAGGAGGGTTCACAAGTGTGAGATGGGCAGTACTGAACTTTAAAACTTTATGTGATTTGTTCGGACAATATCATGAATCGCCCAATTTTTATTATTGTATATGATAATTTCACATATTTCTTTTATTTTGATGTGTTTTGTCAGACACTATTATGGATTTTTTTTTTAATCGTTATCGCCTTTTAATAATTTTGTATATATTACAAATACGCATTATTATTAGCGATAAACTCCACATTAGAAAGTTCTTTTGTTTCTAGTTAAATGATCTCTTCTTAGCTTTATGTTTAGTATTTTTATTTTTTTTTGGGACAAATCAATCCATCTTTTCTTTGTTAATTCTTGCCACCAAGTTAGCTTAAGCTAATTTCCTCTATCCAGGCTTAAATCATGGATATGAGTATATGAAATGATTGGTTTTTTTTTTTTCTCCACGTGAAAACAGAAACACGTAACAATTTGTCAAATTTCACTTTAAAAAAAAAATAAATAAAGAAATAATAATAATAATAATAATAATGATAATAATAAAGGAAAAACCTTGACAAAGTTCAGGCCATATTCAGAAGAGTGTATTATTAGTTTATATTGAAAGTAGAATTCCTACATGGGAGAACGGGCACTTGCAGGCGCATGTTCCCTACGAGTCTCATCATTTCCAATTTTTTCAATCTCTCCCCCAAATTTTCTCTTGTAGGTCGGGCTCTTTTCTTTTATTTTTAATTTTTAATTTTTTCACCCTTGACATCCGTGATTTTCGGTTTGTTGCAGAAGTTGAAATCATTAGTAATGGTCCCTTAGTCATCTTTTACATGGGCCTCCATCCACTCCAGTCAATCAATTGGGCCTAATCTGGACTTTCTTTTGGGCTTCTTCTTTTAAATTACAATTCATGACCAACGACACCACGACCCTTATGTTTTGTCGAAATTACACAGAAGAGAAAGTTACTTAAATAATTACCTGTTTTCATATATCGATTAAAATGACATAAATTCTCTCATCTTGATTAACATTATACAAATTTTAGTTTATTTCAGTTTAATTTTATGTCATATTAATTTAATGCTACTTTTTTTTATATCATATTTGTATAATGGTTTTTTTTTTTTATATCAAATATTGATTAAGATGGCACAAATTCTCTCATCTTGATCAACATGATATAAATTTTAGTTTGCTTCAGTTTAATTTTGTGTTATATTGATTTAATGTTACTTTTTTATATCATATTCGTGTAATGGTTTTCAAATTTTGTTTCATTTAGATACTTTCCTCATTACAGAAAGATACTCACTTAACTAAAACAAGTAACATCAACATCCCTTATACAAATCTCGTTTGCTTTTGAAATAAATGGGTAACCTACCCAACACCATTTCAACCATAGAACTAATTTTTCTTTATCTTGACCGTTCACTTAAAACCCTAACTTATTCACACCTCCCATTTAGAAAAACTCAAAAATATGCAAAGAAAAAATTACATAAATAATCACATTTTTTTTTCATCTATTAACCAACATGATACAAATTTTAACTAATTTAAGTTTAATTTTGGACCATATTGATCTAGTGTTAACTTTTTGTGTCATGTTAATGTAATGATCTCTAAATTTATGTCATTCAGGGGCTTTTCCCAAATATAAAATTACATACTTTTATTGATAAGATTAATATTTGTAGGTTTGTCAATAGTAGATACTAAACAGAAAATTATATATTTTATTATTTTATCATCTGATACATAAATAAATAGCTAAAAAATTAATGATTCATGTTGATGCCCACTTTTGTGCAAGGTCCATCCCAATGAGGCCCATGTCCACTTTCTACTATGGACCCCATCTGTAGATCCAAGCCATGCTTGGGAAACCCTTATGGATCGTGGTTTGGTGGGCCATAAGAAAATAAATATAACCACTTATTTCTTAGCCCAAATTAAACTTGATCCCACTTGGGGTGCAAAGGGTAATTTGATCATAAATAAGTGGTGGTGGAGAAATTTTAACAAAATAGCCTTTCCTTTCCTTGGCATTTAAAGGCCCAAAATTATTGTTTTGAAGCCCAAATATCATGGGAAGTAAGCCATTAGCCTATCATCAGTAACCCAATATGCCTAGCTCATACTTTAAGTTCAAAATGCCAAATAGAAGCCCATTCCCCTTAGGAAGGCCGGGTCCGACAAGTTAAACCCAAGATTCTGTTCAGTCATTATATAATTCCTGTGTCCGAAGGAAGCTTCGACTGGTCGAAGAAAGATGTTTTTGTCCTCTGAACAAAAGAATATGCCTCTTCCTCCCGCAGTGGTTCTAAAGATACCTCTGGACACATGTTAGACCTCCATCCAAAAATAGTGTCATTATCATCTTCTATAGAGACCTCAGATACTTGAATATAAACATGACAAGATGAGCACCTTCTAATACCATCTTTGCTCATGGGGACTTTGCTCTGGCCGACTGAAAGGACTAGATTCTCATCTTGTCACAACATTTTAGGTACCCCTTAACCACCAAAATAAGGTGCCAATCCCATCCTTAACCAAAAATAGCGCAAAAGTAGCATCAACCTGCGCTAGAGCATGGGGTAGTGTGCTCTGGCGTTGTCCCTGTAGACATCTTTCAATTTAGGCTTGTCTTTCCTCCATATGCCTTTTCCCTTCAACTCTGTCAGGCCAAAGCACCTTTATCCTCTATAAATACCCCTTTATTTCCACTCCAACAACCCTTCTTCCTCCTTATCAAAAACTCTGCTACAATCATCTTAGAAACCCATAAATTTATCTTAGATCATCATCTTTATCAAACTTATTTCATACAGCCTCATTAGAGCTAGAGCATATTCTGGGTTATAGCTAGAGCATTTTCCTGGCTAGGACCAGAGACATTTACTTTGCCTTTTCCTTTTATCCCTCACTATTTATCTTCTCCTCATACCTCTCAAGTCGGCTTGTGGTTTCTTATGTTGTGATCTTCCTACATTTTACAGGTTCGAAAAGGTGCCTTGGTGGTCTACACCAGTGAGTGGGTTCCTAGGAATCACTTTCCTTTGGGTCTCTTTGCATCTAGTCGGCACTATTTTCACGTTGGAAGCCCTACCAGAGCACCATTTCACCTCTATCCAGCAATGCCTCTGGACGCATCATCACTACCACTGATCACTTAAATAATGCTGCTGGACTCCAACAATTCTCAATTTTGTTTCTTTACTTTTTTTTTTTCAATATCAGTACCTTTCTGTTATATATTTTTATAGTTTGATAAACACTAATGATTCTCTTTAGTTTTTAGTAGTATTCCCTGTATATTACTCTTATTATATATCAACTTAAAAATCATATATTTCCGCAAAGAAAACATAAAAAATAAAAATAAAAATAAAAATAAAAATAAAAATAAGAGAGAGAAAGTTGGTAATTGGGGTGGTAGGGGACTCTTTTTCTTTCTCGACCCAGGGTGTTACAACTTTTTTTTTTTTTAAGGAAAAATAAAAATAAGCCATAAAAGAGAAAATCTACTTCTTTTTTCTTATCTTTTCAGTAACGAAATTTCTCGGATACATCTGTAAAATTGAAAAAGTTGGAAGATATTTGCATGGAGGGAAGACTATCATAATTCATCAGATCAGTTGACCCGTACTGTATTAATTAAGTAGCATGCATGAAATTTCTACCAACCACGTATCAAGCCTTCACTAGTATTAAAACCAAATATCCAAAATCATTTTCAATAACTCTACATGACCTTTCCGCGAGCCAACCATATTCCCTTTCCAAAAGCATAATTTTTCTTGATCTATGTAGATTACATAACTGAAAAACGAATGTCATTTCTTTCTTTCTTTTTTTTTTTTTTTTTTTTTTTTTTTTTTTTTTGTAAATAATACATATGAAGAGGAGAAACTAAAACCTCCACACAAATTTATTATCAAAAAGAAAGAAAAAAGGAAACAAAATAATAAAACGTAATTTCGAAATCCATCTTTACTCCATCAATAAAATCATTTAATCATTTATTCAATCGCTTTATTATAGAATACCTTTAGTGGTTTTATATAAATCTTAACATGCCTTGCTAGTATTTGCCAAGCATTGTCCAATGACTCTATAAATTAATTAGCATATCTTAAATCGAGAAAAAAAAAAAAAAAAAAGCTTCTTCGAGGACTATATATAGTTATAATAGTACTTTTAATTTCATCCTAAATTAGCAAAATAAGGTACTTGAGTAGAATTAAGCCATTCCCCCCCTTGTATAAAGGCATCCACAGTAAACAAGCTAGCCTCAGCTGAGCTATTGATGACCCGATAACCCGGCCACGTCACGCGGGCACTGGTGTTAGCGCCGGGCCCACGGTTCATGTACTCGCCGTAGTACAGAGTGGTCAAAGCAAACGTGGCATTCCACTCCAGCCAGCCCCTGGGTTCCACCAGATCGTCGATGTAGGACTTGATGAAGACGGTGCGAGAGTATTCCTTCCAGGGACGGCCGAGATACGTCTTGAAGGAGGACTTGACCGGAGAGAGGTCGGAGGCAGCAGTAACTTTGCAGTTGAGGATGGAGATGCCGGTGTTCTGGTTGGGGTCCTCGCGGCCTTGGGCGGTGAAGAGGTTGTGCTGGTTCGGGTTGGGGCGGCGGGCGTAGATGTTGCAGTTCTGGAAGACGACGGCGGCGTTGCCAAAGATGAAGTCGACGGTGCCGTAGATGTCGCACTCGCGGTAGAACTGCCGGAGGGAGTGGGCGTAGAGGGTGTCCTGGTACCCTACGAAGCTGCACTTGTAGAAGGTCGAGAAGTCCGAGCCGCTCCGGAGCGCCACCGCCTGGTGCTTGCTCGGCCCTGCCGTGTTCTCGAAGGTTATGCCCTTCGCTATGAAGCCTTTCCCCACCACCGCTGCCAATTTTATCAATGGAAATATTTGAGTTAGAGTTATTTCACTTTTAAAAAATTCATTAAAAATTTGTGGACTTCTCCAAAAAAAAAAAATAAAAATAAAAAGACAAAAAATAGATTGAAATTGGTTTCCTAAACATGCCCTTTAAACAAGACCTCTTTTTTAAAAAAAATGATGGATTTTTTTTTTCCATGTGAATGTGAAAATGATATTAGTTAAAAGTAATTATTTTGCTTGATGGTACTTTAACGTAATTAAGAAGCAATAGATACTTGTTTCTATGATACATAAAGTAGATATCTTCTAATAATATTTTATACTTGTGATTTCACTACAAGATACAAAGCTCAAATTCTTTATTTTTTGAAATAAAAATCCTTGTACAAGTCACTGTTAAGATTAAACTACAGAGTATAAATATACAAGATAGTCAGTGAAAATAATATTATGTAAGTTGAAAATAACATCATATAACTTGTTAGATTAAATACTAAGGCTATAGTACAATATAAATATATGTATGCTGCCTTTTGTTAATATGCATAAGCGTTGGCAAAGATAAACAAATGAAAAAACAGTAGTATTTTCTTAACAAATAAAGGATTATGATTGTCAAATAATGTCAGAGAATGCAACTTTGGCTCTTTTTTGTGCCGGCCTCCGTAAATTAATATTCCTAATTTATAGGTGAATCAAAATATTTTATTAGCAGACCAACTTTTTGTGATTAAAGTGTTTGCTAGCTCTCCATAAAATTTGAAACAACTAATTAATTAAAACCTTTTTTGATTATAAGCGAGATTGATGCATGTTTCTATCACTTTCCGACATGTCGTTTTCGATAATCAAGCAAGTAAAGTGGCAACCGACGGGATGTTGCCTTATATCAAGGGTACATAATTTATAAACTTCTATAGACAATTGTTAATCCAAGATGCCCTCATATTGGACTCATTTTGCGTGTCTTCCAAATTCATTTTCCCATGTCATTCTAGTAGGCGAAAAACTAATGTGTAATTAAATGTATATGAATAATAATAAAAACAAAAAATGAGGCCACATGTAGTAGTCTAGGGGACAAAGTCATCAATCAAGACCCGCATTTCATGCGGGGAAAATGCTTTCTCTTAAAAAATAAAATTCTTTGCATGCTTAGAAAAAAAATCACTGGATCTTGTTTTGTATATAATATCGTCAAAAAAAAAAAAAAAAAAAAAAAAGAGAAACTTAGATTAGATACTAGGAAATGAATGCGCGTGCCTTAATGTGAATTTAATGCAAATTTTTACATGAAGCATAAGACCTGAGATAGAGTGATAGACTTCATGAATGTAAGCAAGAGCAAGAAAGGGGGGATAAAAAAAAAAAAAAAAAGCAAAGTCTCATAACTAAACTACCTATGAGAATTTGTGCAGCTAATCAAAAAAAAAAAAAAAAAAAAAAAAAAAAAAAGCATGCACTGACAGAAAAATGGTGGGGGGAGAGAAGATTGCTAGTAGGTCTGAATTCTAATTGAAGATTAAATGGAAGTTTCGAACCTACACGTGCCAAAAGACGTTAATCACCTTTTTACCCGCACACCGTTTTCTTCTTCCTCCTCTTCGTGACACATGTATAGAGCATGTCTTTATAAAGAAATAGATGGCAACTTTTTATTTTGTTTAAAAAAAAAAAATTACCTCACAAAATTATACAGTAATAAAACAGAAAAGGCAATATTTATTTGTTTCCATTTACCATATGGAAAAAAATAGTTATTCGACCAGAGTAAAGAAAAAAATTTTACGAAACAGAAACCTTTTTTTTACCAACGTGTTCACACTTACTCAGCTTTGTATGACATTTTAGGGTCTTTTCCATTTCCAACTCTAACCCTCGGTTGAAGCAAACGGTGACCAAGCGTGACTTGTTAATGTAATTTGCCAGAAAAATAAAGGGCAAAAAAGGGAAAAAAATCGACAAAAAAGTGCTGAAGGTACTTTGTATTATATGATAGATATTCGTATCTAAGACAAGCAGTAAAGACAAATATATTTATTCAGACAAATTGAAGTCCTTACGCGGTTTCAAATATAGTCTGAAATTACCACTATACATAGTCCAAATAAGGAAACGTGGACGTGGACTCCTGCTATTGCACCGACACCCATCTATAATATATCAGTGAGTTGTGTTGCATAGATATAGCCTAAGCATTATAGCCTTATATTGAGGTAATATATATATATATATGTATATATCCAATAGTCCTGAATGCTATTATGATTGTCCAATCTCACTTTTTCAACTTTCGCATGTCTAATTTCCAAGAGAGCCATTTCAATTCAAGAGAGAAATACAAACATGACCTAATAAGATTTTAAAATGCTGCATAAATCAAGCAACTCATGACATGTCTGGAATAGAAGAAAATTTAAACAAATTGATTATGATCACATGGCATCATATATAATTAGATAATGACACTTTGAGCATATTGTTGACTATAAATACTCTTCTAAGAAAAAAAACATTTTCGTCCAATATAAAGGCATTTAATTATCAATCGTTTTATAACGTTATGATTCCTCATGAGCTCATCTTTAAATTTGTTACTGAGATGTTTGTCATATTTACATATCACCAAGTTTCTTCATAAGTAAGCATCATATATAAATATATATATATATACACATATATAAATTACTGTCATAATGACACCAATTACTCTTAATGAGTTATGAGTACCTTTAACGAAATTTAAGGTGCATCGAATATTTCCAACAAAAAGAACCCAAAAAAAAAAAAAAAAAAAAAATCCAGCCGTGCACCTATTACGAACTTCTTAGGACCACACCACGAAACTAGCATTTTGATATGTTCACTCTTAATTATAATATCCACCATTACACCATTTTGTCTAAAAGTACTGCGCATGTCTCATTCATGAAATCAACCACTAATTGAACTTGTTCAAAAAGAACCTAATCAACTTCTGGGTACTTTTTTTTTTGCCACATTATTGTGTTTACATTACCGTTATAAGCAAATTACAACATCCTCTACGTACGTGCTAACATAAAGACATTTTTTGGAAGGGCCCCCTGTTATTTGGCAGTGCACGCCAATGTCTAGACCGGCCATCACGGGAATATATATATATATATATATATAGTTCAAATTTTGTGACAACGTTATATGTACGTCAGATCTAGCGAAAAAAGTTATGAAAATCCCGAGTTTAGATTAGAGAAATTAATCCAATGAAAAAATATGACAAGAAGAAGAGGATGATATGAAGAAGAAAGCTTACCGACGGTTGCTGACCGAAAAGTGGTCCAACCATCCACATGATTTCTACTGCCTTTGATGACGGTCTTTTCTATCCCATCTCCCAAAAACATCAAATTGGTCTTCTTCCTCACCACCTCCACATTCTCAAGATAAGCACCCGCTTTTATGTATATCACAAACCTATATTATATATATATATATATATATATATATTGCACATCAAACACTCTTCTTGTTCATGATAAAATTGAACTTTACACGACAATGTGACACTGGAAGAGTACTAACTCTAGATTTCCCACCTAGGAACGAAAATTACTAAACATGATTACGACACAATTTGCTTACTGAGTCGAGCAAAACTTCACTGTTCTATGGTAATGTTTGGGTCCTAAATATTTTTTTAATTAATAAATAACGCTAGAATAAATTGATATCACCCTTTTTTTTTTTTTTTTTTAAGAATCAAACTTCACACGTTTTGTGGGTCCTAACTCTCTATTTAGAATATGATTTAAAAGAAGAGGAAAAAGAAATCAGAAGGATAACCATTGCATCAGTGTGACTCAAAAATTTGACTTTAAATTAATATGATAAAAACTAAACTTTTTGTCATGTTTGTTAAGATAAGACAATTTATGCCATTCCGAATCAATAGACAGAAAAATAAAAGTGATTATTTGGATAATTTTCTAGGAAAATAATTCCACCACACATTCCTTAAAAAAAAAATGCAACAGATGTCATAGTATCTTTCATTTATTTAGGATTTAGGGTTTGTTTGGTTGGTTAGTTTGAGTTGAAATATTTTAGTTGTATTAGTAAATTTTTTTGAATTTTCAGAAAAGACAAAAAACTTTTTGAGAAAAAGACAAAAACTTTTTAAGAAAAAGATAAAAAAAAAGTACAGTTTGAGTTGGAATGAGATGATGAGGCAAACAAAGCCTTAGCACTCATTTATAACCAAAAAAATGAGAAACAAAATTACCTGGTGTCGCTGTTGTTGGGAGCTGCCTCAACGGCCTCGCCGACCGTGGTGAAGTTTCCGGTGCCGTCCTTCGCCACCACCAAGTCGTACTTCGCCTCGTTCACCGCCGACTGCAACATTCTCCGATCCTTGGAAGAAACCCACGTCGGGAAACCCCTTTTCACTCTCCCATACTCCGGGAAAACCTCGGACGCCGCCGACGACGACAGCTTCCTCGTTCTGACATCCTCCGCCTTCATCTTGATCTTGTTCACCATGACCAAAATGTTACTCACGTGGTTCGAGATCGTAAGTATCCTGTCCTCTATTTGTCCCCTCACGTACTTGCTCCCTGTCGCCAAGTCGAGCCCGTCCACACACGTGTACTGGTTCGTCATGGCCGCGCTGAGCAGGGTCTGCAGGTCGTGAAAGTGCTTGGAAGCCGATTTCTTAGACGAGAGGTCGAAAACGACGTCGTTTAGCTCGGCAATGGTGTCGTCCAGTAGCTCGAGGCAGTCGTCGAGAGCTCGTTTCTGGACGGAGTCGTTGCCGGCGAGGCTCCGTTCGATGACGGAGCAGTTTGTGGAAGAGGCCTTGACCTCTTTGAGAGTGTGGCTGACTGTGTAGGAGACGATTTGAGGGAGGGATTTGGAGGTGAGATCGGGGAAGGAAGCGACGGTGGAGACGCAGAGGTCGGGGTAGAGTGTGCCCTCGCATGCCGAGAGGGCGATTTGGTTGTGTTTGTGGAAATGTAGGTGTATTGGAGCTTCGGTAGTGGTGTTCGTGAAATATTCATGTCTTTGTGATATGGAGATGAAGAGGAGGCCGGTCAGTATGGAGATTGATAGTGAGAGTTTTGTTTTCCTACTTAGATTGTACATGGTTGATTTAGAGAGAGAGAGAGAGAGAGAGAGTGAGCGAGAGATTGAAGGAGGGAATTGAGGAAGAGAAATGATGTGGGTGATGAGTTAAATAGGCTTAGATTGAACCATTGGGTGTGATGGTCTAGCGTTAAAAGGATTACAAATATTCGAGTGCTGAGTGGGATTTTCTTGGGATCTTAAATGTAAAGCTTTATTTTCTGTTAGTCTTGTATTTCATTTATATTGTTTGAGATTACGCTCTTTGTTTTGAAAATAACAAGAACAGGCAATAAGAAAATCAAAAAATAAGAACACATGGATTTATATGAAAAACCTCTAGACGGGAAAAAATTACATGTAGAGGAGAAAAAAAATCCACTATATCAAATACATGTACAAAAGAGAGTGGTTATAGCAAAGAGCATAATAATGAAACTTTAAAAAATTACATCATATAATTCAAATCCTAAAATGTAAAACGGGTCGGACCATAATTATAGCAATTAATTAAACGGGTCGGTCCGATCCCTCCACTAGTATTACAAACTCCCAAAAAATTTCTCATAATTAAAACTTCACTACATATGTTGTACCATGAGTTTTTTGGACTGTATCAAACTGAATTCAGATAACCAAATTTTAACACTCACATATCTTTACAATTAGCACATTTGATGGGGATAAGGTGACGTACTTTTCGTTGAGAGATAAAATCCATTCATAGGCTCTCAACAAACATTCTTCTCAAGATCTAAAGAGTTCCTTTGATAACGCTGGAGGTATGCTACGTTGATTAACCATTTTCCAAATTTTTTGTCTGCAGAAAAAATAGGCTAGATTGATTGCAATAAAAGAAAAAGAGGCTAGATTGATTGCATGTTAGGAAGGACAAAAAACTGTTGGATAACTATTTCCTTTTTTTTTTTTCTTTCTTTCGGGATAATTTATTAGTTGTGTGATGATTTCAGAACATGGGTACGAAAAGGAAGGTCTTATTGTATCATGAAATGGATGTATGCATAAGCGTGATAGTGTAGAAGTGGACATGTTGGACGATTACTGTTTTCTGAGCTTTTCTTGTCTTGTCTTGTCTTTTTCTTTATTTATTTATTTATTTATTTTTTCTTTATTTCTTTTCTTTTCTTTTTTTTTTGTGCAAAATTTATGGAAGGAATTATATTTTTGTTATATCAGTGGATATAGTTATTTTAGTTGTTAGATAAATTTTTTCAATTGTTTGATTTATATTTAAAAGTAATTTTACATATCGTGTATTGTAAATATTTAATGTAATCACTCACAAAATAAACTGTTAAAATATTAATCTAACAATTAATACAATAAATATTTTATTAACTGGATTAAAAAAAAACGATTCCTATAATAAATGTTTCCTTATTATTATTATTTTATTTTTTTAAAGATATAAAAGTGGATGTTGGAAAATTTCTATTACACAGAAGAAAATGAGCTGGTTAATCAAAAGGCAAGTGATGGACAATGGAGCCATGGACCAAGCTACATGTGTATCTTTGAGAGAGAGGTCTTGAATAGTTTACTTTTGAGAGAGTACTCTTTTTTTTTTTTGGAGAGAGTACTTGTCTGATTTATTTATTTAATTCTGTTTTTGTCATCAAGCGAGAATAATGTGGCTAGAATCTTGGCCTTGCATTGGGACTGTGTGTCTTACGCTTTCTAGAACATTAATTTAGGCAATAAGTTTTGCATTATTTTTGTTTCAAAAAAATACCATTACTTCTGTAAACTACAGTTTAATTTAGCCAATAGTACTTTACTAGTTTAATATTAAGGTTTAAGTTCTAGGAGATGTAAACTACAGTTTAATTTAGGCAATAGTACTTTACTAATTTAGTATTATAAGGTTTAAGTTCTAGGTATCTCTGTTGTTTATAATTAATTAATATTATCATTTGACAGAAGAGATTAAATATTTCATATATGTACCATGCTTATTCATTGAATTAATTGTTGTGAACAAATATAGTGTAGTCAATACAGTACTGTCTAGCTAGCCCCCTCTCCGAGCATCTTTAATGCAATGCTCAATTATTATGCTAATGATGAATTTTGATATTTGGATTAAAAATGTGATCTACTATACATTATCGTTGATGCTAAATTTATAATATACTAAATTTTGTGACAAATTTATCAAAAAGATGTTTTTAATATCAAATTTAATATTTGATTATTATTAATTGTTATCTTTACTTTTTCACGTAATTGATGTAATATTTTTGCTTTTAAATTATTTAAATGCTAAAAATCACTTGTCTAAGTTTCAAAACATAAGAATGATAACAAAAAATAGAAGTAGTGTTATAAATAGTATTATATACTGGAGAATAAAGTATCATAATGTTATTTTTGTAATCTTTTATAGCAAATATAATATTGCTTTAGACAAATATATTGAAGATGATCTTGCTTAGTTTTTTTTTTTTTTTTTCCCCTTCTTCTTCTTCTTCGCAGTACTGCTTTTATTCAATTATTCAGATGCGATAAATGCAAAAGGAAAAGAAAAAAGAAGTAATCTCATAGGCCTTTTCCACAACATACATATCTAGAAATCAGCTTTACACATCTTAATAATTAATTGCTATAACTGCCGTTGTTCGTCTCAGTATAACGCTGAATTAATGCACGTATATATATATATGTGTGTGTGTGTCCAGGAGGGACATACTATTCTATGTAAAGGGTGCAACGGGCTACCCAAACATGGAAAGGGGTGACAAAATACAGCTCAGATGAAATTAAACACTTTGGTTTTGTCCTTGGAATATATCTCGGAACAAACATATCATCACCCATCTATATATATACAAACCAAAAAGAAAAAGAAAAAAAGGAAAAAAAAGAAGAAGAAGAAGAAGAAGCGTTAAGACAGAATTTTGAGAAAGAAAGGATATATATAGGATTATTTTTACTCATGTTGTTGAATTTTAAGATCACTCTCATTTTGTCCTAATTTTGGTTAAATTATATCAGAATTTCGGTTAAAAACAAATAGAGAAAAAATAAGCTAAGTGCAATGATGTGATTTTTTTTTTTTGTGTGTTTTTTTTTTAGTAGAAATCCAAACAGAATGGACTTAGTAAGACTTATTCTCTAATTTTTTCTGTATGTTTTTAATTAAAATTATGATAGGAGGGATAATGTAGGATTAAATTTGAAGTTCAAAGGGTAAATTGAGTATTTTTAAAATTTAGGAGATGAAGTGAAAATGATCCTAAAATTTAGGGACATAACTTAGACTTATATGTATATTCCATTTTTCAACTAACTGTTACAGGATAAAATTTAAAAATAATTTTAAATAAATGAGATCATTTTTAAATCTAGTCTCGTAATTGAGATTTGGACCGTATAAATTATCTCAAAAGTAATGGGATGTAGTTTAACTTTACTCAAAACTCAAAATGTCCTATTCTTAGCTAAAAAAATGGTTTAAAGGGGGAATTAAAGAAATTAAGAAAGAAAGAAAAGAAGGATAAACAGAGAAATTCCGTAAACAAAGAATGGATATATATTGGATGGTTGGGGATTATTGGTAGTTGATGCCAGTGAGTTAGAATTATGGCCTAATACACACACACACACACACATATATAGGTTTCTCCTGATCTTAAATGATAAAAAGCAACTGATGTTATATATATATATATATATATATATATATATATAGGTTTCTCCTGATCTTAAATGATAAAAAGCAACTGAAACATCACCATGTGAACATCTTTAATTCGATTGCTGGTCGGGACTTATTGAATGGTGTGTTTGTTTACGATTAATCTCAAAATTATTATGAAAAACGGAGTTGTTCCTCGATCTGAACAATGACATTTTATAATTAGGAGTGTAATTATCAAAATTTTATATATCTCTAAGTTTGTTTTATCTTTCCTTGGTGAGTTAATTTGGACGAGGTTTCCTTATAATCTATATTCCTCCGATGAAGAATCTCCTTAATCCTGCAGAGTTGATATGGTCTCTTTAAGTATTGATCTGTAGCTGATGAGGTTCAGGGTCAGGATGTTTACATTTTCACTTGTGGTCTTAATAAATTCATGTTTTTATAAAGTTGAGCGGAGATATATGAAGACCCCACTAACATTTTTTTTTTAAATTTAAAAAAGAGACTGAGACAAATATTTAAGGGTCATAAAATTAATGGAGAGATAAGATTCAAGTATATCCATGTCCTCTTGTTTATTTCAGCATATGAATATATATATTTTTTTTGATGATTTGGAAAAAAGAAAAAAAAAATCTTATCTTTAATTTGTCACTTTAAGTAGTGGTATTTATTTATTTATCATAATTAGTGTTTTTATTATATTTGTTATTTATAATTCTAAAGTTAGGACATCGTATAGGGCAGAAGTGAATAATGTCGTGTATTGCAAATATCAGTGATATTGCATGAATATAGCTTTATGAGCCATCTTATAATTCCGTTTTAGTCAATACTTGGTTTTTTCTACTTCTTCTAGCTTGCCTGCCTCTTGAAAATTCTCTCTCTCTCTCTCTCTCGGGACCTTAAAAATTATGTCAATATAATAATAAATTAATAATAATGATAATGATAATGATAACTACAACATCAACAACATAACAATAATAATAATGTCATTATTCATTGTTATGATTATTATTTAAAAAGTTAACAAAATTACCAAGGTTCTTTTGGATTATTGACTTTTGGTTCATATAATATCCTGCCGGGTTTTGATCTACCAGTCTGCCGGGTTTCAAAAGAAAATCAAATTTTCTTACCATACCAGAAAAAACATTAGCCTTTTTATAAAGTGATCATTCATATCATATCATATGAATGTTGAATAGTCCTAAAAGTGTACAATGCTAATATATATATATATATATATATATATATTTGCTGGGTTAGTGGATACTTTTTGAAAAGCGAAGGCAGTAAAGTCAAGCCACCGAGTGGAAGCTAAAAAGAAAAAGCTTATAAATTAGAGGTAATTTCTCCATTTTTAATCCTCAATAGAACAAAGAAATTATTAGGTAGGCCTGGTTTTTTCGATATCCTTATTCCTTTAAGGTTAATAATCAATGAATAAGCAATTTCACAAAATATGGAAACAGTAAATTAATCCTCAAAGTCAATCTTAAAACTAACAAGTGCACATCTATTTCTTAACACCAGAAAAGAGAAGTAAAAGAGAAGCAAATTACCAACTAGTTCTTTTTTTGACATCTTGCATACTGCAATCAACCGCTTTTCAAATCAATCCTTCTTTTAATCTCCAACTAAAATAGTACTGAAAGAACATCGATAGTATTAAGGATCATCATCTACTTAAAAAAATGAGTCCCACAATTTAAAGATAATGTTCTATGTCGATGATATCTCCAACATTTTTCTTCCTATTAATAGAGAAATTGTGGGCGCACTTTTCATGATATATGCCTTTTTGACGCAATACTCTCCGCGACAATCGGTTTGGAAAATTATTAAAAGAAAGAGAGAGAGGCAAGGAAAATCGAAGTATTATTGGTACGTGTAGGTGCGTGGCTGATTATGTTTTTTTAGAGGGGAATCCAATGTGTGATAAATTTGAAAAATGTAACTTCAAGCTAAATGCCGTATTTATATTGGTATATATCACCGAATATTTCAAGCGGACTTTCCTTGTATTCGAGTGACATGATTAGCTTCTTTCATATCCAGATTAAACTAATTAAGCAATATGCCATATTTTGCTAATCGGTAACTACCAATTGGTCCACAAAACATACCTATATATATTACATAAAACCATTTCCAATAAAGTGTGAAATCTATATGTCAAAGTTAAACTTTACTTTGGCATTTTTGGACAGAAAAACTACCCGTTAAATCAGATCATCTTTAATGCAAATGTTAATACGATGCTAACACATGAATTTAAAAAGTGCAAAAATAGCATATTGGTATGGTATTGATCTATTTTGCACTTGAATGCATTATATTACTATAAATATAGCTACTTTTCATCATAATCATTAACCCATTAATTTTTAAATGATTTGAAAATGATAGTGTTACAATGGTTAGATGAAAAAGTTGATTCATTAATCAATAGAAATCAAATGTTAAATTTATCATTTGTTGCATTTGATGTTAAATTTGCCATCAAGTATAATATTTGTGAAATTTGGCATAAAGAGTAGCATTGAATTGAAGAATATTTTTTTCCACCCAAATTTTCGAAATTAATTAGCATTTATTCATCAGTATGACACAACATTAGATGCTATCTTATATTGTTGTGCTTGGTGTTAAATTCTTATACCGTTGTACTAGGTGTTAAATTTGCTAGCACGTATCGCTAGTGCGGAAATTTGAAATTTGGTTGTTATTGCCTATCGATTGCTATTTATTTATTGTTCAAATATTGAAAGAGAATTTTAAAACTTTATTCAAAAAAAAAAAAAAAAAACAAACAAATAGATATACCATTAAAATAACATTATATATATTGGAGTCAGAAAATGACAAAAGCTCTTGTGTCTTTTATTTTATAAACTTTTTTCTTTTCTTTTCTTTTCAACAATTAATAATATCCATGGGATGAGAAAATGAAGATGGTATATGAAGGGTGTCAATCTAATCGGGATGTTTTGGTATATCTATTAATTTTTGATATTATTGTTTAAAAAAAACATAAGAAAATATAACATTACCCTTGAGATACATTTAAATTGATTAATTATTTTTTAAAAAAAAATACCTTTTAATTAATTTTTGAAAGCTTCAGCCATTTATTAAAAAACTTATTTAAAAAAAAAGGCTATTTAGCTATATATACCCTAATATTCATCCTTTAAAAATTTTTAAATTCAAATTTAGAATTTGAATCGTGTATTCAATTGAAATGTATATTTAGATAGTTTTTTCCAAAAGTAACATTTAAATGTGTGAAGATGGAAAAATAAGTTGATAAGAATCTCTGGAAAGTAAAATGTGTATTGGAATTTCAGTTGTTATTCTGAAAAAGTAAGGGTCCGTTTAGGGGCATATTTGGCATTTGTTTCCTTTGTTTTTTTTTTTTTTTTTCTTGTCTATTTCTTCAACTCAGAATTACTTTTTACTATTCAAATCTCTAAATGTCTATAATAAACTAAAACTTTGATAGTTTATAACTTTTTTTTAGGGATATAATTTTATTATTTCAAGTTTAAATGAGATGGATTATTATTTTTTAAATTACATAGTATTTTGAGAGGAACTAAAAAGATCCATAATGATTTTTTTTTTTTCCACTTCAAACAGTTTTTTTTTTTTCCTCCCAAACAAACATTTTCAAAACTACATCTCATTTCCAATCCAAAACTAGATATCAAAAACCTCCCCGAAATGGGTCCTAACACATTCAAGCTCCAATACTGACCCAATCAAATGTCTGTTGCATATAATTACAATAATGTCTATTTCAATTGAACATCCAAACGGCCGTTAATTTTTTATATTCATGAATCGTTTAGGATATTGAGGTGGCCTTCACTATATTAAGTTAGTTGTGCCAAAACTTCCAATATACTTCAGACCTTGAAGAAAGCACTTCGCTGTGTTTGGTTGGGGGGTAATGGCACGGAATGGAATAAAAGAACACCCATTCCAAAAGAATGACTATTCACCTACTTTGGTTGACTCATCATTCCTTCCTCGTATAGGATTAGGAGGCATGGCCATTCCAATCACTACTAAAAAATTTTCCATCATTGTCCATTCTTTTCGTCTTTATTTTTTCGAAACATCACCAACAAACACCACTTCCTTCTCACCTCCACCTACAACCCACCTCCAACAATCTATTCCGGCAGCTTGAGAGCCGCCGTCGCTCCGGCAAGATCGAGTCCTACTTCTCTGCCATCCTTCTCCTCACTCAGACTGCCTCCATTGAAAGCCACCCAGATCCGCCTTCGTCTCGATCAACAATCTCCTAATCATAGATCCACCAAGCTCCTCCCAAATCTGTCACGCTTCTTCTCGTGTAGAGCCACTGTTCTCCACTGTCAAACCTCACCGGTGCTTGGTGTGACGCCCCGAACCACCCACCTGACACCCAACGCGGGTCCAACCGCGCGGATGCGGGGCGCCGGAACCGTCACATTCATACTTCATACATAACTTGCTTAAAATCTTTGAAAATGCGGAATAAATTTTTTTTTTTTTTTTTTGAAACTTCTTTTGAACATCGTTTTTAAAGCTTTTTTTTGAACTTCATAATTTGGATTTCATTTTAAAAATCTTGACTTGAAACCCATGCACTAAAATTGTGCATCGTACTTTGAACATTTCATACATACATAACATAACTTGACTTTTAACATACATGAAAACTTCATAACTTTAAACATATTGCGGAAATTATTGCGTAGTGGTATCCCACACCGCCCTTCACTCGCTGCATCATCTCCAAGCCCACCAAGTAAAGCTACAAGCTTTTTATCTCAACCTGCAGTATGGAATATATCTGATGAGCTGACGCTCAGCAAGTACAAACGCGATCTCACAAAACATTTTCAATTAAACATCTTGAAAACATACTTCATCATAAAACATATGCATGAACCATTTATGTTCCATTTATGCATTTCTTTTAACTTTCTTACCTTTCTTATGGGTCCCATAGTGTACGTACCCTTAACATATAGCGCGCCGCTGGATACAGTTAGATGGGATTGCAAGTCCCTAACTGCACCCAGGAAACATAAGTGATTACACCCTCTTACAAAAACGAGAGAGTGAATCCATAACTTTAACATAAAAATCCTCCACCCTGGTGGAGGTTGGTACGACACCTTACTTGTGTATTTTTACCAAGTTTCTTATCATTAGTGAGCATACTTCATGATGTCACTATATCATACATACTTAACATTTCGTTCATAAAACATAGCATGGCATCTTTAAAACATGACATTCTTAACACATGGCATCTTGAAAACATCTTCAAAACATGACATCTTTAAAGCATTTCAACATATCTTGAAACATAGCATATTTGAACATACATATTATTTTTCCCATACTACAGGTGAGGTTTGTACTTACCTTAAGTCCTATGCTCTTGACGTAACATCCTTCCTTGCGATATCTCAACAGGTTCATAATCCTGTTTCAAAGGAGGTGTAAGATAAGATTAACTTATCTTACTATAAATCGCGACACATGATGTTGGTATCCTAACCAACATCTATGAGCAATCCTAGATGTGTGTGTTATATGTCCCCTCTAATATCTCTTGTAAGCCTGATTGGTTACTTCCTTTATCTTGGGCTTATAATTTACTTTTACTTGATTCATAATCCATTGGGCTATTATCTCTTCAATAACCCAAGGTCTTAGTCCATTTCATTAATTTTGGTATCCTTTAGGGTTATATTGGGTAACCCTAAAGTCAACTCTTGGTCAACCCAAGTCAACATGTGGTCAACTAAGGTCAACCCCCTTTGGGTCTAACGTTGGGCTATGGGCTTAGCCCAGTAACTCGGATATAATTCCGGTTACCGTTCGTAATCGGCTTGATTACCCATTTTTACCTTAAAACTCCATTTCATTATTTTTGGAAAACATTATATAATTATCTTCCAAAAATCTCATTACTTTGCTTGCAAAAACTCTTACTTCATAACTCTTGAAAATACTTGTCTAAAATCATCACTTTCTTTACTTATTGGAAAAATGTGGAATTTCAATTCTAAACTCTTAAAAATTCCACTTCTCTTCTTGAAAAATCTCATTTTCCTTTAACTTACGGAAAATCTCATTTTTCTCTTTAACTTGAGAGCTTTGGGTGTATAATCCCAAAAACTCTAAAAATTCATTTTCTTAAAACGGGACTTCATAAAATCATTATGGACTTGAAAATCGCCATTGGAACGATTTTCGTAGTCGAAATAACATTTTAGAGACACTTTACATTTTTTAGAAAACGTTTTTGTAAACCAAGTGCTGGAAATTCGCGGATTCCCTGAGCACTCTTCATAAAACCAACCCAGATTAAAAATGCATTCATTTTCTGAAAAACTTGTCTTCACGAAAGTTGTAGCTATCGAAAAATGCTAAAACTTTCGTGTTTTGCACAAAACCCAGTTCTGGCTAGATCAGTACCAGTTTTCGTTTGAATCTGGGTGATCCTGAAAAACGGAGTGAAACTGGCTCCAGGAGTTAGCCACGGGATTTCATAAAAATGAAGGCCTTTGGAGCCTTATTTTAAGATTCTGTCCGCATTGTCCTCTAGCAAAAGTTGTTCCGAACAACTTTCGTGTTTTAACTTTTAACCCGTTCGGCCTCTAAGGGCCCGATAATTTCACTTTCCCGAAACTGGCCAGTTTCGACTCCGAAATGGCAGTTTCGGTTGTTAATCCGGTTTTACGTCTTAGTTCGCGGATTCTAACTCGACCGATCACATCGGGAGCTTAAACATACATCAAACAACGTGTCTAACGTCCCATGCATACATTCTTGCCCATTCTTCACGCCCATGCAGCCCACAAAACGTCCTATGGGTTGCATTGTTCTATCCTTGCATCATTCATCAACTAGCATCACACACAACCTTATACAAGCAGCCATACATCCACTGCTTGGCAGATTTTTTTGACCATAACTTAGGGGACTTAAATAACACATCTAGCATGCATCCTATCAATTTTTCAATCATAAAAATCATGCAAGAAACATCATAAAACAAGCCAACCAAACCTTAATCCCTATCAAGCACATACACCGAAAATCATTGGCTGAAAAATAACTTGGACTTATGTCCTTACAAATCCATCTTAAACCATCATAAAAATGCTTATCTTGAACTTAAATCCAAGATTAGTTTAAGAGGTTACCTTAACCCAAGTTAGGGTTTGAAAATCCCATTTTCTTCTTGGCTTGCTCACCCATGGATTTGGCTCCTCCATGGCTCACGGATTTTTGCAATAAAAATAGAGATCCAAGAAACTTTGGTTAGCTCTTTCTAGCTCATCAAAACCGAGCCTTATAAGATGAAAAATCCAAGTTTTTCTCTTACCTTTTTCCTTCCTCCATGCTCACGGATTTTGGCTCCATGAATCACCAAAAATCTTTTCTCTTGGCTCCATCACACCAAGCCGAACTTCATGCTTGGTTCACTCCATAAATTTTTCCAGATTTCTCTCTTCTCTTTCACTCCTCTAACACACGGTTTTGTGCCCCAAAAATGGGTCTCCATGGCTCACAAATTTCTCTTGATTCTCCCTTAGAAAAACCGAAGAACACACATGCTCAAGTTCTCTTGATTCTTTTCCAGATTTTTCCTTCTCTTCCTCCCTCTCTCTCCCATGGTTTTCTCTTGAAAACTGGCAGCTCTTAGCTGCTTGGAGGATTGCCGAAAGCTATGAGGAAAAGGAAGGGTTAATGTCTTGCTTTCCTCCTCAAAAAATGGCTTTATCACATGTGTTGCTTGTCCTTCTTTCCTTTCTCTTGATGCAGCCGAAAGTTGAAGGGGAATGGGGACTAGGGGCTGCCGAAACTTTGAAGTGGAGAAAGAGAAAGTGGAGTAGTTGGTTGCTTGTCCTTAAATCAAGGAGCTTGTCTCCTTCTTTTCTTGTGATTGTTGCCGAAAATTCCAAGGGAAATGGCATGGGATTTGACTCATTTTTTAACAAAAAGAAAGACTAGAAGATGGGTGAAAAGTGGTTCACTTTTCCCTTGATTCAAGGCTTTATGCCTTATCTTGCTTTTCCTTTAATTCTTTTCTTTCTTTTCCTTCATTGATTGCCGAACTTTATGGGGTATCCAAGGCCATTGTGTCCGGATTTTCTTGGGGAGAGAATCCCAAGTTCACATGCTCATTTGGTTAGTTGGGATTGGACTACCATTAGTTACCAAAACCAAGTCATTTTCTTTTCTTTTTCTCTTGTTGTTAGCCGAACATGATGGAGTGTGGGGGAGGCTTGATGGCCGGACTTCATGTGTGGTGGGGAGTCCACATGTGCAACATTGAGTTGGTCAAGGGGCTTTGGATGCTTTCTTGATGAGTTGTCCCTTAATTCATGGGTCTTGTTTGCCATTTTTTCTTCTTTAAAATTAATTCATTTCCTTTCCTTTGTGTCACACAATTATTAAAAATATTGTGCTCCATAATTTTGATCCAAAATTCTTCCTTATAAAAATTGAACCGAAAACTTTCTTTCTTCAATTTTTCGGAGACCTTTTTGCCCTTTAATTCTTGATTCGGTGTGCTTGATTTCTAGGGTGGTTTTTACGGCTTATTTTTGCTTTCTTGACCATTGAAAGCTTTTTGCAGTCTCTTCTTATACTGCAATTCATCATTTTTCGATGTCAACATTTTTGACCCGTCCTTGGTCAACCTTTGACTTTTTGGTCAAAGTTGACTTTTTGGTCAAACCTTTGACTTTCTTAAAATTTCATCCTTTTTCGTTCTTTTTCTTTCCTCTTCGTCCTTTTTGACTCAAAATGCCATTTACCAACCTCGGCATTTTTTTCCGAGTCTCGTAGCCGGTTTAAAAGAAAATTCTAACCTTGGCTAATAAAATTACGAATTTCACATGTGATTCATAATTTTTCATGAAAACATCTCATAAACATAGCATGGGGACTTCTAATTTCTAATAAAAAGAGAAATCGTAAGTCCATAAAAATTCCGGGTATTACACTTGGCTCCTCCGTTGCCTTCCTCAAGCACCGACCATTTTCCAACACAAACTTTGCCCATAAGCTCATCCCCAACATTGCAATATGTGTTGAGATAATTATTTTGTTTATATAAAATCAGTAAAATCCTCTATGGATTCTTGTCATCAAGATTACAAAACCCCAGAAATCCACATGCAGAGCCTGTTGGAGCTAGTATTGATTTTGTAGTCCATAAATGTGTTGACATTTGTAGTGTTTGTTTAAAAAAGAAAAAAAAAAATCAGATCTGTAACTTAAGAATAACGTAGTCTTACTTTCAAGGTAATCAGGTGTGACTATACATATTGGTTCAAACCGAGAGAAAAAGAGAGAAGAAAAGAAAAAGAATAGTTCGAAAAGAAAATGTCCCAAGTCTGATTGTAAGTGTAATTTTGTCCAAAAGGAATTTAACCCATTTCATTAATTTAGATTTCTAAAATTCTAACCAAACAAAAAAATCAGCATCCCTTACCATAACCATTACCAATGCTATTCTCACACTAACCAAACGTGGCATTGATTCATAAGTAATACTATGGCCTTTAAGGATAGCATCTAAGTTCGAATACTTTTTGACACAACGTTTTTCCAAATAGAAACCACATAAGATGACGTGCCGGGCAATATACAAAACTTCCTACTTTATTGAACAGCAAAATATAAACCGAAACTAAAGCATTACCGCGTAGCTATACACGCAACATTCTAGCCCTGGCCTGCATCATCATCCTTGGATAATCCTTCCCCGTGCATCATCTGCACAGCATCTATCATGTCCTCCCTACATCATCTGCATCATGACTATTGCAATCCTTCCCTGCATCATTTGCAATGCGATAATCACCGTCCTTACCTTTCTTCACTGCATCATCCGCATTGTGAATATCACCATGCTTCCCTGCATCATCTGCATTTTGACCATCACCATCCTTCTCCACAATGTGACTATCGTTATCATGAGTTTTAGGGGGCACTATGAGCTTCATGTATCCCAAGCTTCTTTTTCCATGCCGGTTAATGTCAACCCTGGCCTTATATGACCGGTTATCTGAGGCTTTCATGATAAAAATAAAGTGCGTTCCAGCGAATAACTGCATCTTCGCTCTGACTATTTTTACCAACGTGAGATCCGTTCCCTGAAACCAATTGTGTAGACAGAAGTACAGACAAATCTGTTAAAATCACCAATGCATAGACAAATTCGCTAATTTATCCTTCTATAGTAAGAAGGATAATCCATAAGGAAGGCATTTTTTTCCCCTAGCCCAAAACTCAAACTATGCCAGTTAAATTTGATACATCAGCGAGGACAAAAAAATAAAAAAGAAAACAAATAAACAAATAAACAAAAATAATGTGGACTGCAGAAGAACTACCCTACCAAAACAAGAAAAGAAGATGTCTTGTTTCTAGGGCACAAAAACAGCTATATATCTACCTACCATATGGTGGTTCATGCAGGCAAGTGCAAAACGTGCTGAATCTTGCACCCGTTCATCATCCGGCCTCAGGGGAAGAACAATAACCTCATCAGACTTTATATCTTCATCACAAAAGAACGAACATCCAATTTTGAACCACAAAAAACATCCAAAGAAACCAGAATTAATCATCAAAAACCAACTAATCAGTTGACAAAAAAAGAGGAATAGCAACTATCTCGGTAAAATTACAGTAAAAAGAAAAAGTCAGTACCTCGAGGATGCATTATGCGCGACATTCGAACACCTAGATCAGAAAGTAATATGAGCAAGCATAAGGGCTCCAACATAGGAAAACAACTACATACATCTATTAGGAAAATCCAATCCGAATGCAAAATGCAGAAAAACATCAAAACAAATTGATTCAATTGAAGAACCTTAAAGAAAGTAGAGTATAAAAGATAGAAAACATGTATCAAAAAATCAGGAATAAATGATCCAAAAAGTAGGTACCTGGAGGCCCTGATGGGCCATTAGAAGGCGGCGCTTTCATACCTAGATTAGGAAACAAGTATGTTATGTTATTTAAAACAAGAATCAGGGCTTCATCGTCTCAAACGGACATACATGGATTTGGAAAATCCAAAACCGAAACACCGAAAACACATACCTATATTCATGCATCTTGCATCATCCTTCCCTCGAATGTCTGCATTGCGACTATCACCATCCTTCCCCGCATCATCCTTCACTGCAACGTTGCCATCGCCATCACCACCTTTCTTTCTAATCATTACAGGATTAATTTCTTTCACGAATCTGTTTCCACGCAGGTCACAGTACACCTTGGCCTTATAGATCTGATCTTCTGAGGATTTTATTAACAAAAAATGGAGTAGTCCAGCTACTAACTGCTCATCAGCTCTAATTACCTCTTTCAAACTGAGATTACTTCCCTGAAACCAAATGTGTGAACAACAGAAAGCATGAACAAATTTGTTAGACTCATTTTCTCCCTTGATAATGCAAGTAAAAATTAATATTTCAATTAGGAAAAAAAAAGAAATAAAGATAAATAAATAAAAAATGTGGACTGCCGAAGAACCACAAGAAGGAAACAAGAAAAAGATGCTTGCTCTTTCTAGGGCACAAGAACAACTCTATATCTACCTACCGTTTTTTCATTCAAGTAATCAATCACAGATCGAGCTGATGCTTGCACGCATTCGAGATCAGTACTCAAATTAGCAAGTCTACCACATAAAAGTTCCTCGGGATAACACCTTGGAACTGCACCATAAAAGAACAAAGGCAGAAAATACAATTATAAACCACGGAAAAAATAAAATCAAAACCAGAATTAATAAATCAAAACCAAAAAATGTAATAATAATAATAACGATTACTTTAGTATAGAAGGGAAAGAAAAAACAGTACCTCGAGGAGGTGGCCGGCAATCAGAAGGCGGCACCACCACACCTGGATCAGAAAGAAATAGTTTCCGTTATTAGCAAAAATTAGGGCTCTATCAAAGGAAAACGAATACAGACATCTACTTGGAAAATCCGAATCCAAAACACAGAAAAACATCAAAATAAATTGATTATGACGAAGAACCTTTAAAGGAAGTAAAGTCTCCAGTATCCAAAACACAGAAAAAGTGCATCCAAAAATCAGAAAGTAATTATCCGAAAAAAAATAGTACCTTGAGTCGGTGGCAGGCAATCAGAAGGTGGCACTACCACACCTAGATCAGAAAAAACTATTTTCTGTTATTAGCAAACCCATGGGCTTCATCATAGGAAAACAACATACAGGCATGCATATGGAAATCCAAATCCAAAACACAGAAAAACATCAAAATAAATTGGTTATGACGAAGTAAAGGAAGTAAAGTGTCCACTATCCAAAAAAAAAAAAAGAAAGAAAGAAAGAAAACAAGAATCTAAAAATCAGAAAGTAATTATCCAAAAAAAAAAAAAAAACCATGAGTCAGTGGCGGGCAATCAGAAGGCGGCAACACCACACCTAGATCAGAAAGAAATATTTTCCGTTACTAGCAAACACAAGGGCTCCATCATAGGAAAACGACATACATGCATGTATTTGGAAAATCCGAATCCAAAACGCAGAGAAACATCAAAATAAATAGAAGATGATGAAGAACCTTAAAGGAGGTAAAGTATCCAGTATCCAAAACACACAAAACGTGCATCAAAAAATTAGAAAGTAATTATCCAAAAAAAAAAAGTACCTTGAGTCAGTGGCGGACAATCAGAAGACGGCGTCACCACACCTAGATCAAAAAGAAATATTTTCCGTCATTAGCAAACATAAGGGCTCCATCATAGAAAGACGACATCCAGACATGTATTTTGAAAATCCGAATCCAAAACACAGAAAAACATCAAAATAAATTGATTATGACGAAGAACCTTAGAGGAAGTAAAGTATCCAGTATCGAAAACAGAGAAAACGTGCATCCAAAAATCAGAAAGTAATTCATCCAAAAGAAAAAAAAAGTACCTTGAGTCAGTGGCGGGCAATTAGACGGCGGGCAATCAGACGGCGGGCAATTGGACGGCGGCCAATCAGAAGGCGGCACCACCACACCTAGATCAGAAAGAAATATTTTCCGTTATTAGCAAAGCATTAGGGCTCCATCAAAGGAAAACGACATACAGACATGCATTTGGAAAATCCGAATCGAGAACATAGAAAAACATCATGAAGAACCTTAAAGGAAGTAATGTATCCAGTACAGATGCATCCAAAAATCAGTAAGAAATCATCCAAAAAAAAAAAAGAGAGAGAGAGCAGTACCTTGAAGCAATGGCGGGCTATCAGAAGGCGGCAACTCCATACCTCTAGACCGGGATAGAAGTATTCTCCGTTAGTAACAAGGATTAGGACTTCATCTCACGAAAACGAAATACACATATTTGTAAAATATGAAACCAAAAACACGGAAACGAAGAAAAATTGAAAAACGATATTGAAGAAGAACCCTAGAGGTAAGATACAAATAATCGAGAACACGCATCCAAAAAATAAGAAAGCAAACCTAAAGATCGTAAAAGTGATGTACAATCAGGAAACGAAAAGAGCAAGCAACATATCTGGGGGAAATCAATACCTGAAGATCGTTGCGAACCAGAAGAAATCATCCACAGATTTTGTACGAGTTTGAGACTTGAGAGCGATTTGTTCAGAAAGAGCGGTGAGGAAAAAGCGAAAGTGGTAAAGGACTTTTTTTTTTTTTTTTTTTTGGGGGGGGGGGGGGGATAATTCCTTAAAAAAAATCAAAATAATCTCAAAAAAAAAAAATCGAAATAATCTAAAAAAAAAAAAAATCAAATGGCAAGTTCAATTTAAAATACATATGATGTTTAGTAAATGAGTTTAGTTTAAGATTTTTAAGTTTTAATAGTAATTTTTGTTGATTTTTCAGAAAAGACAAAAAATTTTTTAAAAAAAGATAAGAAACTTTTTCAAAAAAAGACAAAAATTTTGATTAAAAAGTACAGTTTAGGGTTTGTTTGGTTGGTTGGTTTGAGTTGAAATATTTTAGTTGTAATAATAAATTTTTTTGAATTTTTAGAAAAGACAAAAAGCTTTTTGGGAAAAAGACAAAAAAAAAGTACAGTTTGAGATGAAATAAGATGACCAACCAAACGCACCCTTAGTTTAAAATGAATCTTAGAATCAAACATGCCCATGATTTCCTCAAAATAAATTTACATAATTTATTGCCATCCAAACGGCGTCTTTCTTAAACTTAAAAAGGGCATCTCTTTTTTTTCTTTTTTTTTGAAAGAAGACGGCATCTTTCCCTTATTCATTACAGACTTGTTTCAATTTTCATTTATATATATATATATATATATATATATCCAGTCATTTGTGTAGATTTGAAGGTCCAAAGAAATATTAGAACAAACACCAGACGTATTGGTCTTAATAAATTGTCAACCTAGAAAAAGGATATAAACTTGAACAAATGATGAGTTTTTAAATTATTCAAGCGCTTAAACACTCTCTCATGCAATCACCAACTTATTTATCAAGAAGAAATTTGGTGATAGAATGAAATTATAACACAAAAAGAAGAAATTTTACTGTTAATATATAGAATTTAGGAAAATAAAAGCATCACAATGAACAATTTATATACTTTAGCTTATAAAGCTAGTTGTTAATGACCATGGCCGTCTCCAATCAATGTTCCTGCAACAAACAAATAATGAATGTAAAGAAATTAACAGACAAATAAATGAAATAAGAAAACACATGATTAAGAGTCTTCTAGTAGCAAGGAATAGCAAATTTCCTTGTTCAGTCCATCAAGAGTTTGCCAACGATAAAATTTCTTTCAAAACAACATTTCTAGTACGGTTACAAGATCCCTTGTCGTTCAATGAAGTGTTCGGCATGATTTTATTAGCATCTTATTTTTTCATTCTTGATAATACAACGTATAATTGCTCATGTGAAAAAACTTGTTCGGGATGATATAAGCCAACAAAATCGAAGGGGGTGTTTGGTTGGTTAGTTTGAGTTAAAATATTTTAGTTGTAATAGTAAATTTTTTTGAATTTTCAGAAAAGATAAAAACAGTACGATTTGAGTTGGAATGAACCAACTCTCCAAACACCCCCTAAGGTTTTCCCTTGGGCCTAATTATTGTCATAGCAAAACATGGATGAATGGGAAATTGTGTTTATTCAAAAGAGAATGGATTCTCCTCACCTTCCATAAGTATAGAAGCGATCCTTGGTAAGAACATATGACCAACTTTAGAGCTCATGATGTTGATTCACATCCAAAGAAAAACATAAAAGTTAACACAAATTGATAAGTAACAGAAAAAAGCCTTACTACAGAAGATGCACATTTCTCTTAATATAAACGACATACCTATAAACCCTTCATTAATAACAATATTCTGATTTTGGATTTGAAACTACTCTGAATCACCTTATTTGATAAAAAAATAACACCACCCTTATCAATTCTTATACCTCCATGAGAATATTTCTCTTTGTTCCCAATTGTTCTCTTTTCTCTCTCTCCATTAAGCAAAACATCTTTTATATGCCCTTTTTTAGCTCGATAACAGTCGAATTTCTTTATTATTAGACTGATAGGGTGTTTGGTACACCAACAAAAAATTCATCTCAAAATTTTTTTTGTCTTTTTCCTAAAAAGTTTTTTGTCTTTTTCCAGAAAATTCAAAAAAATTTACTATTGAAACTTAAAAATCTCAACTCAAACTACTCCACCAAACACCCCCTGAATCGCCAATGCATCTATACAATCTTGCGACTTAGGATGATCACAGTTTGAAGAAACTATGTTGATTTTTTCTGCAGCTCTAATTCTAGAGTTCCCATGTCGGATATTCACATCAGGCAGTCTCCTTTTGCTTTTCTTGCGTTTCCATAAATCTTTTTACATCGCTTATCGATAGCAACTCTTTTACTAACTTCATTGTTATCATTGATATTACAAGTATTATCCACATTAACAGGATTAAAACATATATTTGCATTCATTTCTTAACTTCACCTGTATACATGCTAGAATCCCCAATTTCAAGATGAACGGCTACGACATTTTTGTTTTTGTAAGCACCGTTAATATCCACAACAAAAATATAATTTGAAGACGACAAGTTTTTAATACAACGACAACATATTAAAGGAGCGCATTCGATAAGCACATTTCAATGAGCGTATTTTGTTAGCGTATTAAAGAAGCACATTTGGTGAGCATATTTAGTAGGCATGATTAATGTGTGTTGATATATAGGAAATGAAAGTGAAAGAAGAAGTTAAAAAAAAAAAAAAAGAGTTAAATGACTTAGTAAACTACACCATTATACCTATGTTTAGTAATTGGTAGGAAGGAAAAAAATCCAGTGGAAAGGAAATGTGGAAGTGATGGAAAATAGAAATGATGGTAAAGAAATTGTTTTTCTAAAATGATGTTTGGTATGAGCAAAAGAAATAAAAAGAATTTATTTTCACTTATTTGATATTAGGAGATAAATAGAGGGGATAAAAATCTTTGGGTGCATTTGGTATACCAATTTAAAATGGAATTTTTAGGTTAAAATGGTTGACTTTTCAAAACTAATTATAATTTTTGTTGACCTTTTTATAAAAAAACAAAAACTGAAATGAAAAACTTAAATTTATGTCTGAGAGCCAAAACGAAGCTTATACTTAAATTACCTTTTATCCATTTTGTAGCGTGTAGAAATTATTATAGAATATAAAAGATTTTAAAAAGTTAAAGGGGAAATTTGTACTTTATAATCAAGAACATGAACAATACATTCTCCTTCCTATAATCTCCACATATGGAAAGATCAAAAATGGTGGGTCCGATGACTTAAAATCCCCTTATTTTCTCTTGCTAGTTTTCTTTCCTTTTGGCCAAACATGCACGAAAGGAGTTTTTCTTTCCATTCTCTCCACCCTTTTCTTTCGTTCCAATAATCCATCATGCAAAACAGAGTGTAAAGTTGCCCAAGTTTAGACTGAAATACACACCTTATGTCAACGTGTAGGCAAGAAAACTAATTTTGAAAACAACCCTTTCCAACAAAAAAAAAAAAAAAAACGCATTTTCTTTGTAAATAATAATTAAAAAAGAGCTAGAGAACAAATCAGAAAATAACAAATATTAGTTAAAAAAAGGGATAATTTGTTTGTTTAGTCTTTGTATTATTAATATTTTGTCACTTTGGTCCTTAAACTTGTTATTTTGGCTCATTTAGTCCCTGAATTTTTTTTTTGGTAGTTTTGTTCCCTCACACTAAAATCAACGCACATTTTGCGAAATTTAACATAGATAATTGTGTCCCTATTTCATAATAACTAAAAATTTTAAAAATTTGTTACATTAACTGCAAATGATTATAGTTTTTAAGGGTATTTAAAAAGAATAAGGAGGAAATCTTTATACTAAGTATAATTATTTTTGTAAAATTTCATGTTCTCATAGAATTGAAACCTTGTTATACACGCCAAATCAAAAAAAAAAAAAAAAAATTCATCAATTTCAAATTTAGGGACCAACTGTCAAAATACATAAGTTCAAGGACTAAGCTTGCGTTTGATTCGCCGGTTGGAGATGAAATTTTTAAATTCGAGTTGGTTGACTTTTCAAAAACTAGTTTTTTTTGTTGACTTTTCAGAAAAAGATAAAAACTAAGATGAAAAAATACAGTTTAGTTTGAGTTAAACTTAAATGCCAAACAAGCCTTAAATAAACCAAAATTAAAAGTTCAAGTACCAAAGTGAGATATTGATAATTTCGGGACTAAACGGACAAATTAGCCTTAAAAAATAACAAACAACTTTGGGTACATGAGACAATAGTATTGAGAAACAAGTAATGGAATTTCTCTTCCTCCCATTTCATAAATATCCAAAGTTTTATATTTTAGCTAGAAAGCAACGTACAAGCATGGCAAATACAGCGCATTGTCTACCATCTCTCTCTCACACCTCAATCCACTCTTTATACATGTTAATTCTACAATATTTTTGGTGCCGGCAAGAGGTAAGCAACCCCTGAGCAATACATGTAAAAATTATTTCTATGATTTCAAGCCTCCACATATGTAGGCTGTTCAAAAATACCCAACAATCAAAGGAATAAAAGTTTTTTTTTTTTTTTTTCCCTCAAGCACCGACCATTTTCCAACTCAAACTTTGCCCATAAGCTCATCCCCAACATTGCAATATATGTTGAGATAATTATTTTGTTAATATAAAATCAGTTAAATCCTTTTGGGATTCTTGTCATCAAGATTACAAAACTCCAGAAATCCACATGCAGAGCCTGTTGAAACTAGTTTAGTGATTTTGTAGTCCATAAATGTGTGGACATTTGTAGTGTTTGTCAAAAAAAAAAAAAAAAAAAAAAAAGGCTGATTTGTAACTAAAGAATAACGTAGTCTTACTTTCAAGATAATCTGATGTGGCTATACATATTGGTTCAAACCGAGAGAAAAAGAGAGAAGAAAAGAAAAAGAACAGTTCGAAAAGAAAATGTCCCGAGTCTGATTTTAAGTGTAATTTTGTCCAAAAAGAATTTAAACCATTTCATTATTTTAGGGTGTGTTCGGTGAATGAGTTTAGTTCAAGCTTTTTAAGTTTTAATAGTAATTTTTCAGAAAAGACAAAAAACTTTTTTAAAAAAAGACAAAAATCACGATGAAAAAAGTAAAATTTAGTTTAAAATGAGTGTGAAACCAAACACACCTTAGATTTCTAAAATTCTAACCAAACAAAAAAATCAGCTTCCCTTACCATAACAATTACCATTGCTATTCTAACACTAACCAAACGTGGCCTTGATTCATAAGTAATACTATAGCCTTAAAGGATAGCATCTAAGTTCGAATACTTTTAACACAACGTTTTTACAAATAGAAACCACATAAGATGACGTGCCTGGCAATCTACAAAACTTCCTACTTTATTGAACCGCAAAATATAAACCGAAACTAAAGCATTAATGCGTAGCCAACACGCAACAATCTAGCCCTGGCCTGCATCATCATTCACGCATCATCATCCTCGGATAATCCTTCCCCGTGCATCATCTGCACAGCGTCTATCATGTCCTCTCCTACATCATCTGCATCATGACTATTGCAGTCCTTCCCTGCATCATTTGCAATGCGATAATCTCCGTCCTTACCATTCTTCACAGCATCATCCGCATTGTGAATATCACCATGCTTCTCAGCATCATCGGCATTTTGACTATCACCATCGTTCTCCACAATGTGACTATCGTTATCACGAGTTTTAGGGGGCACTATGAGCTTCATGTATCCCAAGCTTCTTTTTCCATGCCGGTCAATGTCAACCTTGGCCTTATATAACCGGTTATCTGAGGCTTTCATGTTAAAAAAAAAGTGCGTTCCAGCCATTAACTGCATCTTCGCTCTGAATATTTTTACCAACGTGAGATCCGTTCCCTGAAACCAATTGTGTACACAGAAGTATAGACAAATCTGCTAAAATCACCAAAGCATAGACAAATTCACTAATTTATCCTTCTATAGTAAGAAGGATAATCCATCAGGAAGGCATTTTTTTCCCCTAGCCAAAACTCAAACTATGCCAGTTAAATTTGATACATCAGCGAGGACAAAAAAATAATAAAATAATAAAATAATAAAATAAACAACTAAACAAAAATTACGTGGACTGCAGAAGAACTACCCTACCAAAACAAGAAAAGAAGATGTCTGTTGTTTCTAGGGCACAAAAACAGCTTTATATCTACCTACCATATGGTGGTTCATGCAGGCAAGTGCATAACGTGCGGAACTTTGCACCCGTTCGTTATCCGGCCTCATGGGAAGAACAATAACCTTATCAGACTTTATATCTTCATCACAAAAGAACGAACATCCAATTTTGAACCACAAAAAACATCCAAAGAAACCAGAATTAATCATCAAAAACCAACTAATCAGTTGACAAAAAAAAGAGGAATACCAACTATCTCGGCAAAATTACAGGAAAAAGAAAAAGTCAGTACCTTCAGGATGCATTATGCGCGACAAGCGAACACCTAGATCAGAAAGTAATATTAGCAAGCATAAGGGCTCCAACATAGGAAAACAACTACATACATCTATTAGGAAAATCCAATCCGAATGCAAAACGCAGAAAAACATCAAAACAAATTGATTCTATTGAAGAACCTTAAAGAAAGTAGAGTATAAAAGATAGAAAACATGTATCAAAAAATCAGGGAGAAATTATCCAAAAAGTAGGTACCTGGAGGCACTGACGGGCCATTAGAAGGCGGCACTTTCATACCTAGATTAGGAAATAAGTATGTTATGTTATTAACAAGAATCAGGGCTTCATCGTCTCAAAAAGACATACATAGATTTGGAAAATCCAATACCGAAACACCGAAAACAGATACCTATATTCACGCAACTTGCATCATTCTTCCCTCGAATGTCTGTGTTGCGACTATCCCCATCCTTCCCTGCATCATCCTTCACTGCAATGTTACCATCGCCATCGCTACCTTTATTTCTAATCATTACATGACTAATTTTTTTCACGAATCTGTTTCCATGCAGGTCACAGTAAACTTCGGCCTTATAGATCTGATCTTCTGAGGATTTTATGAACAAAAAATGGAGTGTTCCAGCTACTAACTGCTCATCAGCTCTGATTACCTCTTTCAAACTGAGATTACTTCCCTGAAACCAAATGTGTGAACAACAGATAGCATGAACACGTTTGCTAGACTCATTTTCTCCCTAGATTACACAAGTAAAAATTAATATATCAATTAGGAAAAAAAGAAATAAATAAATAAATAACGTGGACTGCCGAAGAACCACAATAAGGAAACAAGAAAAAGATGCTTGCTCTTTCAAGGGCACAAGAACAACTCTATATCTACCTACCGTTTTTTCATTCAAGTAATCAATCACAGATTGCGCTGAATCTTGCACGGATTCGAGATCAGTACTCAAACTAGCAGCTCTACCACATACAAGTTCCTCAGGATAAAACCTTGGAACTGCACCATAAAAGAACAAAGGCAGAAAATACAATTATAAACCACGGAAAAAGTAAAATCAAAACCAGAATTAATAAATCAAAACCAGAACAAGTAATAATAATAAAGATTACTTTAGTTTAGTAGGGAAGCAAAAAACAGTACCTCGAGGAGGTGGCCGGCAATCAGAAGGCGGCACCACCACACCTGGATCAGAAAGAGACATTTTCTGTTATTAGCAAAAATAAGGGCTCCATCAAAGGAAAAAGAATACAGACATCTATTTGGAAAATCCAAATCCAAAACACAGAAAAACATCAAAATAAATTGATTATGACAAAGAACCTTTAAAGGAAGTAAAGTATCCAGTATCCAAAACACAGAAAACGTGCATCCAAAAATCAGAAAGTAGTTATCCAAAGAAAAGAGTACCTTGAGTCGGTGGCGGGCAAACAGAAGGTGACACCACCACACCTAGATCAGAAAGAAATATTTTCTGTTATTAGCAAACATAAGGGATTCATCATAGGAAAACAACATACAGGCATGCATATGGAAAATCCAAATCCAAAACACGGAAAAACATCAAAATAAATTGGTTATGACAAAGAACCTTAAAGGAAGTAAAGTGTCCAGTATCCAAAAAAAAAAAAAGAGAGAGAGAGAAAAAGAAAAGAAAACGTGAATCTAAAAATCAGAAAGTAATTATCCAAAAAAAAAGTACCTTGAGTCAGTGACGGGCAATCAGAAGGCGGCACCACCACACCTAGATCAGAAAGAAATATTTTCCGTTACAAGCAAGCACAAGGGCTCCATCATAGGAAAACGACATATATGCATGTATTTGGAAAATCCGAATCCAAAACGCGAGAAACATCGAAATAAATAGATTATGACGACGAACCTTAAAGGAGGTAAAGTATCCAGTATCCAAAACACATAAAACGTGCATCAAAAAATCAGAAAGTAATTATCCAAAAAAAAAAAAATTACCTTGGGTCAGTGGCGGACAATCAGAAGACGGCGCCACCACACCTAGATCAAAAAGAAATATTTTCCGTTATTAGCAAACATAAAGGCTCCATCATCGAAAGACGACATCCAGACATGTATTTCGAAAATCCGAATCCAAAACACAGAAAAACATCAAAATAAATTTATTATAACGAAGAACCTTAGAGGAAGTAAAGTATCCAGCATCCAAAACACAGAAAACGTGCATCCAAAAATCAGAAAGTAATTTATCCAAAAGAAAAAAAAGTACCTTGAGTCAGTGGCGGGCAATCAGATGGCGGGCAATTAGACGGCGGGCAATCAGACGGCGGGCAATCGGACGGCGGGCAATCAGAAGGCGGCACCACCACACCTAGATCAGAAAGAAATATTTTCCGTTATTAGCAAAGCATTAGGGCTCCATCAAAGGAAAACGACATACAGACATGCATTTGGAAAATCCGAATCGAGAACATAATCCAGAACATAGAAAAACATCGTGAAGAAGCTTAAAGGAAGTAAAGTATCCAGTATAGAAAACATGCATCCAAAAATCAGTAAGAAATTATCCCAAAAAAAAAAAAAAAGAAAGCAGTACCTGGAAGCAATGGCGGGCTATCAGAAGGCGGCACCTCCATACCTAGAGACCGGGAAAGAAGTATTCTCCGTTAGTATCAAGGATTAGGGCTTCATCTCACGAAAACGAAATACACAAATTTGTAAAATATGAAACCAAAACACGGAAACGAAGAAAAATTGAAAAACGATATTGATGAAGAACCCTAGACGTAAGATACAAATAATCGAGAACACGCATCCAAAAAATAAGAAAGCAAACCTAAAGATCGCAAAAGTGATGTACAATCAGGAAACGAAAAGAGCAAGCAACATATCTGGTGGAAATCAATACCTGAAGTTCGTTGCGAACCAGAAGAAATCATCCACAGATTTAGTACGAGTGTGAGACTTGAGAGCGATTTGTTCAGAAAGTGCGGTGAGGAAAAAGCAAAAGTGGTAAAGGGCTATTCTTTTTTTTTTTTTTTGGATAATTCCTTAAAAAAATTCAAAATAATCTCCAAAAAATAAAAAATCAAATGGCAAGTTCAATTTAAAATACATAATATTCCTCAAAATAAATTTACATAATTTATTGCCATCCAAACGGCGTCTGTCTTAAACTGGGCATCTTTTTTTTTTTTTTTAAAGAAAACGGCATCTTTCCTTATTCATTAGACTTGTTTCAATTTTCATATATATATATATATATATATATATATCCAATCATTTGTGTAGATTTGAAGGTCCAAAGAAATATAAGGAACAAACACCAGACGTATTGGTCTTAATAAATTGTCAACCTAGAAAAAGAATATAAACGTGAACAAATGACGAGTTTTTAAATTATTTAAGCGCTCAAACACTCTCTTAGGCAATCACCAACTTATTTATCAAGAAGAAATTTGGTGATAGAATGAAATTATGACACAAAAAGAAGAAATTTTTACTGTTAATGCATAGAATTTAGGAAAATAAACGCATCACTGTGAACAATTTATATACTTTAGCTTATAAAGCTGGTTATTAATGACCATGGCCATCTCCAATCAATGTTCCTGCAATAAACAAATAAGGAATGTAAAGAAATAAACAAACAAATAAATGAAATAAGAAAAACACATGATTAAGAATCTTCTAGTAGCAAGGAATAGCAAATTACCTTGTTCAGTCCATCAAGAGTTTGCCAACGATAGAATTTCTTTCAAAACAACATTTCTAGTACCGTCACAAGATCCCTTGTCATTCAACGAAGTGTTCGGCAGGATTTTATTAGCATCTCATTTTTTCATTCTTGACAATGCAGCATATAATTGCTCATGTGAAAAAACATGTTCGGGAAGATATAAGACAACAAAATCTAAGGTTTTCCCTTGGGCCTAATTATTGTCATAGCAAAACATGGATGAATGGGAAATTGTGTTTATTCAAAAGAGAATGGATTCTCCTCACCTTCCATAAGTATAGAAGCGATCCTTGGTAAGAACACATGACCTGTAATATTCGAATTTCCAGTATACATTTTTCCTTTAAAAGGAATTATTTTCACCTTATGAAAATATTTGTGAAAAGGCTCGGTTTAGGGCTTTTGAAAAGTTTTGTGAATTTTAATGGGTCGAGAAGACTCAAAATTTATTTATAAGCTTGAAAACGGACATTTCAAGTCGAAAAGGTCGAAACAGTGCAAAATTTCACGAAAGTCAACGTTGACCGAAAAGTCATAGTTTGACCGACAAAAAGTCAAAGGGTTGACTTTTCGAGATTTTCTAAGCACAGAGCGGAAAAAGTTCCGAGAATAATGTTTTGTGAATTAGATAGCAAGAATAAGCCGTAAAGCGTCCCTAGGAAATCAAGCACACCATGTTTAGATTTAATGGTAAAAAGGGGTTCGGAAAAATTAAGGAAAATATTTTTCGATCAAAAATTCACACAGATAAATTTTGTAGTTCGGTACGAAATAAAAATATTGTGTTTTAGTGAATCACAATATTAGAATTATCTGTGTAGCATAAAGGAAAAGAAAAATGAGTTTTGGAGAGCTAAATTGGCCAAACAAAGCCTAACTTGGTAAGGACATCTTGCCATACCCATGAGCTCATCATCCACTAGCACAAGCTAGCACATGTGGAGTCTTGTCCTCCACCCCCCCTACTTCGGCAGCAGCAAGGAAAAAGAATGGGGAAAAGCCACAAATTAAGGCTAGTAACCAACCACTCCAAACTCCCTTTTTTCTATCAAAAACCCCTCTCATTTCCCTATTCACTTTATTGTGAAAATGCAGCCAAACTCTTGCTCTTTTACCCTAGGATTTTCAGCAGCAAAGAGAGAGAGAAGGAGAGGAGAGATCCAAAGAAATTTTCTTGGGGTTTTCATCTCTTGGATACTCGGTTTTCAAGGGTGAGAGCAAAGAGAAAAGTTGAGAAATTTTTAGTGGGTTTTAGGGCTTGTGGCCGAAGAGGGAGGAGAGGAAAGAGTGTGAGAAACTTGAAAAAAATTTTAGGGCTAGTCCACTCTTTGAGCATCTTTAATGTAATATTAAATCATTATACTAATGGTAACTCTTGATATTTAGATGAAAAACGTGATCTCGTATGTGTTATCTTTGATGTTTAATTTACGATATACTAAACTTTGTAATAAATTTACCATAAGATATTATCGATGTCAATTTAACATTTGATTCTTATATATCGGTATCTTTACTTTTTTATATATGTAATTGATGAAACATTTATATTTCAAATTTTTTAAACAGAAAATTAGACTAAGTGACCTGTTTTGGTGACCCAATCCTGTTTTGGTCACCCAATCTAAGAGAGATGACCAATTTTTTATTTTATTTTTTATCATTTAGCAAAATGATCATTTGTCATTTTTTTTACTAATTTGATCAATTAGTGATTGACTTTGAAAATTAATTATTTACATTATGATCAATTAGTGATTGACTATTATGTAGTCAATTTTTAATTGATCATTTAAGAAAATTGATTGAACATGTAAGGAAAAATGACCTTTTAACTGAATTTTAAAAAACTTTGGCCATTTGTTGAAAAACTTCTTAATAAAAGGCTTTATAGCTTTAAATCCCTTATTTAAACTCTAAAAATCACTTTTATTAATTTCAAAACATAATAATGATGATAAAAAATAGAAATAATATTATGTATTGGAAAATAAAGTATGATAAGACTTTTTTTTTTTTTGGTAGTAAATTTAGCATTGTTATAGATGAATACAGTGAAGATGATCTTAGCTGTGATTGGATTTGTTTGTTTTTTTTTTTTTTTTTTTCCTCCAGTACTACTCTTTTTTTTATTATTCAGATGGTATATATCTCGTGGACCTTTTCCACAAAATACGTACATATATAGAAATCAGCTTCACACATCTTAATTAATTGCTTTAACTACGGTTGTTCGTTTCAGTAACATTGAGTTAATGCACGTATATACGCGTCCAGGAAGGACATACTGTTCTTTGTAAAAGGTGCACTGGTCACTACCCAAATATAGAAACGGGTGACAAAATACAACTCACATGAAATTAAACACTTTGGTTTTGTCGTTGGAATATATCTGGGAACAAGTCATTACCCATCTATATATACAAACCAAAAAGGAAAAAAAAAAAAAATAAAAATAAAAAAGATAAAAGAGAAGTGACCTTAAGACAGGATTTTGAGAAAGAAGGATACATAGTTCTGTTTTCAACCATAATCTTCAATTTTAAGAGCACTCTCATTTTGTCTTTTATACTTTAAAAACTCTCATTTTGCTTTTTAAATCTTGAATTTAATCTCAATCCTTTTATTAGAATTTTAGTTAAAGCAGATGAAGGAAAAATGAACTAACTGCAGTGATGTGATTTTTTATAGTATGTTTTTAATGGAAATCTTAACAGAATAGTTTTAATAAGACTTGTTTCCTTATTTTTTCCATCTGTTTTTAAATTAAAATTTCAATAGAAGAGGTAAGATAGGGTTAAATTTAAAGTTCAAGGGTACAAATAAGTGTTTTTAAATTAGAAGATGAAGTGAAAATAATTCTAAAATTCAGGGACATAATTTAGATTTGTATGTATATTCCATGTTTCAACCAGCTGTTACAAAACAATAATTTAAATAATTTTCAATAAATGAGGTCGTTTATAAATCTAGTCTCGTAGGTGAGAATTCGACCGTATATATATTATCTCGAAAGTAATGGGATGTATTGTAACTTTACTTGAAAAGGTCCTCCCGTTAATTAAATAGGCACACTTACCCCTCATAAATTCTTAGCTCAAAAATGGTTTAAAAAGGGGAAACAAAGAAGGAAAAACAGAGAAACTCTGAAAACAAAGATATGGATATATATTGGATGGTTGGGGGTTGGTAGTTGATGCCAGTGAGGTAGAATAATGGCATAATATTTATATACACACGTATACATATACATATATATATATATATATATATGTATGTCCCAGTCTCCTGATCGCTAAATGATAGAAATCAACTGAGACATCACCATGTGAACATCTTTAATTTGATTGCTGGCCGGGGCCTAATTGGGATTGAAGAAAAGAAGAGAAAGTCGAGTTCAGTTGTAGACCATATCCACATGTCCAATGCGAATAACTATGCTTGAAGATGCACTTTCTAATTTGTACCAATGTGTTTGGCCCAAAACGTATCAAAATATGTACTTTTTTTTTTTGGACATTCTAATAATTCACACTTATTATTATAGAGATTGAAATTAGGAGCATATCCCTATTTATATTATTTATATTACTAGAGAAAATTGGGTGTAAAGTCATGTTTTGAATACTTCGTTATAATTTTACTCACTCTAATATTGAAATTGATAATTTTAATGTTATGAAATGACAAAATCATCAATTTTGTAATGATAGACACAAGTAAAAGGAGGAATTTGTCATTCTTGCGTATAACCCCCTCTACTATTATGAAGTAAGAAGAAACAAGAAGATTAATTAATAGAGAGAATCCGATAGAGCTATTTAATTAAGTTATTATCAAGATTAATTAATTAATTAATTAATTATAAGGTAATTAATGTGTTGGTTCAAAGGACTTGTATAACACAGAGCCAAGTGGTGGTTTTTCCAAGCAATTCAAGCTGTTTTAACGTTCGTATTAAGATTAGTTAATCCACGTACGGCGGGACTTATTAAATGGTGTGTTTGTTTATCATCAATCTCAAAAACTGTACTTACGAGAATTTCATGCTATTTCATTTGTTGAATCATGATGATTAACGGAGTCGCTCCTCTGAACAATGATATTTATAATTAGGAGTCTAATTATCAAAATTACATCTCTAAGTATGTTTTTTCTATCATTGCTGAGTTAATCCGGACGGAATCCTTGTAATCTAAGCTCCTCCGATGAGGAATATTGTCCCTAATATTCCAAAAGTTGATACGGATTCTATAAGTATTGGCCTGTTAGTTGATGAGGTTTAGGATCAGGATGTTTACAATTTCACTTATGGTCTTACTAAATTTATGTACTAATAAAGTTGAGTGGGGATACAAAGACACCACTAATATTAAAAAAAAAAAAAAAAGATTTTAAAAAGAGACGCGACAAATATGTTAAGTGTCATAAACTTTATGGAGAGATAAGATTCAAGTATATCCATATCCTCTTGTTTATTTCAACATATGTATATAAATATTTCGATGATTTAAAAAAAAGGGGGGGGGGGGTAGGTTTTCGAACCATCGGTTTCCAAACCCAAAATGAGTTCAAGCCCAGAGAGCCATTTACCACACAAATAAAAAGAAAAAAAAATCTTTTCTTTAATTTGTCACTTTAAAGAGGGATATTTATTTATTTATCATAATTATATTGTTTTCGTTATATTTGTTATTTATAATTCTAAAGTTAGGACATCATATAGGTCAGAAAAGAACAATGTCGTTTATCGCAAATATTTGGTAGTTTTGTTCTCTAACACTAAAATCAACGTATATTTTGCAAAATTTAATATAGATAATTGTGTCCCTATTTCATAATAACTAAAAATTTAAAAAATTTGTTACATTAACTGGAAATGATTATAGTTTTTAAGGGTATTTAATAAAAATAAGGAGGAAATCTTTATGCTTAGTATAATTATTTTTGTAAAATTTGATGTTCTCATAGAATTGAAACCTCATTTTACACAACAAATAAAAAAAAATTTCATCAATTTCAATTTTAGGGACCAACTATCAAAAAACAAAAGTTCAGGGGCTAAAAACTTGTGTTTGGTTCGTTGGTTAGAGATGAAATTTTTAAGTTCGAGTTAGTTAATTTTTCAAAACCCAGTTTTTTTTGTTAACTTTTCAGAAAAAAACAAAAACTGCGATGAAAAAGTACAGTTTAGTTTGAGTTAAACTTATATGCCAAACAAGCCTTAGATTAATCAAAATTAAAAGTTCAAATACCAAAGTGACAAGATATTGACAATTTTGGGACTAAATGGACAAATTAGCCTAAAAAATAACAAACAACTTAGGGTACATGAGACAATAGTATTGAGAAACAAGTAATGGAATTTCTCTTCCTCCCATTTCATAAATATCCAAAATTTAATATTTTAGCTACAAAGCAACGTACAAGCTTGGCAAATACAGCGCATTGTCTACCATCTCTCTCTCACCTCTCAATCCACTCTTTATACATGTTAATTCTACGATATTTTTGGTGCCGGCAAGAGGTAAGCAACCCCTGACCAATACATGTAAAAATTATTTCTATGATTTCAAGCCTCCACATATGTAGGCTGTTCAAAAATACCCAACAATCAAAGGAATAAAAGTTTTCTTTTTCTTTTTCTTTTTTTTTTTTTTCCCGCTCTTGCCTAATGTGCTTCCAAAAAGCGAGGCTAACATAGAGGTAGATAATCAAATAACAACATATGAGTTTAACTATACTAAACAAAAAGAAGAATTGGTACCAATTTTTCTTTCCAGGCACCTGCAAGTGTACGCGTGAAATGGTCAAGGAGTCGGCACGCAGCGGGGAAAAAAAAGTTAATTGCCTGCATCTGCCCTTGTTTGGTCCAAAAAGATATTTATGTAAATAGAGATTCCCCATCTCTCATGGGAAAAAAAGTATCCTGCAAGTTCAAAAGCTGGCAGTAGCAGGTAATACCTTCCTTTATAAAGAGTAGTTGCCCCGCCCCTGCACCATTTACAGCAATTCTGTATATGGCAGAAGAAAAGTCAATAGAGCAAAAAAGGTCCATCGTGTAAGCCCTTAAAGCCTCTCCTCTCTGTTATGATACCATCTGTCTCTCTCTCTCTCTCTCTCTCTTTTTTTCTTTCTTCTTATATCTGATGCCCTTTTATTTGTAACTGAAGAGTGGGGGAAAAAAAAAAAAAAGCAAAAAAGATGTTGAGGTGAAAAGCAGTGACAGATAACGCGGGTGAGGATGAAAACAAATTTGTGAAAAGCATGCTATTTTATTGGCAATCATTTGTCCGAGTTTAAAACAACTCCATATCATTCACACTCTTTCCCCATATTGGATTCCTGCTACACATCCTTTTACAATAACATTTTACCCTCTTCTTCTTCTTTTTTCTTTTTCTTTTTTTTTTTTCAAAAATTTTATTTTCCCTCCATGCTAGTTTTCTAAGTATTAAAGAGATTAATGTGCTTGGGTTATATCTTCTCACCAATGGCCCAAAAACTATAAAGTCAAATCTCACGTTGATCCTTGACTTAATTTAGGTTTTTCGCATAACACTAGCCTAAACATTTCTATTGGATGGAAACGTGTCACATTAAGATGACTTCAAAATCATTTTTTGAAAAAAAAAAAAAAAAAAAGAAAATGGAACGTATCACGCTGGATTGCTGGATCAACAACTCTTGGCGCGCTTGGGCAATGCGCAGAGCAACGTTGTGTTGTGGCTGATTTTTGTTTTTCTGTTTTTGGAAAAAAAACAAAAAATGGACTCAGATGAAAATAATGATTTCAAAGCTATTTTCACGTGATGGCACGTTACCATCTAAATTTTGACAACTTACTGACAAAGGGGCTATTAATTTTATAGAAAAAAAAAAAAGGTTATAATAATATAATGTGTAAAATGGAAAGTCAGCAAAAATTCGGGAAAATAACTCCTAAAGCCAAGACACTAAAATCTAATGAATTGTTATTGTTAAAGAGTTTGTGATACAACAATATAATTATCATGCCATATTTTAAAATACACACCGGAAGGGTTAGATTTTCATCAAGTTCTTTTCTTAAACCGATAACATTCAGATATTAAAATAAACGTTATGTTAAAATAAACGTTATTAACACATACCAAGATAAGGGGAAAAAAAGAGAGAGCGAGAAAAGAGGATTAAAGATAATGAACACTTGAGTAATTCCTTTTCCAAAGGTGATGAACCTAAAAGCTCTTGATTACCAAAATTTATCATGTAATTTGTAAGGCCTAGCTAGATTCTTGCCAGGTCTCCTTTATACATAAGATGAAACTTCTGACTGTGATTAGTTTCTACGTCTATTTGATATATTAGCTCTATTAAATTAGGTGTGCAATGCAATCAATTGCCCCGTCTTCGTTGCAAAAATGATGCGTTCATGCATGTACGTATTCAAAAGTGTCAAAAAATATTTTTTCATCCCTATTTATCTTTTACGTGATTTTCAACCTTTTCTTTTATTTCTTTAGGTATTATTTATTTATTTATTTACCTACTTTTTGCCTTCTTTCAATTTCTTTCTTTTTCTTTGTCCTGATCAAATTAAACACTTTTGGATGAGTGAGTTGTGGGAGGGAGAAGAGACAACGTCACATGGAGGAGGGAGGGGAGAAGACAGGGTGTCACAAGCGAGAGATTAGGGGATGGGGGCAACAACAAGCTAGGAGTGGGAGGTGGCGATGCCGATTTGGGGCGGAGAGAGGGCACAGGGCCGGGGAGAGGGCGTAGCGACAAGTTAGAAAGTGAGGATTGCGATACGGATCTGGGTTGGGGAGGTGAATGTTACGACGATCTTGGATCAAGGGGAGGGGGATGTTGCTGTCATCAACACTGAGATGCCATCTAATAAGGAGACGGGCTTACAAGCATCATTCAAATGGTGCAAGAGGAAGTTATAAAAATTAATCTCAATATTAATCAATCTTAATCTTATCTTATCTCAATCCTATGGTCCGTTTGGTTCCTATGTTGACTTTTCAGAAAAGACAAAAAACTTTTTACTGAGATGAAAAGTTTGAAATTTAACATAATAAAAGAGTCAATAATACTTTCCCTCCTTTTGTCATGTGTCAACCAATTCTTTTATTTCTTTATTTTTCGTTATTTTATTTTATTTTCTTTTTCTTCTCTTATTTATTTTCCTTTATAATTTTACTCTTTATTTATTTTATTTATCTTTTTCATTCTCATTACCCATATATATACACTTATTTACGTAATCCTCTATATATCGATTTGATAACTCATATATTTTATTAGAATAAATTGCACTGACACTCCCTGTGTTTTTTTAAAATTACATAGACACCCTTTGACCGAAACTAATGACAAGAAGACCCCCTCTTTTTAACTCTATTAAATTTATTTTTGAAATGACTAAACTATCCCGAAAAAATATCAGCCAATAATTCTATCAAAATGAAATTTTTCTAAAACATATAAGTTAATACTTCTTATTATTCGCCAACCTTCAACCAAAATGCTCGTTTTGGTTGTGTGGTTTTCTTTTTTTTTTTTTTTTTTTTTGGGCTTTGCTTTTTCTTGTTTTTTCAATATTCTAAAACAACAATATATGTTAAACTAGTTATGAGCAAGTGCCATGCACAATTGAAAAAAGGAAGAGTAAATATATGTCATTTATATGTTATTAATATTATTATACGGGGAAAAAAAATTTTAGATAGGAAACATTTGAGAAAACAAGGTTCCAACCTAAAAAAATGAAAAAAAATATGAAAGAATGAAAAAAGAAAAAAGAAAAAAGAAAAAAAAAAGAGAGAAGAAATATGCAAAAGAAAAGCATAGAAAAAGATAAATATATATACACACATTTCAGAAGACAAAAATGGAAAAAAGATGAAAGAATGAAAAAAGAAAAACGAAAAAAAAAAAAAAACCAAATGTCAGGTGTAAAAGCAGAGCACTTTGGCTCTTTTAATACAACTAGTTTGGACATGTCGTTACAGTCGTGATGAAAATTTTTATAATGTTTAATATGAAAAAAAACGATTATAAAAAAATATAAATTAATAAATTTGAAAGGAAACTTCATGATACAATCATAAAATATACAATAATAACAAAATCAAACATTCTAATAAATTTCCTTTTTTTTTTTTTTTTTTAAACTGCATTTCTCTCTCACGGGTAAACCGTTTTGAAAATATGATAATTTTAAATGTAAGAATATTTTACACATATTTTAATTTATAATAATTGATATCCGTTTTGCAAAATACTTTATTTTGCATTTTTAGTTGTAGTCCTACCTACTTACAAAGTTTTACACAAAAATAGTATAAAGAAATGCTAATACCCTTTTTAGAGGGCCTGCAATATTGGATATCTATTTCTCTTAACCTGAATGACAGTTTGGATCAAAACACAAATTTAAATGAATAACCCGGTCTAGAAAGAGAAGGATTCGCTCCTGGAAACTTTCTGCAAGTGAGAACAAAACAAACACGACACACAAAAAGTTTTAAAGGGGTTTTCCTATTTCTCTCTCACGGGTAAACCTTTTAAATGTAATTAATAAGTGATATCCGTTTTGGTGTCCTGAACATACAGCTCTTTTTAAAAGGCTTTCTCGTCTCTAAACCTGGACTGGAAAGAAGGTCTAGAAAGAGAAGGATTATTGGTGCAAGTGAGGAGTGAGAAACAAGAGAGAGACAGAGAAGGATCCATATAGGGAGAGGAAGGGACGAAGGGTAGAGCTGAAGAGGATAGAGAACAAAATCAACAGGCAAGTGACATTTGCCAAGAGGAGGATTATTGGTGCAAGTGAGGAGTGAGAAACAAGAGAGAGAGACAGAGAAAGATCCGTATAGGGAGAGGAAGGGACGAAGGGTAGAGCTGAAGAGGATAGAGAACAAAATCAAAAGGCAAGTGACATTTGCCAAGAGAAGGATTATTGGTGCAAGTGAGGAGTGAGAAACAAGAGAGAGAAACAAGAGAGAGAGACAGAGAAAGATCCATATAGGGAGAGGAAGGGACGAAGGGTAGAGCTGAAGAGGATAGAGAACAAGATCAACAGGCAAGTGACATCTGCCAAGAGAAGAAATGGGCTTCTCAAGAAGGCTTATGAGCTCTCAGTTCTCTGTGAAGCTAAAGTTGCTCTTATCATCTTTTCCAACCGTGGCAAGCTCTATGAGTTCTGTAGCGGTTCTAGGTACGTACATACATACATGCAAACATATTTATACACAAACATCTCTCTCTCTCTCTCTCTCTTTATTCTCTCTCTATTCTCTCTCTCTCATAAAAAAATGAGAATAATGTTGTCACAACTCATTTTGGTCCAAGATCTGCGTTCCTGACTCCGCCGCCGTCGTCTTCCTATCCGCCTCCTTCCTCCGCCTTCTCCTACCCTCCCCAAACGACGCCGTTCCACACCCTCACCACCTCCACCAGCAGTTCCACCACAAACATTTTATTTTGATCATTTTATAGTTTATTATTTTTTTTTTTTTTTTGCTGCTGCTCTATTTTCTAAAAACTTATGCTTTCTCTTTTCTCTTACCCATCTTTAAATAAATATATTTTTAATTTATCCTCACTTTATTTATTTATTTATTTTTTTCTAACCTAAAGGTAAAAAACCGTAGCAGCCAAAGCTCCCACTCCTTACTTTACAAAAAAAAAAAAAAAAAAAAAAAAAAAAAAAAGCCCTCCCACTCCTTTAACCCGATCTGCACCGGAGCTCGCCTGGCCCGAAGTTCGCCAGCTGCGACTGCGCTGGCGTTCGCGCCCGCGACGGAGTGTGCCTGCGCCAGCGCGGGATTTCGCCTGCACCAGCACCGGAGTTCGCCAGCCCCAGCACCGGAGTTCGCCTGCGCCTGAGTCGGAGTTCGCCTGCGCCGGAGTTCCCTGTACTGAAGTTCGCGTGCGCCAGCCTTCGTTGGAGCCCGAGTCAGAAAGCCGTCACCAGCCCTCCATCGTCCTTTGAAGCCGGTCCGTCGCTCCACTGTGAGCCCGAGTCGCGAAGTCCACAGCGAAAATGGTAATTTTTTTTTCTTTTTTCGTTTTTTTTTATTTAGATTGGAATTTCAAACAACAATACTATAAAAACAGTTGATTGTTTGGTTAGGATATATTTCAATTTGATATAGATAAAATTTGTCAAATTGTTTTGTATGATTTGAATTTTGAACTTGTATGTGACTTGTATTTTGAAATTTTGCTTGAATGCGTCATTTTTTAGTTAGATATATATGAATTTGATCTTGATAAGAGAATTGATTGTGTGAGAATGTGTTTTTTCCCATTAACTAATGGCAAAATTCCCTTGAATTTGACAGTATTTTGATTGTATTCTTATTTGTTTACATTGTGATTATAAATGTTTAAAAATCAATTAGAAATATTTTTTGTGTCAAAGAAAGGTAAAATTGTCATTTTCTAATTACATATATGGCTGAAAACGTTATATAATACAAGGAGGGGCATTTCTGTATTTTGAGAATAATTAATGGTCAAATTAACGATCAAACTCACGGTCAACTAATAAAAGGGGTGTCTTTGTAATTTTTTTAAAAAGTTAGGGGGTCCTGGTGGTATTAGTATTTGTCGGGTGTCTCTGTAAATTTGGAAAAATGTAGGGGGTTTTAGTGTAATTTACTCGTTTTATTAATATGGTTGATAAGTGTTTTTGTCTAATTTTTTTTGAAATTTTGTTAGAAGTTTGGGTTTTTGTTGTTTAAGTTCCGTATAGAGTTTCGATTCTTTGTTTCTTTTTCTTTTCTTTTCTTTTATTTTCTTGTTTCTTTTTAAACTCTTATATCTTTTATACAATATATTATTCATACGCGCTGTTTCGTGCTCAACTAGTTTGTGATAAAAGAAGAAAGACAAGAATAATCATTTTGCATCCTACCAAAATATTCTTTTTGTTTCTTTTTTCTGTACAATTGTGAATCATAAAAAAGTATTTATACAACAAAAAAGACAGGTAGAGTAGTAATGACCGTCACCCACGCTAGTAGGTTAAGACGGATTAATGCCGATTAATTTACTCCAAATGGGGGCACGTGGCATCATGTTAAGCTTCCAAAATTCAGTCTGACTATTCTAATTGCCTTCCACATGCACCCAGGAATCCCATAAACAATCTCTCACGCTCGGTAGTCGGTTCTTTCTTACAACGTGGCTAAGAGAATTCTTTGCTATCGGTCTCTCTTATAACCCTTCTTTACATCAAAAGTTGGGGTAGAGTTCGCCGTCTTGCTGTTTCCAAGGGCTAGTGATTCTCTTTTTTCCATTTACCATTTATAATTCTGATACCTATTCTTTAAGGTAAATTATATGTTCTTTGAATGTGTGTGTGTTTTTTTTTTTGGTATTTCAGTTTATTCGTGCTGTTTTCAGGGGCTGGGGGATTCTCCGTTTGCTGTTTGCTATCTAAATCCCGATCTTACCTTTTGTTTTAGGTATGAACTCTCTTCTCTGATTAAGTGATTTTTTTTTTTGGGAATTTCGGTTTATTAGTGCCGTTTCCAGGGGCTAGGGGATTCTCTGTTTGCCGTTTGTAATTCACCGTAGTCTTTGACAAATTGAAGAAATTTTATAGTTTTGTGCAGTCTTCGTTGAGACTACTCCCCAACTTTAAACTGTTTTCCTCCCAATTCCGTCATAATGACACTTGATATTTGAATCAGATGAAAGATGAAAATTTTATGTTTGGTCCTAAATTCCTGATGCAAGTGTTTGTGGTCTCTCTTCCTAAAAAAGCATAAAATTCAAGACACAAGGATGAGCTTTTCTCTCTAGATTGAGTTCCAGTAAAAATTAGGGCACAAAAAAAATTACAATTGTGAAAAGGGTATTAAATTTGTCATTTTGTTTAATCTCATTTATTTTGCTTTGGATTGTTTGTGTTCAAAATTTCTTTTTGCTTGTATACTATTTTAGTTTTTTTTTTTCTCCTCTATAAGAAAATATTTTAATTTTTTTTTCCCTTCCATAGTGGCACGATTTTGGAAATGATTCATATTTAGGCCTTATCATTGATCAAGAGGATCATTGTTAGTTCCTTTAGTTACTTGAGTTTTTTTTTTTTTTTTTTTTTTTTTTTTTGTGATTTTGCATTTTGGCCTCTTTTTATATATATTTTAATGTTTGTCAAATTTTGTTTTCAACCTAAGTATTTGCTGGTCCATTTCAATCACCAATTCTTTAGATATTGTGAACCACTTGAAACACATACCGACAGAATCTTTATATTCTCCTCAAGAAATCGTGAACTTTTATAGTGTCGATGAAGATATTTAAAAGGGATATCATCTTAAATGTGCCCTTGAATTCATCTTTAAATAAGGTGTTTTTTTTGTCAATGAATGCTCTTATTGAGGACTGCTAGAAAAGGGCAACACACAAATTCCTCACCATTGTGCAGTAAGTTTGTGCGTGTGTGTGGGTTTTTTTTTATGCCAATTTAATTAGTTGTTGTAAATCTTTATTTTATATTAGAGAACACTTTAATGCTACTTTTTAAGGGAAGGCTCTACCTCTTCTTTGGAATTTCTAGAGTCATTAAGATGAGAGAGTACAAACACTTAGATCAATTGTTTAAAAATTACGCACAAAGTTTTCATCTTTCTTATAGTGAAGTATGAGAGTTTAATCTGAATTATTGAAATTCGGAGTTTAGGACTGTAACATTGAATTAAAAAATATTTTGCAAAAGATTCAATTGTAATTGGGTTTTCGGGGGGTTCAAGCAAAACTTAATCACAATATGGACACATTTTACTATTATAGAATTGTTCTCTCTGTTGTATTTGATAATTCAGTGTATGATTATGGATAAAAAAGTTTTTTTATTAACAACAGCAAAAACCCTTGTTTTATTTTTTATACTTATTGGATAATAAATAATCTCAATTATGTTTTCTTTAGGCACGCGTTTTTCGTTGAAGAACTTCAAGTATTACAATGTTTATTTTCCAGAGTGGCAAAAAGAAAGTTTTTGGAGGAATTATTTGCCGACATTGTTGTGTCAACAACTTGTAGTGATGGGTTTCGTGGTGGGATCTGGCTTTGAAGATTGGTCTCATAAGTTCACCATTCAGGTCAAATTTTAAGTTATTTGATTTATTTAAATTTTGAGAACATTTAGTTTATAACAATTTGCATCAATTTAAATGTAGAAGACAAAAATTTACGATCTTTACGAAATTGAATTTGAATTGTATAGTCATATGGAGATCGATGAAGGCCTGAGTGACATGATATTAGGTGAAACGTATAGCATGGGGTTTAGTTTAAAATCTGTTGAAAGTGATGAGGAAGATGAAATGAGAGACCAAAGTAGTGATTTTGATGACAATGTTGAGGATATGGATATTGATGAAGAAACTGATCCTATTGTGCAGAAGGATTCTAAGTATGAGCGGAGTGATGGAATGTTGATTGATGATCCGAAGGACCTTGGCAAGATGAATAATCAAACTTGTCATGATTGCTTTTTAGTGAAGTCATTGGGAAATGAATTTTTTTGTAGTGCTCATTACTGAAATTTCTCAAATCTGATATCCAATCATGCAATGTTGGTGACAGTATATGATATGAGGCTTGATGCAATGTACTAAGGGGGAAAGAATACATATGGGACAAAGTGGGTAGATGGTGGTTATGTCAGAATAAGAATGAATCAAGAACGAAACCCCGTTGTTACAGTTTATGTTCCCATGATCAACTGAATTTAAAGGTAAATAATTTCATTTTTTCGTTTGTTCTAGTATTTATTATGTATTTTACGATTACCAATGATCGAACTGGACAACATGAGCAAACAATTCTTCAATGAACATGGTAATCATAAAATACATAATAAATACTAGAACAAGTGAAAAATGAAATTATTTACCTTTAAATTCAGTTGGTCATTAGAACATAAACTGTAACAACGAGGTTTCGTTCTTGATTCATTCTTATTCTGACATAACCACCATCTCCCCACTTTGTCCCATATGTATTCTTTCCCTCCTAATACATTGCATCAAGCCTCATATCATATGTTGTTACCGGCATGGCATAGTAGGATATCGGATTTGAGAAATTCCAGTAATGGGCACTACAAAAAGATTCATTTCCCAATGACTTCGCTAAAAAACAATCGTGACAAGTCTGATTATTCATCTTGCCAAGGTCCTTCGGATCATCAATCAACATTTCATCACTCTGCTTATACTTAGGGTCTTTCTGAACAATAGGATTAGTCTCTTCATCAATATCCATATCCTCAACATTGTCATCAAACTCACTACTTTGGTCTCTCATTTCATCTTCCTCGTCACCTTTTACAGACTTTAAACTAAACCTCATGCCATACTTTTCACCTAATATCATGTCACTCGGGCTTTCATCGATCTCCATAGAACCATAAAATTCAGGTTCAGTTTCATAAGGATCGTAAATTTTTGTCTTCTGCATTTAAGTTGATGCAAATGGTTATAAACTAAATGTTTCCAAAATTTAAGTAAATCAAATAACTTAAAATTTGACGTGTATGGTGACCTTATGAGACTAATCTTCAAAGCAAGTTTCCACCATGAAACCAATCACTACAGGTTGTTGACACAACATTGTCAACAGATAATTCCTCCAAAAACTCCTTTTGTCAATCAGGAGAATGAACATTGTAATACTTGAAGTTCTTTAACGGAAAAGCGCGTGCCTACAGAAAACATAATTGAGATTATTTATTATCCAATAAATATAAAAAATAAGATAAGGGTTTTTGTCGTTTTTAATAAGAAAACTTCTTTATCCATAATCATACATTGAATTATCAAATATGAGAGGGAGAACAATTCTATAACAGTAAAATGTGTCCATATTGTGATTGAGTTTTGCTTGAATCCGAAGACCCAGCTGCAATTGAATCTTTTGCAAAATGTTTTCTAATTCAATGCTATATTCCTAAACTCCAAGTCTCAATAATTCAGACTAAACTCTCATACTCAACTATCAGAAAGATGAAAATTTTGTGCATAATTTTTAAACAGTTGATCTAAGTGTTTGCACTCTCTCATCTTAGTAACTCTAGAAATTCTAGAGAGGAGGTAGAGCCTCCCCTTAAAAAGTAGCGTTAAAGTGTGCTCTAATATAAAACAAAGATTTACAACAACTAATTAAATTGGCATTAAAAAAAAAACACGCACAAACTTAATGCACAATGGTGAGGAATTTGTGTGTCGTCCTTTTCTAGCAATCCTCAACAAGGGCATTTACCAACAAAGTAAACACCTCGTTTAAAGATGAATTCAAGCACACATTCAAGGTGATATCCCTTTTGAATATCTTCATCGACGCTTTAAAAGTTCACGATCTCTTGAGGAGAATATAAAGACTCTGTCAGTGTGTGTTTCAAGTGGTTCACAATATCTAAAGAATTGGTGATTAAAATGGACCAGCAAGTACCTAGGTTAAAAAACAAAATTTGACAAATATTTAAATATATATAAAAAGGAGGCCAAAATGTAAAATCTCAAAAAAAAAAAAAAAAAAAAGCTCAAGTAACTAAAGGAACTTACAATGATCCCCTTGATCAATGATAGGGCCTAGATATGAATCGTTTTCAAGATCGTGCCACTGTGGAGGGGAAAAAAAGTTAAAATACTTTCTCATTGAAGAGGAAGAAATTACTAAAATTGTATACAAGCAAAAATAAATTTTGAACACAAACAATCCAAACCAAAAATAAACAAGATTAAACAAAAATGACAAATTTAATTCCCTTTTCACAATTGTAATTTCTTTTGTGCCCTAATTTTTACTGGAACTCAATCTCGAGAGAAAAGTTCATCCTTTTCTTTAAAATTTTAAGCTTTTTTAGGATGAGAAACCACAAATACTTGCATCAGGAATTTATGACGAACATAAAATTTTTATCTTTCATTTTATTGTCAGGGAGCGTGATTCATATAACAGAAAGAAATCAAATGTCATGTTTCTTTTTGGATAGAGTGGTGTTGGGAGGAGCGGTCAAAAGGGTTTAAGGTTGGGAGGAGTAGTCGAGGAGGATATCTTGTTCTCCTCTCCTTGTAATTGATTAATTTATTAAAGATTTTCCTATCAAAAAAATAAAAAAGACATTCACTTTACCATTGGAGGATTCATCATGGTAAGGGGACAACATTCGACAAAGACTAGGCCTACAAAATTTCTTCAATTCATCAGAGACTACGGTGAACCGCAAATGGCAAACGAAGAATCCCTTAGCCCCTGGAAATAGCACTAATAAACCAAAATTGCCCAAAAAAAAAAAAAACGACTCAATTAAAGAAGAGAGTTCATACCTAAAACAAAAGGTAAGATTGGAATTTAGATGGCGAACAGCAAACGAAAAATCCCCCAGCCCCTGGAAACACCACGAATAAACTGAAATACAAAAAAAAAAAAAAACACACACATTCAAAGAACATATAATTTACCTTAAAGAATAGGTATCGGAATTATAAATGGTAAATGGAGAAAAGAGAATCCCTGACCCTTGTAACTTAACCCTGATATGCAACCCGCACCCTAGACCGGAGCTCGACTACCCCAAAGTTCGCCACCTGCGCAGGTGCCTGAGTCGGAGTTCACTTGTGCTAGAGTTCCTTGCACTGAAGTTCGCGTGTGCCAACCTTCGTTGGAGCCCTAGTCACAAAGCTGTCCCTAGCCCTCCATCATCCTTTGAAGCTGGTCTGTCGCTCCGTCATCTCCTCCATCGTGAGCCCGAGTCGTGAAGCCCACTGTGAAAATGGTAAATTGTTTTTCTTTTTTCGTTTTTTAATTAATATTGAAGTTTCACACAAGAATAAAAAAAAAAAAAAAACAGTTGACTTTTTGTTAGGATATGTTTCAATTTGATATAGATAAAATTTGTCAAATTGTTTTGTGCGATTTGAATTTTGAACTTGTATGTGACTTGTCTTTTGAAATTTTACTTGAATGTGTCATTTTTTGATTCAATTTATATGAATTTGATCTTGACAAGGCACTTGTTTTTTGTAAGAATGTGTTTTTTCCCATACTTGTGTGTGACTTGTCTTTCGAAATTTTGCTTGAATGTGTCATTTTTCGGTCATATGAATTTGATCTTGCAAGAGAATCGATTTTGTGAGAATGTGTTTTTTCCCCTTAATTAATGGCAAAATCCCCTTGATTTTGATAGTATTTTGATTATATTCTTAATTTGTTTTCATTGTGATTATAAATCTTTAATAATCAATGAGAAATCATTTTTTTGTGTCAAAGAAGGGTAAAATTGTCATTTTTCTAATTACATATTTAGCTAAAAACGTTTTATAATGACAGGAGGGATATTTCTGGTATTTTGAGAATAAGTAACGTTCAAACTAACAGTCAAACTCACGGTCAACTAACAGAATGTGTGTTTTTGTAATTTTTTTAAAAAGCCAGGGGACTTGGTGTTATTAGTTTCGATCATGTGGATAACTCTGTACTTTTGGGAAAACACAGAGGGTGTTAGTGTAATTTACTCGTTTTATTAATATGGTTAAAAATGGTTTTTGTCTTTTTTTTTTTTTTTTTGGGAAATTTTGTTAGAAGTTTTGGCTTTTGTTATTTAAGTTTCGTATGGAGTTTCGATTTTTTGTTTGTTTTTCTTATTTTGTTGTTTTGTACATTTTTTGTTCTTTTAGTTTTTCTTTTTTTCTTTTTTTAATGTTCTCTTTAAATTCTTGTATCTTTTACATAATATATTATTCATACATGTTGCTTCACGTTCAACTATAGTGCTGTAAATATGGGCCGAGATATTTAGGCTAGCTCATTACCCGTATTTTTTGCCTGAGGTGGGCCCAGCCTGGCCCGTCAAATGTCGGGCACGTGTCTAGCTTGATGCAATCACTAGGGTTGGGTTGGGCTGGGCTGGGCTTAAGTATTGAGCCTGGCGGACCTAGTCTTGTAAATTCAAACGGCCCAGCCTAGTCCAGACTTAACAGGCAGATAGGGAAAATCGGCCCAAGTCGGGCCCAGCTTGATCAATTGGTTGGCCAGATTGGACTCGTTTGAATTTTGAAATTATAAATCCGGTCCGATCCTAATGCTCGACTGGTTTAAATTCAGGCCGGTTAAACGGGCTTAAATTTGAGTCGGGTAAATGGGTTTTAAAAAAAATGTTTTGTAAAAAATAAAATAACTAAATAAAACAAGATAAGTAATTATGAAATCTTAAATCTTCATAAATGAAAAAGAGTGCAATATTATTATTACATTAGACTCAAAGTACTTAATAATTAAAAAAAAGAAAGCCTAGTTGCCTACACTACTCGCCTCAGGAACATCACCGTTGAGGTATGAGTTCTCAAATTCTTGATTATGGGCTGTGTGTTGCATTCGTTGAGCAGCATGCTCCCAATCTCTAAGACATGTTAACCTCTACCAAAACTGTGTTACCGTTGCAAGACTTGCAACGGTCACATTTTTCCCTCTTTTAAAAAGAAATTTTTTTTTTCTTTTGTTTTAAACGTTGCAGTCTTTCCTTTTTTTGGCCCTCTGTTATTGTTGCATTGCAACAGTCTTCTTCCTCTTTTTTTTTTTTTTTTCTTTTGGGTTTGTTTTGAAAGCAGTTCTTTCTTTTTCAAATGAAAGGTCAATATTATACAATATGTATTTATATTATATGAAATTTCTAATCATTATAATATAATATTAATATTTATTACTACATCTTTCCAAAAAAAAAAAACTATGGCATGAAAAAATATAAATTACTACATATTTTAAATGATTTATAGTGTACAAAATTTACAAACACATCAATATAATATGTTTGAAAAAAAAAAAAAAAAAGCGGGTTGGCGGGTTGGGTTTTGGGCGGCTTGACCGAATGGGCTAAATGGACAAGTCAGGCTGGCCTCAAAATTTTGGCCCAACCAGACCCTAATGATTGCATTGGGCCGAGGATGGGCCCAACATGTAACGGGCCAAAATTGTGGGCTTTGAGTTGGTCCACTTAATCCGGCCCATATTTACAGCTCTAGGTGGACCCGAAGCCCAGCATGCCAACCCGCCCTTTTTTTTTTTAGCAACATATTATAAATTGATAATGATGTGTTTGTTAATTTTGTACTGTAAAATCATTTTAAATATATATAGTAAATTTTTTTTGAACTTGTAATTTATATTTTTTTTCTTGAAAAATATAGTAATATATCTAAATACATATTGTATAATATGGACCTTCGAAGAAAGACCTGTTTAAAAAAAAAAAAAAAGAAAGAAAGGAAAAAATTGTTGCAACTTGCAATGCAGCAGTAAACGTAACAAGGAGAGGGAAATAAAAAAAAGACGTTGCAAGTATTGCAACGGTAACAAAAAGAACCAAAAAAAAAAAAAAAAAAAAAAAGAGAGAGAGAGAGTGATGTTCTGACCGTTGCAACGGTGACAAACTTTTCAGCCAAAGCCCAAAAAATGCGGCAGCTGCCAGCAAGGGGCAACGGTCATTGAACCGTTGCTCCTTAATAATTCTCTTTCATTTTTTTATATAATCTTTAAAGCCTATTTACCCGACTCGAATTTAATCCCATTTACCTGATCCGAATTTTAAGCCCGTCGAGTTTTAGGGCTAGATTAGGTTTATAAATTCAAAGTTCAAGCAGGTCCAATTCGGCCCGGTAATTAATCAAGTTGGTTTGGCCCAATTTTCCCTTTCCATCTGTAGGGGGGTCGGGCTGGGCCATTTAAATTTATAGGACTAGTCAACTAGTTTGTGATAAAAGAAGACAATAAAAGAAGAAACATTTTGCATCCTACCAAAAATTTTTTTTTTCCTTTTTGCTTTACGATTATGAATCATAAAAGTATACGTATCTATAACACATATATAAAAGGGGTCGATACCTTCATTCAGCTGCTAACTTGTTTGCTTTATGGGACAGGTGCCAACTTAGAGTGTATTTAGTTGCTTCAAGAAACTGATAGTTACTTTTTGTTTGGTTCGGTTTCTTTTGCTTATTTCTTAATTGTACTTTTTGTAAATAGAGAGTAAGAGCCTTGTAATGCTGAGTAAGGGGTAGTTAGGCACTTGTCATGCCCTCCTCAAATCTACAATCACCTGCTTCACCATTAATATCCCATTAATAAATGCAAATTTTGGGCTTCAATTTTTTGCCTATTGAAAAACAATAAATTTGCACTGTGATTTTTTGCTTCAGCGCTAATTCCCAATGGTAATTCCTTTTAAAAAAAAAAAAATCTCTCTTTCAGAAAAAGAAAATATTATAAAAAATGAATATGCGTCGACATAAGGTAACATTCGGCTTATTCAAAGTTATTCATATTGTATTTGAATTTTAAACCTTATTTATTTAACTGACTATTAATTAACATTTGTGAGTTTTAATAACTTTTAGAGTCATTTGAAGATGATGTTTTGAAGGTTGGAAATAAGTTGAGTTTTAAAAATGTACGTTTAGTAAAAATGAACTGTTTGGAGTGAAAAAGTGTGAAAACTTAAAATTTGTTTGGAAAAAAAAAATCACTATCAATTTTGTTTCATTCTTTTGAAAACTTTATGCAATTGAAATTTTTTTTTCTCAATTGGAGTTGAAATAATAAAGTTATGGACTTTTAAAATTTGAGTTTATAATAGATAATTAGAAAGATAAATAATGAAAAGTAATTTTGAGTTAAAGAAAAATACATAAAAAAAAAAAAAACATTTAGAGATGTATTTCGAGATCTGCCCCCACACACCCCTTACTCTCTATATCAAAATAAATTTACAAGTTGAAAATGACAATATAAATCTTTCATTCCATACTGATGTTATCTTTGAAATTGATGACAATTTTTATTTAATATAATTGATATCATTGGTCATGATAAATTTTTTCTTTCGTTTACAGGTGAGTCATCAAAACAAGCGAGTAAAAGGTCAAAACATGATTCTTCCACAACTTGGACATGTATAAATTTTAATATTTAGTTTTGTAATGATTTTCAAATTTTTATTAATAATTATACTATTGTAGATAACATAGAATGTGAAATATATTTTCTACTATTTTTTTATTATTTTTTTATTATTTATTTATTTTTTTTTCAGGAACTGGCCATAGAAGAAGAATAGAGAAATATCAGATAACAGAAATTATTGTTGAAGAAGCAGATAAATTAAACGGCCGATCTTTAGTAAATATAGTAATGCAAAAATATTTTCATATTTTAATTGTGAATAATATTTCTGAAGAATTAGAAGGCTTAAATATTTCAATATCAGAACACCACTTCTTAACCTTGCAGAAAAGAGAAAACTCTCTTGAACTCATCCTTGTAACTTATTGTCAATAACAATGCACGAATAGACTAATCGACATAATGGATTTTTTTTTTTTTTTGGAATTTCAATTTATTCGTGTCATTTCCAGAGGCTAGAGGATTCTCCGTTTGCCGCTTGCCATTAAATCCCGATCTTAACTTTTGTTTAAGGTATGAACTCTCTTCTTCGATTGAGGTTTTTTTTTTTTTTGGGGGGGGGCGCTAATGAGAACATTGTGAGTTTACTTGATAGTAGAAAATCTGTGATCAAATCGGCTGTTGATGCAAATGACTCTGGAAATTTCGGTTATGGAAATGAATTGATATAGTCATGATGTGAATCGTGTTGCTTGTGCTAGATTGTTTGGATTTCAAATGCAGTTACATTTGTTTTTCATGGGCGTTTTTGTGTGAGGACTCATGAAATGTTGACAATTTTTCGTTCTTTCACCGAAGAGTAATCCTGATAGTCTGGGTGACGGCAAGGATGATGCTTCTGAGGCTCTAGCACATGCATTGCATCAGAAGGTTTTGCTTCTTGCAGGAAAGAGAGAACTCTCTGGAACTCATCTTTGTAACTTATTGTTTTTTGATAAATGCTCATCTCTGTAACTTATATATTTGTAATCTTTGTAACTTATTGTTAATACATTTATATGCTTTCCAATATTTATGTCAAATATGTACATATACTTACGCTTAAATTCTTATATTAGATATAAATTTATATTATACAGACATATATATATATATATATATATATATATATAATGCGTGAAGAGACTAAAAGAGAAAATTTTAACACAACAGCACGTGCAAAGGCACATGCATTGTCTACTAGTTTATTGAAAAAATTGTCGTGAAACGAATATAGAGTAGTCAATACAGTACTATCTAGCTAGTCCACTCTTTGAGCATCTTTAATGTAATATTAAATCATTATACTAATGGTAACTCTTGATATTTAGATGAAAAACGTGATCTCGTATGTGTGATCTTTGATGTTTAATTTACTATATACTAAATTTTGTAATAAATTTATCATAAGATATTGTCAATGTCAATTTAACATTTGATTCTTATATGTTGGTATCTTTACTTTTTTATATATGTAATTGATGAAACATTTATATTTCAAATTTTTTAAACAGAAAATTAGACTAAGTGGCCTGTTTTGGTCACCCAATCCTGTTTTGGTCACCCAATCTAAGAGAGATGACCAAGTTTTTATTTTATTTTATTTTGTTTTGTTTTTTATCATTTAGCAAAATCATCATTTGTCAATTTTTTACAAATTTGATCAATTAGTGATTGACTTTGAAAATTAATTATTTACATTATGATCAATTAGTGATTGACTATCTCTAATTGATCATTTAAGAAAATCGATTGAACATTTAAGGAAAAATGACCTTTTAACTGAATTTTAAAAAACTTTGGCCATTTGTTGAAAAACTTCTTAATAAGAGGCTATATAGCTTTAAATCCCTTATTTAAACTCTAAAAATCACTTTTATTAATTTCAAAAGATAATAATGATGATAAAAAATAGAAATAATACTAGAAATAATATTATGCATTGGAAAATAAAGTATGATAAGACTTTTTTTTTTTTGGTAGTAAATTTAGCATTGTTATAGATGAATACAGTGAAGATGATCTTAGCTGTGATTGGGTTTGTTTGTTTTTTTTGTTTTTTTTTTCCTCCGGTACTACTCTTTTTTTTTTTTTAATTATTCAGATGGCATATATCTCGTGGACCTTTTCCGCAAAGTACGTACATATATAGAAATCAGCTTCACACATCTTAATTAATTGCTTTAACTACGGTTGTTCGTTTCAGTAACATTGAGTTAATGCACGTATATACGCGTCCAGGAAGGACATACTGTTCTTTGTAAAAGGTGCAACTGGTCGCTACCCAAATATAGAAACGGGGGACAAAATACAGCTCACATGAAATTAAACACTTTGGTTTTGTGGTTGGAATATATCTCGGAACAAATCATTACCCATCTATATATACAAACCAAAAAGGAAAAAAAATAAAAATAAAAAAGATAAAAGAGAAGTGACCTTAAAACAGGATTTTGAGAAAGAAGGATACATAGTTCATTTTTCACCCATAATCTTCAATTTCAAGAGCACTCTCATTTTGTCTTTTATATTTTAAAAACTCTCATTTTGCTTTTTAAATCTTGAATTTAATCTTAATCCTTCTATTAGAATTTTAGTTAAAGTAGATGAAGGAAAAATGAACTAACTGCAGTGATGTGATTTTTTATCGTATGTTTTTAATAGAAATCCTAACAGAATAGTTTTAATAAGACTTGTTTCCTTATTTTTTCCATTTGTTTTTAAATTAAAATTTCAATAGAAGAGGTAAGATAGGGTTAAATTTAAAGTTCAAGGGTGCAAATGAGTGTTTTTAAATTAGAAGATAAAGTGAAAATAATTCTAAAATTCAGGGACATAATTTAGATTTATATATATCCCATGTTTCAACCAGCTGTTACAAAACAAGAATTAAAATAATTTTCAATAAATGAGGTCGTTTATAAATCTAGTCTCGTAGGTGAGAATTCGACCGCACATATATTATCTCAAAAGTAATGGGATGTATTGTAACTTTACTTGAAAAGGTCCTCCCGTTAATTAAATAGGCACACTTACCCCTCATAAATTCTTAGCTCAAAAATGGTTTAAAAAGGGGAAACAAAGAAGGAAAAACAGAGAAATTCTGAAAACAAAGATATGGATATATATTGGATGGTTGGGGGTTGGTAGTTGATGCCAGTGAGGTAGAATAATGGCATAATATTTATATACACACATATACATATACATATACATATACATATATATGTATGTCCCAGTCTCCTGATCTCTAAATGATAGAAATCAACTGAGACATCACCATGTGAACATCTTTAATTCGATTGCTGGCCGGGGCCTAATTGGGATTGAAGAAAAGAAGAGAAAGTCGAGTTCAGTTGTAGACCATATCCACATGTCCAATGCGAAGAACTATGCTTGAAGATGCACTTTCTAATTTGTACCAATGTGTTTGGCCCCAAAACGTATCAAAATATATACCTTTTTTTTTTTTGGACATTCTAATAATTCACACTTACAATTGTAGAGATTGAAATTAGGAGGATATCCCTATTTATATTATTTATATTACTAGAGAAAATTGGGTGTAAAGTCATGTTTTGAATACTTCGTTATAATTTTACTCTCTCTAATATTGAAATTGATAATTTTAATGTTATGAAATGACAAAATCATCAACTTTGTAATGATAGACACAAGTAAAAGCAGGAATCAAATTTATGTCATTCTTGCATATAAGCCCCTCTACTATTATGAAGCAAGAAGAAACAAGAAGATTAATTAATAGAGAGATTCCGATAGAGCTATTTAATTAAGTTATTATCAAGATTAATTAATTAATTAATTATAAGGTAATTAATGTGTTGGTTCAAAGGACTTGTATAACACAGAGCCAAGTGGTGGTTTTTCCTAGCAATTCAAGCTGTTTTAACGTTCGTATTAAGATTAGTTAATCCACGTACGGCGGGACTTATTAAATGGTGTGTTTGTTTATCATCAATCTCAAAAACTGTACTTACGAGAACTTCATGCTATTTCATTTGTTGAATCATGATGATTAACGGAGTCGCTCCTCTGAACAATGATATTTCTAATTAGGAGTCTAATAATCAAAATTACATCTCTAAGTATGTTTTATCTATCATTGCTGAGTTAATCTGGACGGCATCCTTGTAATCTAAGCTCCTCCGATGAGGAATATTGTCCTTAATATTCCAAAAGTTGATACGGATTCTATAAGTATTGGCCTGTTAGTTGATGAGGTTTAGGATCAAGATGTTTACAATTTCACTTATGGTCTTACTAAATTTATGTACTAATAAAGTTGAGGGGGGATACAAAGACACCACTAATATTAAAAAAAAATAAAGATTTTAAAAAGAGACGTGCCAAATATGTTAAGTGTCATAAACTTTATGGAGAGATAAGATTCAAGTATATCCATATCCTCTTGTTTATTTCAACATATGTATATAAATATTTTCGATGATTTAAAAAAAAAAAAAAAAAAAAAAAGGGAAGGTTTTCGAACCATCGGTTTCCAAACCCAAAATGAGTTCAAGCCCAGAGAGCCATTTACCACACAAATAAAAAGAAAAAAAAAATCTTTTCTTTGATTTGTCACTTTAAAGAGGGATATTTATTTATTTATCATAATTATTGTTTTCGTTATATTTGTTATTTATAATTCTAAAGTTAGGACATCATATAGGGCAGAAAAGAACTATGTCGTTTATCGCAAATATCAGTGACATTACATGAATATAGCTTTATGAGGCATTAGTACTTCAGCAGCTGAGTGTCTCCATGTAATAATTCGGTTATAATCAATAATTAGTTTTTCTACTTATTCTATCTTGTCTGCCTCTTGAAAATTCTCTCTCTCTCTCTCTCTCTCTGTGTCCACGGGACTTTAAAACTTACTTCAATACAATAATGATCATAGTAATACAAATAATAATACTAATAATAATAACAATAATAATAATAACATTAATAATGATAATAACAACAATAACATAATAATAACGACGACGATTTTCAAGTGGTTCTTTTGGATTATTGATTTTTGTTTCATATAATTTCCTGCCGGGTTTTGATCTACCAGTCTGTCTGGCGTGGTTTCTTATACTATACCAGAAAACACATTAGCCTTTTATAAAATGATCATTCATATCATATCACATGAATATTGAACAGTCGTAAGAGTTTAAAGTGCTACATATACTTGCTGGGTTACACTACAAGAAATTGAACTTACAGCGACCAGACTTTCCGCGACCAAAAAAAATTTGGTCTCTGAAGATCAGTTTCCGCGACCAAAATTTTGGTCTCAGAAGGTAAGAATCTTCAGCGACCAATAAATGACCTTCCGGGACCAAAATTTGGTCCCGGTAGATAATCTTCTGGGACCAAAAAAATTTGGTCCCGGAAGGTACCCCACTCCTGCACAAAACCGAGACTAAAGTTTTTTTGGTGGCCGAAAATGACCTTCCGGGACCAAAATTTGGTTCCTGTTGGTCGGTTTCAGGGACCAAAAAATTTTGGTCCCCGAAGCTCCCCCTCTCCTCCACAAATCCGAGACCAAAGTTTTTTGGTGGCCGAAAATGACCTTCCGGGACCAAAATTTGGTCTCTGTTGGTCGGCTTCCGGGACCAAAAAAATTTGGTCCCGGAAGGTCCCCCTCTCCTCCACAAATCTGAGACCAAATTTTTTTGGTGGCCGAAAATGACCTTCCGGGACCAAAATTTGGTCCCTGTTGGTCGCCTTCAGGGACCAAAAAATTTTGGTCCCCGAAGCTCCCCCTCTCCTCCACAAATCCGAGACCAAAGTTTTTTGGTGGCCGAAAATGACCTTCCGGGACCAAAATTTGGTCTCTGTTGGTCGCTTCAGGGACCAAAAAATTTGGTCCCGGAAGGTCCCCATCTCCTCCACAAATCCGAGACCAAATTTTTTTGGTCCCTGAAAATGACCTTCCGGGACCAAAATTTGGTCCCTGTTGGTCGCCTTCAGGGACCAAAAAATTTTGGTCCCGGAAGGTCTTCCTCTCCTACACAAAAAAAAAAAAAATTGCACAAATCCGAGACCAAATTTTTTTGGTCCCTGAAAATGACCTTCCGGGACCAAAATTTGGTCCCTGTTGGTCGCCTTCAGGGACCAAAAAATTTTGGTCCCGGAAGGTCCCCCTTCCTCCACAAATCCGAGACCAAATTTTTTTGGTCCCTGAAAATGACCTTCAGGGACCAAAATTTGGTCCCTGTTGGTCGCCTTCGGGACCAAAAAATTTTGGTCCCCGAAGGTCCCCACTCCTCCACAAATCCGAGACCAAATTTTTTTGGTCCCTGAAAATGACCTTCTGGGACCAAATTTTGGTCCCTGTTGGTCGCCTTCAGGGACCAAAAAAATTTGGTCCTGGAAGGTCCCCCTCTCCTACAAAAAAAAAAAAAATTGCACAATAAAATATTAAAAATGGAATTTTAATTTTTTGAATGAATATGTATTTAAGAAAAAAAAATAGAGAAAATATAACATGAACACTTTTTTATAAAAAAAATATATACGGCAATAAATTAAAGTTTAAAATATGTTTTTAAAGTTTTAAAAATCAATTAAAAAAAATCAAGTGTAGCTATAAAAATTTTTACTAATTACAAGAGGGTTTAAACATTTTAAAAAATATAAAGATATGTGCAACGTGGAGATCAACTGGAACTTACATTTTGCAATATTAATGAGTATAAACATATTTAATTAAATAAAAAAAATTTGAAGGATGTAGAATAATGTTTCAAATCTTCAATGGGAAGATGTTAAATTAAAACTTATGGGGCACAACTTCTTTATTCGAAATTTCAATATTGATAATTTCATAAATTGAAAATTAAAAATATATATTACAGAAGAAAACTAAAATTTAATTAAAATAAGAAACGAAAATGCTACCTTGGAATTTTCCTTCTATCAATTTTTATATAAAATATTTTCTACCTTGGAATTTTCCTTCTATCAATTTTTATTTAAAATATTTTCTACCTTGGAGTTTGATAGAAAATACATTATATGAATTAGGATTATATAATTTAAGATTTACTTAGGATTATCTTTATCTCTTAGTGTTATTTTAAATATTAAAAATTGCATTTAATTTAGGATTTTGAATCATAATTATTTTAGGATTTATCTCATCTAAAGAAGACATTTACCTTTATTATCTTGTTTATTTTTATTTTTTTTTTCAAATTTAACTTCAAGAAAGTTTTAAAAAAGATGGTCGATAGAAGTGAATAGATGATTGGATAGAGGTTTCTACTCTTTTTTTTTTTTTATTCGTTTGTATTCTTTTTTAAATAGATTATATGAATTAGGATTACATATTTTAAGATTTAATTAGGATTTTCTTTTTCTCTCAGTGTTATTTTAAATATTAAAAATTACATTTAATGTATTAGTTAACTAATAATATGTATTAACTAAACTACTACTACCTATTAAACTTAGTGTTACAATTTGGTGTATTGTTATTTATTGCTACAAATCAAGATTGACATTTCGTTCTAATTAGATGTACATAATTAAAAGGTAATTTATCCCTTAAAAAATATAAGGATAATTTATCAAAACTAAAATTTAAGAGCTAATTTACCAATCATGAAAAAAAAAAATGACATGAGAAACAGATGTTTACAAACATCTTTTCTTTTACTCCTATTATTCCCATTTGCTGTTCTGATCCCCCCCAAAAACCCCCTCAAATTCGAAAACCAAAATTGGTTGCCTCTCACTTCCTCTCCCTCCCGCGCTATCTCACTTTCTCTCCCTCTCGCCGCCCAAATCCCTTTCTATATTTCTCTCCCACTCTCACTTCCCTCTCTCGATCTTTCTTTCCTTAGATCGATTCACTGTCTGCCACTCTCTTACTTCCCCAAATCTGAAGTTCCATCCCGTCACCTCCCCTCTCCAATTCCTTCAAATCTAAAACCTTATTTTGGTTGCAAAAATGTTGGCGGGAAACGAAAAATGCTGTCTGGAGCTGGAGTAGTATTTTTCCTGTTCTTCTTCTTCGTCCAAATCTCACCGCCTCTTCCCTTCGTTCGTCCGCTTCTTCTTCCTCGTTCCCTCGCCCAGAGATCCCCTCTCGTTCGCAGACTTCCTCCAGTCTCCGCCGCCCCAAAATCCGCCTCCGGCCCCGGCACCGCCTTCCGTTTCTACTTGCTCGCAGCCAAGTTCCAGGTTTGTGGTTAAGTCATTTTCACAAATTTCTACTTTTGTCTTCTCTGCAGATAGAGAGTTCTAAATAACCGAAAAGAAAAAAAAAAACCCCAAATCCCTCGTTTCGAAACCCTTGATTTCGATTTCGATCGGAAGAAGAAGATGCAGATTTTCGTGAAAACACTGACTGGGAAGACCATCACTCTCGAGGTCGAGAGCAGCGACACCATCGACAATGTCAAGGCTAAGATCCAGGTCCACTTCTAGTTTTTTTTCCCCCTTTTCTCTTTGTTTTGGGGAAAAGATTTGATTTTTTTTCCCCTGTCTCAATTGGCGATTCTGTTTGTTTGGATGGAAAATCCTCAAATTGGGTGTTGCCTTAGGGTTTGTAGCAGTGCTTTGCCGTTTTGTTTAGAGGTTTTTTTCCGCTGTTCTTTTGGGGCTCAGGCTCTGGATTTTCTGGTTTGATCCTTTGCAGATTCTAACTTCTGAGAGAGCTTTTAATGTTTTTGTACTGAGAAATCACTGGTTTTTCTTGTGTTAAAGTAGTTATGAATATCATTTTCATGGTTATTAATCTTTTTCATTAGCGCTTTATCGGTGTCTTTAGGATGACTTGTGTGCGTATAGCCATATATATACTTATATTGTGTGTATATATTATTTGGCCTTTTTTTTTCCTGCTTTTTCTTTTATTTCATATATATGTATATATGCATGGGTTGTGTGTATATCTATTCTTTGGCTTTATTTTTACTGTTTATACATACATATATGTACACACACACACACACGTATACACGAATTCTGTTATGAGTGAATTTGGGGGTTTCAGGACAAGGAAGGAATTCCTCCGGATCAGCAGAGATTGATTTTTGCTGGGAAGCAATTGGAAGATGGGAGGACTCTTGCGGATTACAACATTCAGAAGGAGTCAACTCTCCATCTGGTTTTGAGACTTAGGGGAGGAACTATGATCAAGGTCTAGACTCTCACCGGGAAAGAAATCGAGATCGACAACGAGCCGACCGACACCATCGATAGGATCAAGGAAAGAGTTGAGGAGAAAGAAGGGATCCCTCCTGTGCAACAGAGGTCTGCACTTTCTTTATTAATATTGTACAATTTTAGATTAAGCAATGAGGCAGATTAGTTTAAGTACGATTATTTCAGATTTTTTTCATTTGGGTTGATAATAGCATGATTTAGATTATACTGCCTGTGGAATTATCTTGAGACATTGAGGAATTTGGACAAAATCATGGGCTAATAATGCGTTTGAGATGTCGTTTTACCTTGTCCCGTTCTTAATATGATACTGATATTATTGTTCTGCGTTTTCGTTTGTACCCATTTATGCACTGCTGGAAGTATAACTTAATTGGCTTGTCTATCATTTGAGTGCATAATATTTTAGAGACTTACAGTTTCATTCTGTTTTCTTTGGTTTTAAAACGAATTGAGTTATAAAAGAAAAAAGGAAAAAAAAAAAAAAAAGCTTGAAATAGCTTCATTCTAATGTACTGTATTTACCATCATTAGGATGTTCTAAAGCACATTGCAATTTTTCTATGGTTTTGATTTCTGCCATATACTACTGAAAGCTTGTTTCCTCTGATAATTGTTTTTAACAAACTACGTAGTTCTGGCTATCTTATGAAGTAGGCCAGTTTGTGATCCGTGTTTGTTTCTCGTTTCCTAGAGTAAATGTGAAAATCTATATTTTTAGATTGTGATCCGTGTTTATCATTATTTATTTATTTTCCTTTTTTGGTCTTTTACTAACACATTAAATCATTTTGTTCGTTTATGTTTTATTTATATGTTTTATTTATATTTTTTGTATCTTAGTGGAAATTTTATTTCCTAAAGAAGTTACTTGAGGTCCTTAAAAGTTTGCTGAGGCCTGGTTCAAGGCTATGCATGTGTACATGTACAGTCAATAAACTAATCCTTGTAGAGAAGGAAGTAGAAGGAAAATGTCAGATTGTAAATGCATTAGAGAGGATTTACAAAAGAAGTGAGGACAAGGACATTTCATGGGTCCAAAATCTTTGGCATTCTTACTTACGTTGTTTAGTAACGAGCTTATCAGTTTTCACTTCCAACCATCATTCTTTGTTGCCTGTTAGACTCATAGTTTGTCATAGTATTTATCAAACTGCATCCCGAATCTTAATTTTTGGTGCAAGTAGATGCTCTTTTTTATAGCCAATTAATAAATTACCACAAATAAAAAGTATTTTGTATCATTTACAGGGTGTATGCATTGGCTTGAGTGAAGTAATGGGAAGTGCGGGTAAAAGTCAGTTATTAAGTTTCATGGACGAGCTCATCCCAACTATCCGAACTGCACTTTGTGATAGGTTTTGTGTATCTCTTTGTTTTTTTATGCAAAATAGAATACCCTTTTCATTTTCCAGAGTTCATTTAATTTTTTAATCTGCTGACAGCACACCTGAAGTTCGAGAATCTGCAGGCTTGGCATTCAGCACTCTCTACAAGTTGCTTTTTTCTGATTCCCTGTATCAATTTGATTGTTTGATTTTTAAGTCTTTTTATCTAAAAATAATAAGTAAAATCTCTTAATGTAGAGTGCTGGAATGCAAGCAATTGATGAGATTGTTCCAACACTTCTGCATGCTTTGGAGGATGATGAAACTTCTCATACTGCTCTTGATGGCCTGAAGCAAATCTTGAGGTAAAATGTCCTTTTACACATAATCTCTTTCCCCTAACAACAAACACACACACACACACACACACACACATTTATGCAGTATTCAACGACTAAAGACACATTTATGTTTTACTTCAACGACTAAGTTATTGTGTTTGATTTCTGTTTCAGTGTCAGGACATCAGCTGTTTTACCTCATATTTTGCCCAAGCTGGTCCATCTACCCTTTTCGTATGTTTTTCCTTCTCAAGTTTTGTTTGTTTTAAATTTGCTTTTTACTGGCCCCTGATTTGATTTTTGGTTATGTTCAGTGCCTTCAATGCACATGCTGTTGGTGCTTTAGCTGAGGTTGCTGGGCCTGGTCTTAATGCTCATCTTAGCATGGTTCTTCCTGCTCTACTTTCTGCAATGGTTGGTGATGACAAGGTATGTTAGTAGAATTTCACCTTCATGTTTTCCGAGGTTCCTCTTATTTGTCCCCATTATATTCCTTGGCATTTAGTAGTACAGTCTTTACATAGATATATGTTCCTTGTAGGATGTTCAAACTTTGGCTAGGGAGGCTGCAAGACATCCTTTACTAGTAAAAATCATACTCTGATGCTAATTTGAGTTGTGTTTTTGTGAAAGTAATTTAATCTCAATCATCATGTTTTTTAACGTACAGGGAGGACCAGTTCTCATACCAGGATTTTGTCTGCCAAAAGCACTTCAGCCATTGCTTCCTATATTTCTTCAAGTATTCCCTCACTTTTTGATCCCTTTGTATTGAACCATATGCAATAGAACTTCTTGTTCTGTTTTCTGTGACTGTACCAACTTTTCTTTCCATCCTTGGTGAGGTTTGACAACGAAGGTCTTAGTTGAGAACATTGTTCAGGAGCATTATTTCTTTCTTCCATTTTTCTGCCTTCTAGGCAGCATATCCTCGAATCAGGGTGGATATTGGTCTGATTCTTTGTTGTGGTACGTCTATTGCATTATTAGTCTAATGCTTGTCTAGTTAGATCTGATTTTGGTTTTTTCCCTTACAGGGTTTGATAAGTGGATCTGCTGAACTAAGAGAGCAGGCAGCAGTTGGTCTTGGAGAACTGATTGAAGTGACTAGTGAACAAGCATTAAAGGAGTTTGTCATCCCAATTACGGGGTTTGTGCCTCTGAATTTTGTACATTGTAGATAATTGACATAATTTTCAAGTTTCATCTTTGAACGGTTGCTTACAGAAGTCTATTCTTGCTCTTGAAGTGCTAAAACTTGTAGAACTCAATTGTGTGTTTTTCTTTTTCCTTTGAATTGGGGGGTGGGGGAATTCAAAGTCTACACCTCATGGTGAAGTCCATTGTGTTTCTAATTTCTCCTTTTTGCTCGTTTAATGACATGATGTTTGGACCTTCCCTTTTGGTACATGTTACACCATGCTGGAACCTTTACAGAAGTAACATAGCGCCCAGAAAAATTGGAACATACCATTTTTGTTTGTTTTGTAATTTACTTTATTAAAAAGGTGATAAGATACACATATGTGTTTATATATATGTACATATATTTTTTCCTCTTTAGATACGTCTGCATATGTATGTCTCTGTGCATGCGCAAATGTGTGTGTGTGTGTGTGTGGGTATCCATGTATACAGAAGAAGCACATAAACTACTAGGGGTTAACGTATTCCTTTAACAAAACATTTGGTACTTATGTTAGATTTTGTTTTGATTATACTTTACTTTTGTTTGATACCTATTATAATTAAACATTTGGTAGATAAAAAATTTTAGTTAAACAGGTTGTAAATGATTACTGTGATTATTACTGTTGAGAATATGTGACTATGCTCAACAGCTGTAAATATTCCTGTTATTAAAAAATTTTGGTCGCTCAAACTTTCGGTGACAAAAATATTTGGTACCTAAAAAATTTTGCAAAATACGTTTTGCTAATGAATAAATTTGAATTTTTTCAAAAAGCAACGGAGACCAAATTTTTTGGTCTTGGATTTTTTTTTTTTTTAACACCAACAGGGACCAAATTTCTTTGGTCGCAGCTTTTTGATAGACCAACGGAGACCAAATTTTTTTGGTCTCAGATTCCTCTGTGACCAACGGAGACCAAATTTTTTTGGTCTCGGATTCTTCTACGACCAACGGAGACCAAATTTTTTTGGTCTCGGATTTTTCTGCGACCAACGGAGACCAAATTTTTTTGGTCGTCGATTATGACCTACGGAGACCAAATTTTTTTGGTCTCCGATTCTTTTGTGAGCAACGGAGACCAAATTTTCTTGGTCGCCGATTTTAACCTACGGAGACCAAATTTTTTTGGTCTCGGATTCTTCTCTGGCCAACGGAGACCAAATTTTTTTGGTCGCGGATTTTGACCTACGGAGACCAAATTTTTTGGTCGCCGATACCTAGTGGGACCAGCTTTCGGAGACCAAATGGCGACCAAAAATTTTTGGTCGCGGAAGGCAACGGAGACCAAAAAATCAACTTTCCGGGACCAATTTTTTGGTCTCCGAAAGTGAAAATTCTTGTAGTGTTAGTGGATACTTTTTGAAAAGCGAAGGCAGTAGTCAAAGTCACCGAGTGGAAGCTAAAAAGAAAAGGCTTACAAATTTGAGGTAATTTCTCCATTTTTAATCCTCACTAGTACAAAGAAATTATTAAGTAGGCCTGGTTTTTTATTTATTTATTTATTTATTTATATCCATATTCCTTTTAAGTTGAGTAATCAATTAATAAGCAATTCCACAGAATATGGTAACAGTAGATTAATATCCTCAAAGTCAATCTCTTAAAACTAACTCGTACATCACGAATATTTTTCTTACTAATAATATATGCAGAAGTGCGCTTGAAGATGCACTTTGACGCAATATTCTCCGCGACAGTCGCCTTGGAAAATTAGTAAGAGAGAGAGAGAGAAGCAAGGAAATCAAAGTAATATTGGTACGTGTCGGTGCGTGGCCCATTAGGTTTTTCAGAGTAGAATCCAATGTGTGATAAATTTGAAAAATGTAACTTCAAGCTGAATGCCGTATTTATATTGGTATACATCACCAAATATTTCAAGCGGACTTTCCTTAATTATATTCGAGTGACATGATTAGCTTCTTTTATTTGCAGATTAAACTAAATAAGTAATATGCCATATTATGCTAATCGGAAACTAATTAATAGGTCCTCAAAACATACATGTATATATATAATGTTTAACCATTAATTTCCAATAACGTGTGAAATTTATATGTAAAAATTTAAAATTGACATTTGGACGGAAAGACTATATTCTCCAAATTAGATCATCTTCAATGTAATTAATGTTAAACATCGATGATATTACATAACTTTAAAAAGTGTGAAAATAGCATCCTGATATGCTATTTTATTTTGTCTTAATACATAAAGTTGTTTTAAATATATATCTACTTTTTTTTTTTTTTTTTTATCATAGTGTCACAGTGGTTTGTTAAAAAAGTTGAAACATCAAACATAGAAATCCAATGTCAAATTTAATATTTGTTTATTTGATGTCAAATTTGCATTCAAGTATAGCATTTACTAAATTTGACACAAAATGCAACATTGCATTGAAGAGTAGTTTTTTCACCCAAAAGATCAAAAATTTAGCATTGACACCTCAAATTGACACTATCTTTATTTGATAATTGTTATATCTGGTGTTAAATTTGCTAGCAAAAAATTGAAATTTGGTTGTTATCACCTATTGATTGCTATTTATGTATTGCTTAAATATTAAAAGTTTAATTTTTATAATTTTTAAAACTTTATAATGATGAGAACAAATATATATATATATACCATTAAAAACTACACAAAATATATGAGACAAAATAATATAACATGGAAAATATATTATATATTCTTGCACTTTTTATTGATAGATATAAACCTTTTTTTTTTTATGACAAAAGTTCGTCTCTTTTCTTTCCTTTTATTTTATAAACTTATTTCTTTTCTTTTTTGCAATAATATCTCTTGGATGGGAAAATAAAGATGGTGCTAAAAAGACACTGAAAAAATCAGGATGTCATGGTGTACTTATTGATTTTTATCATCATCATTTATTAGGAGAAAAGATAAATGCAACATTGTCCTTCAGAGATAGGAGATATATTGGTCTAATATAATAAAATTTAAGTGGCACACATTGCTCGTATATGCCAAGCACTGTTAAATCTCCACCATGCATGATACTGTGTGAACTCCATGATTTGAGCTTCCAAGCACTCATAACTTTAATGTCCATGCGGGGATCATGGTATATAATTTGTTAATTTTTTAAAACATGTAATTATAAACAAAGTCAATGCAATAACAATGGCCTAATTATTATAATAATATAGGACAACCCATAAAACTTGTAACAACTTATAACAAGTTAAGGGCTGAATTTCAAAAATGTCGTTTCCAGTAATATCGGTGCATACTGGCCTAATGTTTGTATATTCTATGTATATTGTATCAATCTTGAATTCAAACTTTAATCAACGGCCCTGAGAAAATATAACATGAAGTTGCTTTGATTTGACTTTGTTAGGCTAAAGAGCACGAGGAAGATCTAAAGCTCCTAATTTTGAAAACATTCTTCTTGAAAAACCCAAAAAAGTATTTTTGTCTCTCTTATATTAGTGTTATCTCGTCTTCAACCCTTTTTATTTATTTAATAAAAATCTATAAAGACTTATTAATAAGACGGAAAGTATGTAACTCAATTGATTACTCAAATTATAAACTCAATTAACTACTTGTTTGAAACCAAATCACCATGAAATAATGCAACAAATTAATATACTTAAATACTCGTTTAAAACAAATCCTTTTTTTTTTTTTTCTTTTTTAAGTTAAGGAGATGAAGAACTACAGACCCGTAAAGGAGAAAACAAATATAAAACATTCGTCACAATGAAAGTAACACAATACACGGCTATTCATGCCGATATCGATGGTGCTCCTAACACTGTCAAGTTAATGGTCATATGTTAATTTATAATTAAGTGTGGGTCAAACTCCAAGATTAGTTATGCGTTGATTTTCTTAAACAAATATGTTGCAAATAATTTGTACAAGACTTCTGGGCGTATGAGACACACACACATATATACATATATACATATATATACAGATTTATGATAGTTCGATATAGTTAGTTATTTCTCGAATTACAAAACACGACCGAGTTTGACAAATTTGGAGGGAAAACGTGGAAGTGATTTGACAATTATATCACTTCCACGTTTTCCATAATAATCGGTTGGCGCCAAACGCGTTCCGTTGTTGAAAAATCTAAGAAAGAACTTCAAAAACTTGGTCACAACACACAAATCACAACATAAACTCACCCTTATAAAAGGACACAAAAGCCTTAAGCTGTGTCACCACAAACAACATCGAACTTGCGTTAAACTCTTCCAAACTCAAAATTAGCACCACCCAAATCTTCTTCTACTACTCTCAAAAAAAGAACCAATACTCGTTTGTGATCAAGTTTTGTCAAACATTTGATCAGTATCCATGGCTAACAAGCTCTTCCTTTTCTCATTACTCTTGTTTAGTGCTGTCAATCTTTACTTCTTGGCCTCTCCATCCATTGCATACCAGCTACCTCCGAACCACCCCGTTCCGTCGGAAACCGTTTGCAAGTTCACCCCATACCCATCTTCTTGCAAATCTTTCCTCCCAAACAGGACAGCCAATGTCTATGACCATGCGAGGTTTTCGGTCATGAAATCTTTATCCCAGACCTTCAAATTCCAGAGGCTAGTGAACCGCTATCTCCAGCACCGCGCTGTTCTATCACAGTCCGAAATTGCGGCCCTCGAGGATTGCCAGTTCCTCGCGGGCCTAAATGTAGACTACTTGACGAGCTCAATCGGGACCATCAACGCGACGGGCGGCGCTCTCCCAACGTGGAAAACCGAGGACGTTCAAACGCTTCTCAGCGCCATCTTGACCAACCAGCAAACTTGCTGGGACGGCCTGCAATCGGCTTCTCCCTCGGGGAGTGTGAGAAACGTGCTTTTAGCTCCTGTGGCCAACGACACCAAGCTGTACAGTGTCTCTCTGGCTCTCTTCACCGAAGGTTGGGTTCCGAAGAAGGAGTTCCCGGGGGCGGCGCAATTAAAAAATCACAGGAAACTAAACCAGCGTTTGCCGTTAAAAGCCTCTAGCTTAATCAGACGCGGTCTCTATGACCAGTCTGTGACCAAGAGAAAATTGCTTCAAGTAAGCGATGGACAGAGTAAGCTCTTGGTGGCAGATGTGGTGACTGTCAGTCAGGATGGCACTGGAAACTTCACCACCATTAATGATGCGATCGCCGTCGCTCCGAATAAGTCAGCGGCTTCAAAAGGGTACTTTGTGATATACGTCAAGGCCGGGGTTTACGAGGAGTATGTATCGATCGAAAAGAAGAAGAAGTACTTGATGATGATCGGTGACGGTATCAATCAGACCATCATCACTGGCAACCGAAGTGTTGTTGATGGTTGGACGACTTTCAAGTCGGCAACATTTGGTAAGAACCCTAGTCTTAATTTTTAAACCGGCTACTGTTTAGAATTACCAAAAAACATAGGTGTAACACTTATTATCTCCAATTATTAAAAAAAAAAAAAAAGAAAAAGAAAGCACTTATAATCTCTGTAGTACTCTGTATAAATGTGATTAATATTAGAACTGACTATACAATTTATAATCCTCAGATATTAAGATGTCCTGTTTAGTATGCGTTTATTTCACGTGAAAGGATAAGAAAAACAAAACAGATGAACACCTTTTGCTTAAATATGAGGTTTGATAAGCCCACATATTATAGAGAATGAAAAAAAGATAATATCAATCCCAGCTCTCTTAATAATTTCACATATCATGATAATTAGTTAATAATTATTTTGTTTTGTAAAATGATATTTTAATGGACATAATGATAAGAGCGATTCTTATTCGTCCCTCTATTGTATAAACTAAAAAGGGAGTTGAATTATTTTTCATTCCAAATTTTTAATAGATAAGAGAGAATAAGCAAAATTTTTTTAAGAAAATGTAATACTTTTTTTTTTAATTGTTTACTTTCTTCAAATATCAATTAGTAGGGAGGAAAAAGAAGTAAATAATAATTTTTATTGACAAACAAATTGAAGTTAATGGTAAGTCTTAATAATATTTGAGGCAAATAACAAGAAATAGCGTATTTACCATAAGCAAATTTTCTATTTACTTAGAAAATTTACTAGTTAATTATTATAAATACTTTGAAAAATCTGTTATTTATTTCAATTATTAGTTGAAAACTGTTAATTATTATAATTCCTATTAGTAATATTACTATTCATTACGTTCCTCTAAGATTTGATAAACATACTAGTTTCACAGTTTCACGTCTCATTCTAACTTTTACGCCAACTATCTTGTTGCAGCCGTTGTTGGACCCGGTTTCGTCGCTATGAACATCACATTCCGCAACACGGCAGGGCCAAGCAAGCACCAAGCAGTCGCAGTCCGAAACGGCGCCGATCTATCCACATTCTACGGCTGCAGCTTCGAAGGCTACCAAGACACCCTCTACTCACATTCTCTCCGGCAATTCTACAGAGAATGCGACATCTACGGCACCGTCGACTTCATCTTCGGAAACGCGGCAGTCGTCTTCCAGAACTGCAACTTGTACGCCCGCCTTCCCATGACCGGCCAATTCAACGCCATCACGGCTCAAGGCCGGACGGACCCCAACCAGAACACCGGCACCTCAATTCACAACTGCACCGTCAAAGCCGCCGACGACTTGGCGTCGAGCAATGAAGGTGCCAAGACGTATCTGGGGAGGCCGTGGAAGGAGTATTCGAGGACGGTTTACATGCAGTCTTACATAGATAGTGTTGTGGATCCTGTTGGTTGGCGTGAATGGAATGGAGACTACGCGTTGAGCACATTGTATTACGCCGAGCATAATAACACGGGACCGGGATCGGAGACTGCTGAAAGAGTAACATGGCCGGGTTATCATGTGATTGACGCAACTGATGCTGCCAATTTCACGTTGTCAAGTTTCTTACTGGCTGATAGCTGGGTGCCTCAGACAGGAGTCGCTTACACCAGTGGGCTGATTTAAAACTGTTTGCCAGAATTGGTTGAATATTTAGTATGTTTTATGGCAATATTATTGCTAAAATCTGTTTTCTATATATACAAGTTGGGTACTTAAATTATTTTTTTATTGGAAAAAATAGAGAGAAAACAACTGTAATTTTATTTTAAACTAAAGAATATTATTTTTCATGTATTATTGTCGACAAATATCCAAATTACAAATAAAATATATATCTCTCTCTCTTTCTTAATATTTCGGCACTTTTTATTTTTTAACTAGTATGGTTTTGTACACAATTATACTTTAGTTTTAGTTTTCATACTTCAAATGAAAAGATAATGTTTTTTTATCACTAATTAAAACATCTTCTGTTTGTTGATAAAATTATTATAGCAGGAAATACATATTTAAAGAATTTTATTAAATGAGAAGAGAAAATATACTACTTTTATTATAGCCAAATAATTTACAAAAAAGGAAAAAAAAAATTAAACTAAATCATCGATTCAACTGGATTTGGATTAAGGTTCAAAAATAGTTTCTTCATACAATTTGCTTTTCTTAGAATATAAGATTTAAACAAAAAAAAAAAAAAAAACAACGTAATTAGTTGAAGCAGCAAAATAAAGAAAGGTTTAGTTTTGTGCTAGCTACTTGTAAAAATCTCTCTCTCTCTCTGGGGTGTTTAGAGTTTTTAGAGGGTGTGCCTCTTGGAGGCTGGAAACAGGTGGCGGCGCCTTGCTTGCCATCTGTTTTCGGGCCCTAAAGATGAAGATTTGACCATCGCAGAGAGGTTACCACATATGGAGGTGACTGCGGGGTGGAGGAGGGGAAGGATTGTGACTTTGACGGCACTTTTAGGCTCTCTACTTTGGCTGTGGTGGTCATCTTTTTGCCTACAGCTTTTTTACTGTTGGTTGATTTTCATTTTGTTTTGGTATGTTCGTGTGTAGGTGTAATAAATGCGTATTATACTCAGATCTGGTTTTGTTTTTCGTTCTTACTAATAATGATGGTCTTCCCATCGTCTAGGCTCGTGGTTTGTTTGCGAGATTTAGATCTTGACGGTTTGTTAGTCGTGCTAGAATTATGGCTATATGCAGGGTGTTTGGTGATGTCTGTGATCTGAGGTCATGGACTCCCAATTTATCGGCAGTCTCCGTCATTGGTTGGAGCATTGTTAAGTAGAGCTTAGTGCATGCTTGTTTCTAGCGTGTTGAGGTGCTTTTCGTTTTTGGGCCTCAAACTTTTTTCTGTTCCCACTGCGTTAATTGTTCATACTAATAGTTAAGGATTATGACTGCACAATTATGGGATCTTTGCATTGAATTGTTCAGTTTGTAACACTTTATTAATATTAATGCATTTTTTTCTTAAAAAAAAAAAAGTAGCAAAATAAAAAATCATAAGTTTAATTCATACATAAAATGAAAAAATAGAAGTGGTAAAAGTTTTTTGAAAAAAGGTGCAAGTGTAAATCATTGGATTTGAATTCATTTGAAAAGAATAAATAATGAACCATTAGATAAAAAGATTGTAGTGCAAAACTTCAAAAGCTATTCACACTTTTATAATATCATCGTCTTATAGATTTAAGAAGCACACTAACAAAGCAACATACGAAGGGCTCATAAAGCAGGAGAAATTAGGGAGAAAGAAGTAAATAGGAGTTTTGTCGTTAATAATTACAATAAATATAAATAGTAAGTTTTTAAAATATTTAGATTAAATGATAACAAATTATAAATTTATTGAGTACTGTTTACTTTTCATATTTTAAATTTATTTAGTAAGTTTTTTATTTACTACTGTTTACTTTACATATTTTAAATTTTAATTATTTATTTTTATTTAATTTCATTAACTATAGATATATCACACCGGAACGTTGTATTAACGTAATCATTCGTCTGACAAATATTTAGCGATATTGCGACTTATGGTTTAAAAAAAAAATGGTCTAGTGGCTTATGATTCTCCAATTTTATTAATTTTTTGTTTTGAAAGGAAAGTCCGTGTGCTACATTTCTGTGGGCATATTCTAGTTGCAAGTGGGCTTTAAAAATTTTTTTTTGTCTATTCATAAATTTTTTTTTTACAATGATTTTTCTCATAAAATATTTGAATCTATTTTTTCAATCTATAATCCATACAAATTATAAATGAATAATATATTACTTATCGTTGAATAATAACTCCTACAAAGGGAGAAGCCTCCCCAATAGCATGGACACCTAAGTCTCAAAGCCCATGCAGAATTAGCTCGTTATGGTTGAATGAAAAATTGAATTGGCAATCTTCAGTTGGAGTCCCTAAAGATTTTTCTTCTAAAGGATTCCAGTATATATAGTCAATTACAACAAAAATTCACCAAACACTCTTTTGAAAGAATTTGATAGAGAAAAGTTTAGCGACAATAAAGATGGAATTACGGCTAATTAGAGATGTGGGTTTAAAAATCATATTTCTGTTTATAGCTAATGAGGGTGTTTGTTTGTTTGTTTTTTTTTTTTTTTTTTTTTTTTTTATAATGAAAAATACTATTTTTATCTACTATATACTAAGATGGGGTATACCGCAGACTCAAGGGTGGATTTTAATGGCCTTTAACAAGATGCTATTCGAGAATAAAATTATTATACAAGACATATTCTTACTTAATAAGAACGTCAAAGAATGTCAAAGAATGTGGTAGGTGCAAATAGAACCTTCTCATTTATTTTGTTAAGTGTTGGCATTTAAACGTTTCATCAAAGTCGTTCGAGCTTTGTGTTGATGACTGGACTTTTTCGTAATGACTCATGAAGTCCACATATTAGCCAAGACCAATCTGCCTTTCATTTTATAAGTCTTCTTGCTTCTAATTTTTACTTTTCTCCAAAGCTTCAAGAATATAGTTCCCAAAACGTGTGTATACATACATACATATATATATATGTATATATATTTAATTGGGGCCAGGGGATTTGAATCATATATTTGTAGTGAAGTTAGGTGAAAAATTACCACCAGCAGTTAAATTAATTGATAATTATGAAATAAAAGTGATTAAAAGTAGAGGGGTAAAAACATGAATAAATAATTCTCTCGTTATAAGATGTATTAGACCATTGCTTCAATTTTTATTCTCTTTTCAAATTACAATTTATTTGCCTAACTCATTTAAATATGTGAACTAAACAAAGCCTTTGAAAGCGAGACTATCTTGAAAATTGATAAATGCCCATTGTTGAGCAGGACAATGCCAAAAAACCTAATTGCTTTTTTTTTTTTTGGTGATTGATACCATAACATGCTAAGTTCGAATCTACCCACCCTAATATTAAAAAATGACATATAGATAAGGATGATAATGCAAGTTAAAACCTAATTGCTTCTTCTTCTTCTTCTTTTTTTTTTTGGTGATTAATATTTGCACTCTTAGCACACATAGCTAGCATTCTGTGTAATTCTCCTTGAATTAATTAAAGCTTAGAAAAAGAAATATAAAAGGGATGTAACTTATTAATATGCTATGGAGCATCAGTGATATTAAACAACATACACTATAGAGGTTGGATCCCGCCATCCTTTAGTAGTTGTGATGATTAACATCACTGATATTCCAAAGTATTTTTTGACTAACTAAACCAAAATAAACCTCTATAAAACTTATATCCTCTACTTTATGCACATTGCTTGACTGTTTTATTTGAGTGTTGTTCATTATCGGAAAATTTTTCCACCGTGCTAAAGTCGACAATTTGATTTTCAAACGTTTTACGTCACTCCTGCATTATTTCCACATGAAGGAATATATTATCTTTTTCTGGTGCAGATATTCTCATGACCATTCTGAAGCACTCAACTGTGCAGTGGTGGTTGATGACTCCACCTCTTCTCCAGAAAAGTCTTGAGGAAACAGGTACCATCGCTTCTTGCTTGACTGTTTTATTTATTTATCTGTGTTTTTTAATAAGCCTCGCTTGACTTAGTTGACGCATGAACCTTTTTTTTTTTTTTTTTTATAATATATACATATTTCGGATCAATGTGCACATTGTCAACAGAATCTTACATATTTATTTTCAAATCCAATTTCCTTAAAAATGAAAGGGTCACAAACGTATTAAAAAGCATTGTACTCCTAAATTAATTTTACTTCTGATATTTATTTAGAAAAAAAAAAAGCTTGAAAAACAATACGGCCAAAATTTTATAATAATTACGCCAATCATTTAACTTTTCTAAAAAATAATGTGTGTGTATATATATATATATAGTTAAGGAAATATATAACTGGCTTTGCTAGCTCTAAATAAAGTGACAATAAAATCCAAGTGGGGTAGAAATGAAGAGTACAAATAGGAAGATCAGAGTCAAGTACTGAGTCAAATTTGTTCAGCTCTTCCATGCATGTTAAATTAGGCAATCTCAATTATGTTATTATAATTACAAATTGTAATATGTGGTCAACAAAGTCAGGGAGCAAACTTCTTTGGCCAAATTAGTTATTAAAAACAAAAGTCTCCTTGGAAGCTTCGCGGTTCTTCTGCAGTGCTCAATTTTCCTTGCCGCTGTTCTAAAGTAATCCGGAGTCCACAAAAGCATGCCACTTTCTGCGTAAAACGAAAATTACTTTCAGTTTAAATCTTGAAAACGTGGGTTTGAATTCAAATTAACGTTCTTTGCATTTTTTGGTGAATAAAATAATTGTTCTTTGTTACCGAGAGAAAAGACTGTAAATTCGTTGCAGATAAAAAGCATAAATCAGACTTGTCCACTTTGTTAGTAATTTGTTTGGATATCATGTCATAAAAAAAAATAATGAAAAGAATTAAAAATAACTTTTCTCACAACGTTATCTTATTATGACATTCTTAATCATAGAATTTTAATATGATTAAGGGTGTCCGTTTGAGAGCAATTTGAGAATTATTTTATTTTTTATATTAAATTAAAATGAGAATGTCTCGAGAATGATTTTTAAGATTTTTTTTTTTTGAAATTGTGTTTGATTTTGTTTCTGAACATATTGATTTGAATATCAAGAAATGTAAAATTGTGTTTAAATATGTTACGAAAATTCTAAGCTTTGGAAAATAAACATGGACATGGAAAAATAAACCTTAATTTCATTTTTCTCATTCATTAATAAAAGATGAAAATAAATTTTTCTTTTTGTTTATGTTTTTAGCACTATTTTGGAATCATTTTCAAAAATAACTATAAAAAAAAAAAACAGTGAAAAATGCTTTGATAGAGTACTAAATGGAGCATGTGTATGGTGTTAAGGTTTGAATTGTAAAATTTGGGTTTCAATTGATTGTGCATTTATCGAGGCGTTTGAATTGTTGGAATTAAAAAGTATAAAAACTTAAAATGTGTTCGGAAAAAAAATTAATATGGAACTTGTTTCGTTTGTCTTGAAATTATATGCAATTAAAAAAAATCTCATTTGGACTTATCTATGCAAAGTTCCGAACTTTTAAAGTTAGAGTTATAAAATTATATGAATAGTGAAGCTGAGGGAAAAAAACAAAATTGGATCGTAATTCTAAGGTTTGAATTGTGCATCTAAACGTATGCTTAGCATAAATCTTTTTTTGACTAATATGCATTTAGTCATAAATCTTTGTTGTGACAAGGATTTTAGTCACAGAAAAAATTTAATCACACAAAAAAGTTTTCATGACTAAAAACTTTATGGTTGAAAGTTTTAGGGTCCGATTGGATAATAGGTTTAAAAAATAACTTTGAATAATATATTCAAAAATTTATTAGAGAAAACAATTTAGTAATTTTTTTAAATAAAGCCGAAAAACAGTTTTCAAACAGGAAATTACACAAAATAGCATATTTCAATAAAGTAGTTAAAAATTATAGCATATTTTAAAAAGTTGGGAACAAATTAGCATATTCCTTTTATTTTTTTTCCCCCAAATTCCATATCTACTCCTGCCTCCACCAATTCTTTACATTTTGCTTCCCACCAGATTTGCTATTTTGTTTTGCTTGAGCCCACCGTAAAATCTTGCTATTTCCGTGTCAGCTGAGGGTCGTTGATGCTAAAGTTGTCAAGGTCGATTCTCTTTGATCACTTTACGAGCTTTGCTTGATGGCAGTGCGATTCTCTCCTTGGGCTCCCAACACAAGCTTTGATCTCCGGAATCGCGATTCACTTAAACGCCGAGGTCAACACTACTGGCTATTAACCACATGAGTGGCCGTCGGAAAGATCTGTAACTAAGATTAGGTCTCTTAATGATCCAAATGGTCAATTAGGTCTCACTTGAGGGACTTTTCGAGACGGAGTTTTGCTGTTGGGACTTTTGAAGTTGAGATGAGTTTTGAAAATATAGGTTTAGATTAAAAACTTTTAAAAAAAAAAGTTGTTTTGGAGTTTTGTGTTTAGTGAACAAATAATTAGAAAAATAGATGTTTTGATATGCATATTTTGTTGATCTTTATTTAAAAAATCGTGAAATAATAAATTTTTGATAAGGACTTATGGAAACACAAAAGTACCCCAAACGTCCATTTAGGAACTGTACGGTGATTTTGTACTAAATACAGATTTGTGATTAAAAATGATATTTAATTGCATAAAAATACTGTGATTTGAAAGTTCAAGTTTTTGGAGTGTATATATACGAAAGTGTCACCTGACACTTAGAATTGGTAAAAGCTCAATAGTAGGCCTGCAATTCAAGGACATGTGAGATTAAATCCCACCTTCCTCAAGATAGAGTCACTATTGATGAGCCCCTTTTTTACGACCATCAAATAAAATATTACTATACATGGGTAAAATTTTTTCTTTTTCTTTGCCTCCACTTCATCCCAACGAGTGTTCACATTGCATGAGGATACGGCCGTGAGGGTAGGTTTTAATTTGCATATAACCCCTGGCCACAAACGTTGAAATGTCTTATACAAATTTTATGACGACAGGAGAATTCGACTTTTTCTTAGAAGGGATGAATATGCTTACCCTTCTGTCTTTTTTCTCTTTATTTTCTTATAGTCACTCAAGAGTTGCCACACTATAAATACCCATCTTGTGCATGGCTTGTAAAATCACACAACCATAAAACTCTCTCTTCATCTCTCCTTAAGCTCCCAACTCCTCACCGTATATTCGTCCTAAATACAACGCTCTCTCAATCCAATCAATGGCCACCAAAACCAGTGCGACCTTTCTCTACCCGACCGATCATGTCACGGACTTTGTCATAAACAAAGGCAATGGGGTAAAGGGTCTCTCAGAAACCGGCATCAAAACCATCCCCAAACAGTACATCCAACCACTCGAAGAGAGGACTATGAACAACGTCATGGTCGGAGAGTCTATTCCGATCATCGACGTCTCAAATTGGGACGATCCTATAGTGGCGTCGTCCATTTGGGACGCCGCGGAGAAATGGGGTTTCTTTCAGATCATCAACCATGGCGTGCCCATCGAAGTCCTTGATAACGTCAAAGAGGCGACATGCCGGTTCTTTGACTTGCCTGCTGAGGAGAAGAACAAGTATTCCAAAGAGAATTCGGTGTCCAACAATGTCCGATACACCACCAGCTTCATTCCTCAGGTGGAGAAGGCTTTAGAATGGAAAGATTACCTCAGTCTCTTTTATGTTAACGAGGAAGAGGCTTCTAGGCTGTGGCCCGCTGCTTGCAAGTAAGAAAAGAGTTAACAATGCATACTAATTAATAACGATTAATTAATTATAATTATGATGCTCACATATTCATATACTAGTCCTAAAATCACCGGATTCTAAATAGAAAAGTATATATAAATCAACTAGTTGTTACAATACGTAAAATAGGATGTTACAATTGCTGATCCTGTCCGGCTGTCGGACAGGAGTGCATTCCTTTATTTTTATATGCTAATAATCTTTTGCATATTACATGACCTTTTTTCAGGGATCAAGTGTTAGAATATATGAATCAGAGCCAGAAGGTTATAAGCCAACTGTTAAGTGTGCTAATGAAGGGGCTAAATGTGACTGAAATAGATAGTGAGAAGGAAAAACTTCTGTCAGGTTCAAGGAGGATTAACCTTAATTACTATCCCATTTGCCCGAATCCGGAGCTTACTGTGGGAGTTGGTCGCCACTCCGATGTGTCCACATTTACGGTTCTCCTTCAGGACGATATTGGCGGGCTTTACGTGCGAGTTGAGGCCAAAGACAGTTGGGTCCATGTCCCACCGGTAAAAGGGTCTTTTGTAATCAACATAGGCGATGCGCTGCAAATATTCAGCAACGGCCGATACAAAAGCATTGAACATAGAGTCGCCGCTAATGGAGCCAGCAACAGGATCTCAGTTCCCATATTTGTCAACCCAAGGCCAACAGATATCATCTCTCCCTTGCCTGAAGTGCTTGCTACCACTGGAGAGAAACCCATCTACAAACCAGTTTTGTACTCAGATTACGTCAAGCACTTCTATAGAAAGGCCCACGATGGAAAGCTCACAATTGATTTCGCAAAGATTTAATGTTTTTCTGTGTTTTGATTAGACTAAACTTATGGCTATGCGTATATTTTTCTATAAATGCACACGCGAGTGAGATGAAATAAAGGGATATATATAATTTATAGCATTGGTAAATGAATAGAAGGTTTTAAAAATATTTAGAGTAAAAAATAAATTTATTAAGTAAATGATTTATTTACTATTGTAAATATGTTGTTTACTTAATAAATTCTGTTATTTACTTTAGATATTTTAAATCTTACTATTTACTGCGCTTATTTTTGTAAGAATGCTATTTTACTTCTATTTTCCTGAGATAATAAATTAGAAATGTCCAGATATGTAAAACATCATATGAAATAAAAATGAATGATATATATATATATATTTTTTAATCCGGTGACCATTCTTATCCCACTTGAGTTTATGTACTTTCATCCTACGTTTAAATTCTAGTTTGTAAGTCGAAATATATATGTTGTGTAAACTATATGTAATAGTGTTGGTTGGAGACAAATGACTTGGTTTCGACTTGTAGTTGTAGGTTAACCTCTTCTGCTACCCCAAGTTCGCTAATGAGTGGTGCCAAAGACACGACTCTGGCGTCCCACCTTCGCCAAGGTCTGTGTCCAACACCGTCAGAGACATGCTCAAATGGCATAACACAGTTGGGATTTTTTAACCCTAAAAATTTTGTCGACATTTAATATAAAAAAAATTAATTAACTGAATTTATATTTAATAGTGGGCTCTTGGAAAAAATTGGATTTTGTTGCGATTGCGATTGATCTCAAACAGTGTAGATGTAGTTAGATTGGATTTTAAACGAATTTGATCATGAGAGATCAAATTTGAATGGAAATTTTTGATTTCTGAGTTTAATTTGCAAACTCACCATTTTTAAAATCTCAGATTTATTCGATAACTGGAGATCGAATATGATTATCATATTATTTATGACTAATAATTAAGGTTTGCAGCGGCACAAAAATAAAAAAGAAAAAAGAAAAAAGAAAAAAGAAAAAAAGGGAGCATTTTACTCTATTAACAGAGTTATATTTTTGACCGTTACATCTGTATTTAACTCTACGAATTTTGCATTATATATATTTGTTTAATGTGATCTTAAGCATATATATTTAGAGTCTGAAAATTTACCGTACAGTAAAGACAACCCTACCGGGGAAAACTCCAATAAAAATTTCAGAAATCGTAGTATAGATAGCATTTTTACTAAACAAGAAAAAGTAACTAATATCAAGATTTTAAATATAAGATTTTAAAATATTTAAAGTAAACAGAAATATATGGTAAATATATATACTAGATAAATAAGTTATTCACTCCAAATATTTAAAGCCTGCAATTTACTTTCATCATATATTGTAAAAAAGTTATTTATGATCTGTTTGGTAGACATTCATTTTATATTGTATTTGAATGTAATATATAATACAAAATGTGTTTGAATGTCTTATTTATACATTTTATTTAAATATAATGTGTTTGAGTTATTTAAATTAGAATAATCATTTTAATATGTATAGATAGCATTCTAATGTGTATGATGTGATTAATAAAAATAGATAAAAAAGATGAACTGATGAATACTAAAATGAAGAAGTGTAAAGGTGTACCATTTAAATATTTTTTATATACTGAAATGGAATATACGAGACACTCAAATGCACATTATGTTACATTAAGATAATATAGAATGTATGTGTTTTCCAAACACACCAATCACTTCTTTCCCCAAATTGGGCTTTTGGATTTTGGTAGAGTCGTCGCTCATATTTAGTGCTGTATCATATTGAAAATGTTGTACAGAAGTTTCTTTTCCGAATATTTTAACGTTACTTATTCACACTAGAAATGAAGTCAAGTTACAATTTTGTTCACAATTGTTTTGTATTTGCTGGGAAGAGATATGTTTAATTATTAGACGTTTCGGCCTTGGCGTCATTATGTTTAAGTAAATAGTGGTTTAACTCATAAAATTATTTACGAAATATTGACGTCATTGAAAGGTGAGTTAATTGAGTTAAAGTGTACCTAATTTGGGACTTTAAAATACATGAACAACTTTAATGCATTACACTTGAATTTTCGAATATAAGTTTTTTGTCAAATAATTAAGTTGTCCTTGATTTAATTTGGAAACTTGCTTTCAAACCCTTTTAAGTGTGATATTAACTCAAGTAAATTAAGAAGGGAAGACCAAAATTAGCACCAAAATTAAGGCATCAACTCTAGTGAGAATAGTGAGTTGAACAATCTTGATCACGGTACCTCGTATAAATTAGACCTTAAATATCTTTATAACATTTTATCTTTTGTTTTCAGGGATTCGAAATTAATATCCTGAACGTTATATGTAATTGCTATTGTTATAATTTCTAATCAAAATCCCACTATGTAATCTTTTCCACCTTTATCAAATGAATTGATTGACAACTCAATTATATATTGAATTTCGACAGTTTCACAATCTCAGTAATATTTAAAATTAATTTTCATTTTTTTGTCGAAATTTTTTTGTATTTCTCTAAGTGAAATAAAAATTATTAGCGTCAATCACGTGTATTCCTTTTCTAAAGTGAGAAAGTAAAAAATAGAGGAAAACACAACGAGACCGCTATAAAAAGTCATGCTCATGGGGTTGCTCACATTCTCTAGAATAACATTTTCATACGTGATACTAGTCGCTTCAGCCGAAGTTTGCCCACCCCAAGTCTTGATTCTGGCACCATTCGTTGTGTCAATTAACGTGCAGTCTCTCACGCTGATGTTGCTGACTCCTTTTTCGTAAGACCATTTTCGGAGGCTACCAATACTTTAAAAACACGATCCCGTTAAAGGCGAACCATCCAGCGGACGAGATGTCGATCGGTCGTGGCTTTCACGTTTCCCTGAACCTCTCAACAACTATTTGGCTCTGAGCTTTTGCATGGCCCTTGGAAGACAACCGGCCCTATCAAAAATGTTCCTTCAGGAATCACAATTTTTGCTGGTGCGTTTGAGTTTTTGCATGCTGCTTCCCAAGTCTTCGTCAATGCCTTCAATATCCATGTAAAATTATACATATATGTTCTATATGTACTTGTAAAATAAGAGATTTATTATGTTACATAAAACCTATCTATCATGACTTACCAATTCACATGAAAATCTCCTATTTAATTAATTAATTGTTTTTTAGAAGAAGCATGCTAAAAGTTAGTGCATAACAACTTGCCTAAAAAACTTTGACATTTATCGATTTAATACCGTCTTAGTAAGAACTTCAACCAACTTCAAATTCAACAACAAAGGGAACATATTTTCTCCTAGAGAATTCAAAAATTTTTTTTCCCTAATTTCTGTTTTTTGTGTTCTTTTTTTTTTTTTTTTTTCTTAATTAGCTAACGCTAGTCAATAAAAAGTTCTATTTCTCTTGAATGTCTATGGGGATCAATTTACTAAACTGTACAATGTCTTTACTGTCATTGTTAGCCACAGCACCACACGTCACATCAAAATTTGTCCACCAGCCGTTTCTTGCAGACCATGACTTAGACTTCCGTTGCAGATATGGCTGCGGAATGCACCAGCTGCGCAAGAAATTAGGGAAGTGCAACTCAGAATCAGAATGGCCTCGAAGTCGATTAATCGTCGTAATCTTGCCATGTTGATCGTGACTTGTGATATGTACGAATCAAAGCTGTCGATTAATTTGTACAATACTTCACTCTAGAAAATATGCCCCGGTGCCTGATCACTCTTGCTCTAATTTTATTGGTTCATTCCAACAAAAAATTAAAAAATAAAAAGGAATGTGATGTTTTTGTCAATTACTTGTTACTGTTGTGTGTGTGTGTGTGTGTGCGCCATCATCATTGACCAGAACTATGGAGACAAAAACCAAGTTAGTCCAATAGGTGCTAGCGTGACAGAAGGGTGGTGGACCCCACTCCTGCGTGTTGCGAGCTCCGAGTTTGGTGGGGCCAATCTTTCCAACTCTCTGGTGTCTAGATGGAGATAGGTAGCCAGTTGCATCTATCCACGATATTTATCAATAACGAAAATCTCAATTACTCGTCTTGTTGAATAGTTTTTGTTTGGAGCAGCCACCAAAGTGGAAGATAACTGACGTCCATTTCAGGAACGTAAATGGCACGGCTACATCAAAAGTGTCAATCTCTTTAGGATGTAGTTCATTGTTCCCTTGCGACGTGGTTGAGATGGCAAACAGCAATCTTCCACGACTGATTCTGTCTGCGAAAACGCCAAAGTCACGCAGTCTGGCTCGTCAAACCCAGTACCCTGTACCTGCAGAGTCCCGACCGTTTCCTTCAGATTAGTCTTTCTTTGAATACTGGCAGTTAAAAATTAAAAAATAATAATTAAAAAAAAGAAAGGGCACAAGGAATAAATCACCGCACGTGCCGTGACAATTCGAACTTAATATTACACTTGTCAAGGTGTCTTACCTTCGATTTTTCCATATGTCTGTTTGGCTGTGTATGATTTTGTGACGTGATAGCTGATAAATTAGCGCTAGAATTGTGTATTTTAGTATTATTCGGTCTTTGAATCTTTTGTCTCTCTCTCTCTCTTTCTTGTGTTAACTAGCTCCTCACATTTTTATTGATTTTTTTTTTTCAATCGTTATGCACACTTACGTCCCTTTTATATTTATTAATAAAAGTTAATAACTCGCTGTCCCATTTGTTGGTAATTAAAAATTAAGATTAAAATTAATGGTTTCAATCTCTTTTTATTTTTTATTTTTAAAAATAAATATGGCCTATTAATCATTTTTCTTATCGATCTCTTATTTTTCGCCTTTGCATTTATCATCAAGAAACTTGGTACGTGACTCACTGAAAAATTGGAAGTTAAGTAATTGACTAAACAATTTAAACTGCTGATTAGTTAGACAGAAATTTCAATCCTACCAATTTATTTTGCCACTAGCCTAGCTGTTGCAATTACCATTGAGAATCTGTTTTTCTTCTTCCTTTTTCTGCCCCCTTGACTATTTTATTGCCGTCTCATATACTCCAGTGAATCACGAAATGAATTTGTTTTTCAGTTTTTTTTTTTTTTTTTTTTTCATTTACCAACTTTACGCTATTAATCATTTGTCCTAAATGCTAAGTGGTTAAAACGTAAAGAGTAATTAAAATTTTCTTTGTCGTTACCACAAAGACATTTAACATTGGAAAAAACAGTCGTTGAACCTTAAGAAATTAAGGCCTCGTTTGGTTCACCAGTTTGAGTTGGAAATTTTAAATTTCAATAATAATTTTTGTTGACTTTTCAGAAAAGACAAAAAAAGTTTTTCAAAAAAAGACAAAAACTGAAATAAAAAGTTTGAGTTGAGATGACGAAACAAACGAAGGCTAAATGCCACTCGAATTGCTGAAATAATTGTGTGAATTGTTTGATGATTCAGATTAACGTTATTTTAAGTCCAAAAATTGTTTCTCTTGTTTTGGAATGGCCGCTGTACGTAGATCAGCATCTGAATTAACAAGGGTCACACTAGGATGGGAATGAGGTGAGGTGAGGTGAGGTCGAGGAATGCTACCATGTTTCCGTCCTCGTCTTTTAAAACAATCTCCATCATACCCTCCCCCCTGCTTAAAGAGAAGCAGTGGTAGAGTCGGGGAATTCCTATTGGGGTATCTTCTTCATACCAATCCCAGTCCACACTATAATACTAGTCGTCGCCAATATTTTAATAAGTTAGAAACAAAAAATAAATTCATATGTATTCTAAATTCAATTTAAGTTCAATGATGTCATAAAAGAAATCAAATTCCAACAAAATGTATATAGAGAACAATTATAAGTACTAAGATTAATAATAAAATAAATAATAAAAATAAATCATATTCTTTTTCTTAAATTTGTATATCAAGTCGGGGATGGGAATGGGGATAAGAGTGTTCTCATTGTTCTCATCCCTACCGTGATCCAGGAACAAAAATATATCCTCATTTCTGTCGTAAAACCGTTAATAATTCCCCATCCCTGCTTTATTAGGAGCGAATACCAGGGGTCACCGTTCTCAAAAAAAAAAAAAAAAAAAAAAAAAAAAAAAAATCCTTGCATCGTACAAACACAGAAGATCCTAACTATGAAAAGCTTGGCCAACGTTGGATTTTATAGTCTAGTATAAACAAATCCTTAATGTAGATTAAAGTGGAGAATAAAATTGATTTCCTTAAAATGGATGTATAAGAAGAGACAAATTATATGCCTTGAAAGACTGAAACCACAGAGTTAGAGACGTATTTACTAGCAAACTCAGTAATTTCCTTTAAAAAAAAAAAGAACTGAATAATACAATTGTGGATCCTACATAATATAGGAAATAAAAGAAACGGAATCCTTACATTCTACTCTTATTGATTTTTTTATTTTATTTTTTTAAGTGAAAACTGATGTCTTTATTGATTAATGTCAAAAGAAACAACATTCGAGACTATAGGGAGTCTCATGAATCCAAACATGAAAACATTTAGAAATGAAGCCAAAAGAAGCAAAAGGGTGGGCTACTTGATTGGGATTGCGCCGAACATGATTCACCCTGGCTGCCACAAATGATGGAGCAAGGATTGAATATAATCCAAAATAGGGCATTTTACTGACAGCTCCAAATCACTATGAATGGCCGAGGCAACATTGGTGGCATCAGTTTCCACTACAAGGCCATCTATCTCCAGCTCCTTAGCAAGCTTCAACCCCTCACGAAGAGCAATGCACTCAGCCAAAAAAGCAGAAGATCGACCTTCCATCAATAAACTTAGCCAAAGCACCACCAACAAGTCCACTATCATTACGAATGACAGCTCCAACACCAATATGATTTTTTCCGCAGCATTCACATTCAACTTAAAGAACCCAGTCAGAGGGAATTGCCATAACTCCGAACCAACACTTTGTTGAGGTTGTTCAGGGGCCATATAATGCAGTGCTCTCCATTCCCCAAAGTTAGCAATTCCAAAGTCAAGAACACTCTGAGGATCACTACCCTTAGGCTCAACGTCCAGAAAATCTACATTTTTGAAGTACTTGTCTTTGAGAACTTGGACTAAAAGAGAATTTGGTTGCTGAAAGGTTCTCCAACATTGCTTTGCAACTAAAGCTTGGTTAAAGGCCCAGATGTCTCGAAAGCCTAAGACTCCCTCCTCCTTTCGGAAACAAAGTTTTTCCCATCTCCACCAATGGAGTTTCTTAACATCACCTTCACTACCCCACCAGAATTACGCCACCAAAGCTTGGAGATCCTCACAAAGAGAAGCTGGGAGACGGAACACGCTCATAGTGTAAGTGGGCACCGATTGAGCAATCGATTTGATGAGAAGCTCACGGCCACCAATGGAAAACATCTTCCCATGCCAGGGTTACTTCTTGTTCCAGACCCGTTCTTTGATGGCCCGAGAAGCTTCTTTCTTCCCCCAACCTATAATGTCAGAAGATCCTAATATTTAGGTTGTGTTTAGTTGGTTAGTTTGAGTTAAAATATTTTAGTTGTAATAGTAAATTTTTTTAAATTTTCAGAAAAGACAAAAAACTTTTTGAGAAAAAGACAAAAACTTTTTAGAAAAAAGACAAAAAAAAAAGTACAGTTTGAGTTGGAATGAGATGATGAGACAAACAAAGCCTTATCATGAGATCGAGTCAATCCCTCCTTAAGCTCCGCCTGAACATTCTTACTAACAGGGATAGCCGATTTTTGTATATTAATGAATTGACCCGAAGCTCTCTCATAAGTTGCCAATAAATCTTTAATACGAAAACACTCCTCAAGAGTGGCTCAGCAAAACAAAAGACTATGGCCAGCAAAGAATATAAAACAAATAATTTAATAATATATCAAATATACTATAGTTATTACATAAATTATAAAACAAATAATTAATTCATTTAATTAGATCAAAATATTTTATAGTTATTACGTACATTAATAAGATTTTTTTCATTAAATTCAGGAGACATTAAAGAGGAAATGTTGATTTGTATTTTAATAATTATAAAGTTTAATAAACGCGCTTTAAGTAGAAAAATGTTTTGACAAAAGCTACAATCAAAGAAAATGTTAATATATGCCATGGTGCTCTAAACACTGTCAAGTTAATGCTTACATTAACATATATTTTAAGTTCGGTGAAGGACCACGTCGCAATAAAACGCGATCATCTTCTTTAACAAATATTTACGCGAAGGTAAAACACTTTTTACCCCCGTGAAGCATATGATACATGACCATATATATATATATATATATATATTTATATATATAAACTTGGTCAATGTTTCTCGACTTCAAAACTCGATGCAGTTTGCCAAATTTGAGTCAAACAACGGAAGCTGGAGTTTTTCAATATCAGTTGACGTCTTTATATTTACACACACACACGTTTGTGTGTGTGTGTGTATATATATATATATATATCACCAATAATCGATTGGCGCCAAACCCACTCCGAAATTGAGTCCACTTAATTGGTCACACAAACTCTCCCTATAAAAGGATCTAAAATCCTTTAAGTTGTCACACAAACAATACATTCACTTTACAATTACATATCTTAAACTTCCCAGACACAAAAAAGAACTACTCTTGATTCATTTAGTACAAAGCCATGGATTCCAAACTCCTCCTTGTCACAAAACTTTTGTTTTCAATTCTTACTCTTCACTTCTTAGCCACTTCATCCCTTGCCTATCACCGGCTGCCTCCGAAAAGGCTCGTCCCACCGGAAACCATTTGCAACTTCACCCCATATCCATCTTCTTGCAAATCCCTCTTACCAAACGGGACAGCCAATATCTACGAATACGCAAGGTTTTCGGTCATGAAATCCTTAGCCCAAACCTTCCAATTCCAGAGACTCGTGAGCCGTTATCTTCGAGGCCGTGCCTTTCTTTCTAACTCCGAAATCGCCGCCCTCGAGGATTGCCAGTTCCTTGCGGGCCTAAATGTGGATTACTTGATGAGCTCGTTCGGAACCATCAACGCAACACGCGGTGATCTACCGATGTGGAAAACCGACGATGTTCAGACGATGCTCAGCGCCATCTTGACCAACCAGCAGACTTGCTGGGACGGCCTGCAGTTAGCTTCTTCGTCCGGGAATGTGAAAAATGGTATTTTAGTCCCGGTGGCCAACGACACTAAGTTGTACAGTGTCTCTCTTGCTCTCTTCGCCAAAGGTTGGGTTCCTAAGAGGCAATTCAATCAGAGGAAACTTAATGAGCGTTTTCCAGTCGGGGTGTCGAGCTTAGTCAGACGTGGTTTGCACGAGTCGGTAACTCAGAGGAAATTATTTGAAGCAGCGGATATAAAGGACAAAGTGGTGATCAGGGATGTGGTGACTGTGAGTCAGGATGGCTCAGGAAACTTCACCACCATTAATGATGCCATTGCCGCGGCTCCTAATAACTCTGCAGCTTCAAAAGGGTACTTCGTGATTTACATCAAGGCCGGGGTTTACGAAGAGTATGTGTCGATTGAAAAGAAGAAGAAGTACTTGATGATGATCGGTGATGGTATCAATCAGACTGTCATCACCGGCAACCGTAGCGTCGTTGATGGTTGGACAACATTCAACTCCGCAACATTTGGTAAGAACTCAAAAACCGATTCTTAAAATGGTCCAGAATATTGATTTATTTTAACTAGTATATATTCTTGTGAGCTAGAAATAACACTTGTGCTTTTATAATATATAGTTCGAAACAAATTAAAGCTAAAACCAAGTTTAAGTTCGCTATCCTTTAAAGTTATTGGTCACATTTAGGTACAGGTCATTTAAATTTAGGTTATTCTAAATTATATTTGACGCATTAGTCAGTGAATTAGAAATTATCATGTAATTAATAATTTTTAGACTCTTAATAAATTTATTAGTATATAAATATTTGATTTATACAAACTGTTAGGACTAATATACAGTAGTAATGCAGATTAAAAACGCTAGGAATACGATTATATTACACGTAAATCTCCAATCATCAATGAATAATTGTTGAGGACAATATTTGTGACTACATTTTGTCTCGAAATCATTCTCGTCACTTCTATCATTTTCTGCAGCCGTCGTTGGACCCGGTTTTGTTGCTATGAACATAACCTTCCGGAACACGGCAGGGCCAAGCAAGCAACAGGCAGTCGCAGTTAGAAACGGCGCCGATCTATCCACCTTCTATAGATGCAGCTTCGAAGGCTACCAAGACACTCTCTACACCCATTCTCTTCGACAATTCTATAGAGAATGCGACGTCTACGGCACCGTCGACTTTATCTTTGGAAACGCTGCAGTCGTATTCCAAGGTTGCAACTTGTATGCCCGCCTTCCCATGACAGGACAATTCAACGCCATCACGGCTCAAGGCAGGACGGACCCCAATCAAAACACTGGCACTTCAATACACAACTGTACCATCAAAGCGGCCGACGATTTGGCATCCAGCAACGGCGGCGCCAAGACATATCTGGGGAGGCCGTGGAAGGAGTATTCGAGGACGGTTTACATGCAGTCTTACATTGATAGCGTTGTCGATCCCATTGGTTGGCGTGAATGGAACGGAGATTATGCATTGAACACGTTGTACTATGCAGAGCATGACAACAAAGGACCGGGATCGGAGACTACTAAACGAGTCACATGGCCTGGTTATCATGTGATTGACCAACTGATGCTGCCAATTTCACGATGTCCAGTTTCTTGCTTGCTGATAACTGGGTGCCTCAGACAGGAGTCTCTTATACTAGTGGTTTGTTGTGAGGATTGAGGTTGTATACGTGCCTACTAATTGCTTAACATATATAGCTACGAAAGAAAATATAGTTTGGGTGGGAATTCAATTTTTATGTTTTCATTTTTTGATATTGGTCAAAGGTTTCTTATTTTGTTGATTGATCTGATAAGAAATTTTGTATTTTTTCTTTTATGTTATTTTAAGTTCCTAAATCTAGAGCAACGAAACACCTTTATTTCGAAATATCTCAAACTTTATATTCATTTCTAACTTATCCGAATTACACGTCCTTTTTCTTAGTAATTTCTGAGGCTATGCTTCAGGTTTAACATAAGAACACATATATCTAGCTTTGTCTTGAGACACTCTTGCTTTGCTTTTGGTAAAGAGGAAAAAACTGTTGTAGCTAGGTTGATTGTACATGGTTAAATCTACAATCAATTTGTATGAAGACCCGATGATCAATTTAGCATTGATTATTAATGTAATCCATCATTAGAGTTGATTTAACGTGTTGCATACAAACAAAAAAGTAAAGTACAGAAAATAAATAAATAGACATATTTTTATATAGGTTCATCTATAATATCTGGATTACGTCGGCATTTCAGTATTTAAAAGGAGCCATTCTTCTAAACATCTCATGGTGATGAAACCACTTGTTACGCATTTTTCACTTTAACCCATCAATAATCAGCCTTTTCTTCCTTATTGTCCGTCTTTGCATGATTACATGAGTTTATCATCATTGCTAGCTAGGTAATCTAACTGGTTTCACGTACTTTTATGTTTTTAAATAACATTTATTCCGACTAAAAATAGCACTACAGTCCATTTATACAGGGGAGTGATTTACTTTTCAAAAAATTATAATAATAAATAAATCAAGTCAAGGCATGGAAATATTAGGGACTACGCGTTTTATTATTTTATCAATAATCTTATCCGGTCCCAAAGGTAGCTGCTTTCCCGTTGAGTCACTTTCTTGGCAAAAAATATATTTCTGTGCACAAGTAAAAGAAAATAGTAAATGTTTTGGTACTTGAGTGTATAGCTGCCTAATAGGTTGATTGGCTATCCATAGCCAGCCTGTTGAGTGATCCATTTCAAAGCCACAACGCAAAAAATAATAATAATGATAATAAAAAACTTATAAATGAATAAATAATAATTTGATTTCAGATAATTACGTCAAGGACTAGATCTTAGTAATAATGCGTTTGTAATCACTCAAAAAAATTATAATTTGTTTATAAATAGAGGCGAATGACTAGAATTGTTCTTGTTGTATGTATGGTACGTATTTCTTGAAAACATAACAAAACAAACTAAACATTAGAAAGACCGCCAAAAGCCACCCTTGTCAGATTTTTCCACTAGGTTTTATTGACAAGATTCTTAATGAGATCTATCTTATTGTTGGTTATTAATTTTTTTGTTTGTTTTGTGGAAAATATCCAAATATTATCCTTAAAGCTTTATGTTAACTAATTAAAAATGTATAACACTATTCAATTTCATTATAAAATTAGCTCAGATGTGCTCTTGAACTAGTAATATTAATGCATTAATCTCGGTCTACCACTTGAACATTATTATAGATAACATAAGATAATTCATCTAATATATCTCTTTGTTTAATACAACTTGAAAAACTTAAAAAAGTTGAGTAAAAAAAGTAACTATTAAGTGAGATTAATATGTTTCAATAGAGAGGAAAAAAAGTCTCTTCTAATAATTTTTTTTCATTCTGATAATACATAAACAAATATGTAAACTCAAATTATAATAAATTAACTTAAATTTAGTTTTGTTAGCATTTGCATCTGCTGGAAAAATTGAATCTGCGAAACCACCCCTAGAGATCAAACAAGAATTTATACGATCACAGAGATTTTTTCTTACTCCGAAGACCCCAATACACTTACAGTATACCCACAACTTTCTCCACACAAAAATATAAGAAACCTTTCGGCATTAAAAAATATAAGAAACAAGAAAAATTTGACTAGGCTCTAAATATAATACTTGAAGTGTTTTTAAATGGGACGATTAAAAATCAAACATTTGGTTCCTTATTATATAGTTTTCAGAATCCCTCAACTTTTTATTACTTTTTGATATGGAACTAAGCTCCCTTTCATCAAGCCAAAATCCTAACAGCATCTTCAAATATAAAGATTCAAACGTGAATATATAATATATGTGACCAATAGCTTTCCAAAAAAAATAAAAATATTTATTTTATATGCAATGGTTGAATAGCAAACCTGCCTAGAAGGCATAAAGGCAACGGGGGTTGTCATCTTGGATCGTCAAGAACGGCATCTATGTCCTTGCAAACAATACTAATTTGAGATAAAATTTTTAAATTGGAGTTGGTTGATTTTTATAAAACTAGTTATAAATTTTGTTGACTTTTCAAAAAAAGAGAAAAATTAAGATAAAAAAGTACAATTTAATTAGAGTTAAATTTGAATATCAAATGGAGGCTAAGCTTTACAACGTTTCCTTGGCTCTATTTATGAAAGGTTGGGTTCCAATGAAGAAAAAGGTGATGATGTGCAGTGGTGGAATCATAAAATTTTTTCGGTGGGGGACGAATTAGATAAAAAATTTGACCAAAATTATAATTCTAAAATCTTTTACCATCGTTTATCTATTTATATGTGTATCTTTTAGTTTTTTATTTATTTAAATAAACAAAGTTTGTAATAGAGTTTAATTTAATTTTGAGACTTACAGTTCAAAAAATTGTGAAGTTGTGTAATAGTATAGTTGATTTTGATTAACTTGATATACTTAAAAATAAATGTAAGCCATTAAAAATAAAAATTAAAAAATGGATTAAATTAAAATTTTTATTTGACAAACTTATGTAAATTTAGTAACTAAAAGAATCTCGGGGGGACAAATAAGGGATAAAATTATAAAACATGATTTTGTAATAGGGGAATTTTTTTTTAATTACTGAATTAAGGGAGCCAAAAAAAAAAAGAAATTAGACTCCAAGAGAGAAACGGCCTTTTCTTTTATACCCCCATTATAATAATTTTTTTTATTAAGTCCCTATTTTGCCCCATGAAATTTTGAAATTACAAAATCTATTTAGACTTAAAAAAAATCAATTACATTCCAAAATTTGATTTATAAATATACATTACTTCACACTTAAAACCCCAAATATACAAAAATTCAATTACACTACTATTTAAATTTGTATTTTGGGTTGTTTGAAGTTAGTTAAATTTTTTAATTACAAAGTTTACATAAGAAGAAAAGAAGAATATAAAGTTGAATAATTTTGTAGTTTAAATTTTAATTTAATTTACACTCCCCCCTTTAAAAAATTTGACTCCGCTACTGGTTGAGGATGTCTGGTCAGACTCGGGTCGTTTCTGAGCCTGCAAGCCAAACAGAAGCTACTCTAGGTGACGGATAAGGACGACAATCAGGTATTGGTGAAGGATTTCGTGACGATGAGCCAGGACAGAAGTGGCAACTTCATGACCACAACCGGATGCCGTTAGCGCCGTGCCGTAAAAAATTCTGTGGCCATCGATGGTTTCTTAATTTATGTGACGGAGGGTGTTTATGAAGAGCATGTGTCCATTGCGAAAAAGAAGAGGTAATTGATGATGGTGAGAGACGGTGTCAATTAACTGTTACTACTGGCAATCACAGTGTCGTAGATGCACTGTTCAAAACAAAAACAAGGAAAACATTGTATTGTAGGAATTTTGCATATTATTTTATTTTATTTCAAAATTAGTTCTGCGCCCTCATATGATTTATAGTGTGCCCACATAACTTGGACGACTCTATATAAGTTATGTCCCTTTTAAAAAAAATGATACTGATTCTATTATCAATTTTTTATATTAATTTACATATTATATTAGTTATTATTTTTTAACTATCATATTAATTAAAATTAACTGATCACCGTCACATAATTTGATATTCAAAAATAAAACAAAAATCAGTAGACTTAGCCCTACCCATTTTTCAATATGGCCTATCAATCATTTACCTTTTCCCTTACTGAGCCTTTGCATATAATTACAAGCTTTATCATCATGAAATTTGGTATGTGACTCACTGAAAAATTAAAAGTTAAGTAACTAACTAAACAATTTCAACTACTGATTAGTTAGACAAATATTTCAATCCTACTAATTTATTTTGCTTCTAGCCTATCTGTTGCAATTACTCCAGTGGATCACGAAATGAGTTTGTTTTTCATTTTTTTTTTCCTTTTATAATAAACGTAAATCTCAAGTGATTAAAACGTAAAGTCTAATTAAAGCCTTCTTTCTGATCGCTCCTATATTGTTTCAAGTTTGGAAAAATTATTGTTGGAGCTTAAGAAAGTGCATGCCACTCGAACTGTTGAAGTCACCATGTGAATTGTGTGATGAGTCAAATGTTATTCAAGTCCAAAAATTGTTTCTCCCTTTTTTTTTTTTTTTTGTGGGGGGGGGGGGGGGGGGGGGAATGACCACTGTATGGAGATTGACATGTATGAAACAAGCATGGCACAAGGGATGGTAACGGGGTAAGGTTGAGAAATATTTATCTGTCCCATCCTCACCCTTCAAAACAATTTCCATTACTACCTCCATCTCCTAGAGATATCCATCTTTGTTAAAAATTTTAGTAAGATAGAAATAAAAATATATTGAAATTCATCCTAAATTCAATTTAAGTTTAATGATCTCACAAAAGAAATCAAATTCTAACAAAATATATATATACACACACAGAGAGAGAGAACAATCATAAGTGATAGGAATAAAATGCATGTTAAAAATAAAAATAATATTTTTTTCCTTAATTATGCATATTAGGAGGGGACGGGACACAGGGTGTCCTCCTTGTTCCTGTCCCAACCCTGTTTCCGGAGCAAGAACTAGTCTCTATCTTCATCCTAGACCATGTTAAAAATCCCCCTGCATTCCCAACTTTTTAGGAGTGGATACCCATGAGACGCCGTTGCCGCAGGAAAAAAAAAACCGCCATCCCTACGTCATACAAACACGGAAGATCTTAAGAACTTGAGTTGAAAAGCTTGGCCCAGGCTGTATTTCATGTAGTATAATCTTACGAACTCTTAATATAGAATAAAGTTGAGAGAGTAGAATAGAAATCCTCAAAAATGATGGAGGAGACAAATATACTCTTAACAAGTTCACACGTTAACTAGATGATTAATTAATTTAATTATACTAAAAGCTATTTCAGTTATAACATACATTGACAAGATTTTTTAATAAATTTTTATTATTAAATTTAGTAAACCGTAAAAAAAGAAATAATGATCTATGTTTTCCTAATTTTAGGGTTTAGTAAACACGCCACAGAAAAATGTTTTAGTTGCAAAAAGCTACAATCAAAGAAAATGTTAAATATGCTCTAAGCACTATCCAGTTAATGCTAACACAGACACATTTTTATTCGGCGCAGAACCAAATTGCAATAGCAATAAAACGTGATCAATCTTGTTAAACAAATATAAATGCGAAGGTAAAACACTTTTTTTTCCCCGTGAAACATATGACCACTTACACACACATATGTATATACATATCTATATATACATATATATACAATGTTTCTCGACTTCAAAACTCGATGGAATTTGCCAAATTTGAGTCAAACTGCGGAAGGAGTTTCTCAATATCAGTTGACATCTTTGTACATATATATACATATATATAGCACTAATACTCGATTGGGGCCAAACCCACTCCAATATTGACTCCACTTAATTGGTCACACAATATCTCGCAAACGGTACCCCATCACTTTTTCCTATAAAAGGATCTCAAATCTTTTTAAGCTGTCACACAAACAAAGCATTCACTTTACATGCTAAAAGAAGGAGGGAAAAAAAAAAAAAAAACCTTTCCCAAACACAAAAAGAAGTACTACTCTTGTTCGATCCATTTAGTACAACGCCATGGATTTCAAACTCTTCCTTGTCACAAAAATTTTGTTTCCAATTCTTACTCTTCACTTCTTAGCCACTTCATCCCTTGCATATCACCGGCTGCCTCCGAAAAGGCTCGTCCCACCGGAAACCATTTGCAACTTCACCCCATATCCATCTTCTTGCAAATCCCTCTTACCAAACGGGACAGCCAATATCTACGAATACGCAAGGATTTCGGTCCTGAAATCCTTAGCCCAAACCTTTCAATTCCAGAGACTCGTGAACCGTTATCTTCGAGCTCGTGCCTTTCTTTCTAATTCCGAAATCGCCGCCCTCGAGGATTGCCAGTTCCTCGCGGGCCTATATGTGGACTACTTGATGAGCTCGTTCGGCACCATCAACGCAACGCGCGGTGATCTCCCGATGTGGAAAACCGACGATGTTCAGACGATGCTCAGCGCCATCTTGACCAACCAACAGACTTGCTGGGACGGCCTGCAGTTAGCTTCTTCGTCCGGGAATGTGAAAAATGGTATTTTAGTCCCCGTGGCCAACGACACTAAGTTGTACAGTGTCTCTCTTGCTCTCTTCACCAAAGGTTGGGTTCCTAAGAGGCAATTCAATCAGAGGAAACTTAATGAGAGTTTTCCAGTGGGAATGGCAAACTTAGTTGGACGGGGTTTGTTCGAGTCGGTCGCCGGGAGGAAATTACTTCAACCTGAAGGGGATAAAAAGAACAAAGTGGTGATCAGAGATGTGGTGACTGTGAGTCAGGATGGTCGTGGAAATTTCACCACCATTAATGATGCCATTGCCGCCGCTCCGAATAATTCTGCAGCTTCAAAAGGGTACTTCGTGATATTTGTCAAGGCCGGGGTTTACAAAGAGTACGTGTCGATCGAAAAGAAGAAGAAGTACTTGATGATGATCGGTGATGGTATCAATCAGACGGTCATCACCGGCAACCGTAGCGTCGTTGATGGTTGGACAACATTCAAGTCCGCGACATTTGGTAAGAACTCAAAAACTGATTCTAAAATGGCGTAGATTATTGATTGCTCTCAAGTACATATATACAATATATAGTTCGAAACAAAAAAACTAAAACCAAATTTAAGTTCGTTTTGTGGATGCGCGTAATTACTTTTTGACCCTTAAATTAGTACATAAAAATGTGATTTACTAAAAACAACTGTTATGGTCAAACAGTCATTACTCGTAATGCATAGATTAATAAAGCTAGGAATATATGATTTTCTTACACGTAAGTTTCCAATTTATAAATTAAAAATTGTGGAGGCCAATAATTTTTCGATGATACTGAAAGTGTGACAGGATTTTGAATTAGTTTCCAATTTATAAATCACTAATTGTTGAGGGCAATAATTTTTTGATGGTACAGAAAGTGTGACAGGATTTTGAATCAAATCTTTCTTACAATTTCTTTCATTTTCTGCAGCCGTCTCTGGATCTGGTTTTGTTGCTGTAAACATAAGCTTCCGGAACACGGCAGGGCCAAGCAAGCATCAGGCAGTTGCAGTTCGAAACGGCGCCGATCTATCTACATTTTACAGATGCAGCTTCGAAGGCTACCAAGACACTCTCTACACACATTCTCTCCGACAATTCTATAGAGAATGTGATATCTACGGCACCGTCGACTTCATCTTCGGAAACGCAGCAGTCGTCTTCCAGAACTGCAACTTGTACGCCCGCCTTCCCATGACTGGCCAATTCAACGCCATCACGGCTCAAGGCCGGACGGACCCCAACCAGAACACCGGCACTTCTATACACAATTGTACCATCAAAGCCGCCGCTGATTTGGCATCGAGCAATGGCGGTGCAAAGACTTATCTGGGGAGGCCGTGGAAGGAGTATTCGAGGACGGTTTACATGCAGTCTTACATAGACAATGTTGTGGATCCTGTTGGTTGGCGTGAATGGAACGGAGATTATGCATTGAACACATTGTATTACGCCGAGCATAACAACACCGGACCGGGATCGGAGACTGCTAAAAGAGTCACATGGCCGGGTTATCATGTGATCAACGCAACCGATGCTGCAAATTTCACGTTGTCCAGTTTCTTACTTGCTGAGAACTGGGTGCCTCAGACCGGAGTGGCTTATACTAGTGGTTTGATGTGAAAGTTTGAGAACTTACTATAAGTATAGCTGCGTTAATTGAGAATTTAGCTTGGGTGAGATTTATTTTTCATGTTTTCATTTTATTATTATTATTTTTTTTTTTTTGCCCATTGGTCAATAGTATCATTTCTTGTTGTTTAATTTGATAAGAAAATTTGATTAATTCTGTTCTTTCATGTGATAAGTTTCTAAACCAAGAGCAATGAAACAGCTTTCATTCGAATTATGATCTCTTCGAAATTACGTGTCGTTTTTTAGTATCTTTTTTGTTTCCTTTTTCCCTTGCCTTATTATTACGATCCCTCTTATTTTTTTTGTTTTTTTGACCATGGAAACATACTAATTAAACATATATATAATAATAACATATGTGACTAATATTATGAGATTCGTCTTTTATTAATAGATGATTTTACTCAACATCACCGGTATCCTTAATATTGGTCCATTATCTACTTTTTCTGAGGTATCATTTTCAGCATAAGAACAGACATAGATAGCTAAGCTTTGTCTTTGTAAGGACACTCTTGTCTTGCTTTCGTTTAAGTTCTGATCCGGAGCTATTGCATAGTTGGGCACCAAACTTGAATATATCAAAAGGGCAATAATTGGTCATAATAACTTTGGTTTTAAAAGAAACAATAATAATTCTAGTTGTATCTCTTATGTGATCAAATATTATGTCATGGGCCTCCATAACTTGCAGGAAACCAATTGAGTACATTTTGCCCCTACCACTTTTTAATTGTTATCCCATTTTTCTCTTTAACCAATCAATAATTGAACTTTTTTGTTTATGGTCTGCCTTTTGCATGATTACACCACTTTCTCATCATTCAACTAGTTAGGTATCTAACCTGCTCTATGTTTGTTACTACGTAAATAAGCGAACAAATTAACTGGTTAATAGTGATAAGATATAAGGTTAATTAACTAATTTTACCTTCTCGATTTTAATTTTCTCATAATTTATCTATATATATTTTAAAATATTAAAATGTTGTTTGATTTTAAAACTTTGTTTTAATTTCATCTTTAGCGCACTTTGTGAACAAAAACAATGGAAAAGGACAAAAGATACCTTTAATTAGACAGAATTTTTTTTTTTTTGAAAAGTTTTTTCCATGAAAAAATTTCTGGAAAATATTTAAAACATTTGAAAAGCATGAAATTCAAGATCTTTTATGAAATTTTATGTTTTGTTTTAGCCTTTTCAATGTTTAAATTATTTTTCTAAACTATTTAAGAGCGTTTTTATCATTTTACTCCATTTTTAAACTCACAAAAGTACCCAAGTGACAGGGGCGGAAGGAAATAAGGCCAGAGGCATATGCCCCCTAGATTTTTGAACACTTTCTTTTTACCATCCAAAGTTTTAAAATTTTCGATAATTCCCTCTAGTTTTTCCTCTTTATGATTGTAGGTAAATTACCTTTTTAAAGGAGTTTTTAAACAATGGCCGAAGTTAAAAAAAAAAAAAAGAAAATAACCTTTTTAAAATATTGATAGAAACCAATATTTTAACCATTTGATTGATTATTAAATATATAATTTAACGATTAAAAAACAATTCTTATCAATAGTTGAAGATAAGAGTTCCGTACTGTAGAACTTTCTTGTGTAATTAACCCTAATTTGAAGAGTGAATTTCAATAACCATGCAACTTTATAGTTCTCTGTTGGAATAATTACCACTAGAAATCTTTTCTTTTCTTTTCTTTTTTCCTTTTTTCTTTTTTGGAACTTTCTTTTATTGTCTCTCATCAATATAATTTTGAAACAAAATTTGGTAACCTTTTCAATCTGTCTCTCTATAGCGGAACACAAGTTCTTGGCTACCGATCTTTCATGATTTTTCAAAAGATAAATAAAAAATAAACATATTCTTCTTCTTCTTCTTCTTTTTTAAGAAACAGACTTGTGTAAGTAATTTCGATGCGTAGAAATGCTCGTCATATTGAGTATGCAGTGACAAATGAGGGTGTAAAGAAGGCAAGTACAAATTAAAAGGTTCGACGACTTGAAAAGTAGTAAACGTTCATGGACCTGCCCCAGGCCGAAAACTGTGTTGACCAATTCTTCATGTTATTTTTCCTAATATTTTTTCTTAGAAAATTCTTCATTTTTTTTTTTTTTTTTTTTTTGTCTTGAGGTAAATAAAATTCGTCATTCCTTTACAGTTTCACATCGTAATAAAATTATAATATTCACCTTACATGCATTCATAGAAATTGTTTCGGCAATATTTTTTGAAAGCAAGAAATTAGAGAAAATATTTTAAGCCTACACTTCTAAGCCTTAGCTTATTTTCAGATATATGATTTTAGCCTCAAATCAAAAACTAAATGTACATAAACTGAACAGAATTTTTCAGATTCTTTCTCCACTGTTCTTGTTGGGATCAGAATGCATCTAGTTAATACCGGTGATCCTATAGAGACAACGCCATTCTCTCACTAAACCTAGTGATGAGACTTTTTTCCCCCCTCAGAGATGCGAGGCAAGACCTATGTGAGGCAGATCTTCTTGTTAGCAAAAATCTTGTGCCTGGTCTGTGAGAGCTCATGTCAATCATTGCCGTCAATCTTGCGATGAATTTGTGTTAGCGAGATAATTGCCTCGTAAGGGCGAGATTAGTGCATATCCGGTTCGCTTAATTTAGCAAATCTCCCATGAGATAGCACCAGAATAGCTGACCTCTATTGATTTTGGCGTTTGCATTGATCCACTGTTGGGTAGCTGTTTAGTTCCACTCTTCGGTAATGTTTAATTAGTTCCATTCTTTGGTTGTTGTTTAGTCCCATTCTTAAGCTCTTCTAATTCAAATACCCTGTTTTAATAACGTGAGGGCAAAATGATCTTTTCATAACCTAATTTTATCCTAATTTGGCAAGGATGGTAATGTTGAAAACGAAAGTTCAGATGTGAGAAGCTGGGGTGTGGTTTCAAAAAATAGAGTGAATATATTCTTACTAAAATGTGAAAACAAAAAAGCAAATTAATTATGCCAAAAAAAAAATTTATTTTTCCTCTCTTGGAGGTTCGTTCTTGAGAACTTACTCCTCCAAAAGATTTTCCTAGAAGCATTAGACCTAAAACCAGTTGGCTATCTTCCACTTGCCTTCAACATTTTTAACAAAAGTTGTTTCCTTTGTCCTACTTTTTAAAAGTCGAGCTATATGTTATTCTGATTTGTTAATATCCAAATTAAGTTGTCTTAAAAAATATATTATGACGACATAAGGACAGAAGCTTAACTGTCCCACCATTGATCAGGCGCCGCAAAGCTAGTACGTACAACATGCATTCTGCATTCGCCAAAATTATGTAGAAATTTTATGACGTTGAACTATTTATAAACAAATAAAAATTAAAATTAAAATAAATAAATAAATAAATAAATAAAAACACACTGACCAAGTTAGGTCATTGAATTATATATTTGGGTCCACGCGTTATACTATGTTGATCAATCCTATCCTAGCTGCTTGTCCTTTCTCCTTGACTACTCATTTTCTATACGCAAAACCATTTCTGTACACAAGTCAAGCAAAATAATAAAGTTTTGCTCGTTTTCATAGCTCACAAGTAAAGTTGAATTATTACAATTATTTATAGCTAGTGGTGGCATAGTCTTAGTGATAATTAATTCCACACTTGACTTTAATATGCGGTGTAGAGTTTGAATCCTCCATCCTAAATTTTTTATAAAAAAATCATTAGTAATTAGAAATTTAAATTTTTTTATAATCGTGTGATATAGATTTTTTTTTAATTCTGGGAGATTTGATTAAATGAAAATCTTATTTAAATTTAGATGCATATTGTTTAGGCTATCTCAATTTGTATATATTTAATAGTTCTCCTTATTATTAATTATTCTTTTTGTATTTTTTGTATCTCAGTTTCTTTTTCCATTTCTTTAATAGCCACCTATCTGCCTGATTGGCCATGCATATATATATATATAGGGTGATCCATATTTCGAAACGGCAACACCGAATTGAATAATGGTCTAACTCTTCAAGCGGTAGTTCATGTTTGAAATCAAACTTTTAATCGCCTATAATTTATAGGATATCAACTCGTGATTTTTCCTGTTTTGCGGACTCGGATTATTACTTCCAACGACTCTATCTTAATAATGTGTTATAATATAGTCGAATAATATAAATCCTTATAATTATATATATGTGCATATATATATATATATATATATATTCCTCAGATTCATTGAGGATCAATAATAGTAGAGTATTAATCTCAGTCCATACCACTTGAGCATGATCATGGATATATGATCATTTTATCCAATTATCCCTTAATTTGTTTAAGACAAGTTGAAAGACTTAAGAGAGTTCAGGAAAATATATATATATATATATATATATATAAGTATATAATTATTTTTGGAAGGTTCATTCTCTTTGCAGCACATGTTTGCATGTTTGAATGCCCAAGGGTTTGACTTAGATAAACCTAACTTGTAAAGTGGTGGGCTAGCTCGCATTTACATTTATCATCTACCAATAAATTCACACATAACTTCATCATAAATTGCAGAGTCATAAATTAGAATCCTCCAATATTCCAACCTAAATAATAATAATAATAATAAAGAGTCGACTGCGTTCGAATGAAGAAAACTTGATATTACGTAAAGTATATTGGATCTAGTAATTCATGTCTGTCGGACATTGCTAAAATGAGTTGAAATAGAAAAATTCCACGTACGCGGTTACAGAGCACTTTTGCTTCCAATGGGAGTGGAACCTTTTTTACTTCTTCTTATTAAAAAGAAGACCCTTGGATCGACTTTACTTCTATTGATTTCAATAGAAATATATGGGCCATGAAAAAATTCTCTGGTCATTTTTTGTTATTATACTATATGAATTCCATGACGGTTTCTTGTTGAAAAGACATGAAATATTTAAGAGAGCTTCGATTTAAATCTCTTTTCTTTCTCTCGCTGAACTATCCTTATAAATAGGAAAACGATTGTAATCTTTAGTAGTACTCTACTACCCTGCCTTTTCTAACATAATTAATTACCCATAAAAGGAGACACATGCTACTGAAAAAAAAAAAAAAAAAAAAAAAAAAAAACCTTATTAGAAGCACTTATAAAAGCATTGGATTCCAAATCACTTCCATATGAGTGATATATATGATATACATTTAAGAAAATATGTAAATTTGTATATATGTTTGATTTAATTGCATTGGCCTGTCCTTGCTGGCTTACCCCAAGAGAATGTTGTGTTAATCTTCAGCGTACGTATGTGAAAATTTGTCCCAAACCCCACGTTAATGACAGAAATGGTATCCTCTTCATGATTGAGTAATCGAAAACATGCCCAAAGTGGGACTCACATCCCTTCTATCGTGTTGACCGAAATGAATAATGCCAAACTCTTTGCTGTCAAAAGAAAAAGAGAAAATATATAGTCAAAAACCACCGTCACGTTCGAGTTTTATTAAGTTTCTGTGTCGTAATCTTACTTTTTCTATCTCTATCTCTATATGTGTGTATTAATGATTTATATGTTACATTCTTACTTTTTCCGAATCCTAAGTTCTTTGTAATTTTTTCTCCAATTAGTCAAATTAGATTACCAATGAAACATAGAACTTAGTATTAATATATATATATATATATATATATATATATATAAACATGAAACCTTTGGATAAATTTATTACTTGCGTAATGACTTAACTTACTTGAATGCTGCCGTCACCAGTTAAATGTAGCTACCTAGATATTTATTTCTTTCTTTCTTTTTTTTCTTTTCTTTTCTTTTCTTTTTCTTTTTTCTTTTTTTTTTTTTTTTTTTGGCTGAAGAGCTACCTAGATATTTCACTTTATATATATATTTACTATACCAACTACTCAGTGAAATAATTATAGGAGAAACAGACCGACCACTAGTCAATACCTTTTTCTTTCTTTATTTTTGGAACGAACTGACAACCAATACTAAAAACTCATCTCAAAGTTGAATCTCGCAAATGAGACAAAATCTAGAATTATATGTGTAACTGTCTTTATTAAGCGAAAAGATTGCATATCTAACCTCCCCATAATTCCACTAATCCGGTTGTCATGCACCAACACTACTTGAGAAATGACGTGTGTATATATATAAATGTGTATGTATATATACAGGAGTTATCATGTCGCACAAAACAACAATTGTCAATTTTTTATACATTACTATATCAACGAATTAATTTTAATATAATATTTTAAACGATATCTATCTTTTATGCTAATTATTTTAAATTTTAAATAACAGTATAACGGGATATTTGTTTTCAAGTTTATTTTAAACTAAATTGTACTTTTTTCATCATAATTTTTGTTTTTTTCTGAAAATTTTTTTTGTCTTTTCTGAAAAAGTTGTCTTTTCTAAAAAATTACTATTAAAATTTAAAAATCTTAAATTAAACTCATTTATCAAACACTCCCTAAGATTTTAAATAAAAAATTATATATAAAACAATTAATAGTTATAAGATATAAAAATATATATATATTACAATTAAATTATTATCTTATTGTGATCGCTGAACATGAGAGTTTTTTTGTATATATATTTACAATTTAAATAATAGTAGTGGAAAGCCAATCAACAGATGCCGAGGAATAAATTAAGTATATCTTGTGACTTGTGCGTGTATATATACATCAAATTGAATAGAAAATACTCTGGGAGATCCAATATATTGAATTATCGAAGAATTTGTCCTTTTTTTTTTTTTTTTTTTTGGCCCCGAATACAGAACCTGTCTCGGTCTTCATCCCTAAAACTCATGGCAACGTACACATGGAACGTAAAAAAGCCTCTGCAAGATCGACGCGCTTTTGTACAGTCCGAGAGGTTGACTTTGACGAAATACAATACGCCTTATTAAAATCTCTTTTAACCCAACAACTACATTTTTAAAATCAAAACTCGTATCACTTCATTCCCACATTCCCTATAAATTAACACCCAATTCCCTTAACAACTCCCACTAAATACATTTCACATCCTTCAAAAACACTTCTTTCGATTTAGTTTCCCCCCATATCTTTTTCTCAAAAGCCATGGCAGCTCTCAAGCTAGTCATGATGACCGTTTTAGCCGCTTCATTTCTCATCCTTGTCTCCTTCTCTTCCTCATCTCTGGCTGCAGATAATTCATCTCTGACAACTCCTGTTTCCCCTAAAAACCTTTGCAAAACCATACCAGATCCGTCGTACTGCAAATCTGTACTTCAACCCTACAACCAGACCGGAAATGTCTACTACTACGGCCGTGTCTCGGTCAGGAAGTCCTTGTCGCAAGCTCGAAAATTCAGTGCTTTAATCGAAAAGTATCTCCGAAACAGGAGCAAGCTATCAGTCACCGCGGTCCGAGCTCTCGAGGACTGCCAGTTGCTGGCCGGACTAAACATGGACTTCTTGCTAAGCTCCTTCGAAACCGTCAATAAAACCAGCAGAGTCCTCTCGAGCCTAAAAGCCGAAGACGTCCAGACACTCCTCAGCGCAATCTTGACAAACCAGCAGACCTGCCTGGACGGCATACAAGCAACGGCGTCGTCTTGGAGCGTCAAGAACGGAATCTCGATCCCGCTCGCGAACGACACTAAGCTGTACAGCGTCTCTCTGGCTCTGTTCACCAGAGGGTGGGTTCCCAAGCAGAAGAAGGTGACGACGTGGACGCCGAGGGGGAAACAGTTGGGGTTCAGGAACGGAAGGTTGCCGTTGAGGATGTCGGAGAAGACTCGGGCCGTTTACGAGGCGGTGAGCCGGCGGAAGCTGCTCCAGGCGGCGGCGACGGGTGGGGACAACGAGGTCGTGGTGAAAGATATCGTGACTGTCAACCAGAATGGAAGCGGCGACTTCATGACCATAACCGACGCCGTAAACGCCGCGCCGAACAACTCTCTGGCCAGCGACGGCTACTTCTTGATTTATGTGTCGGCAGGTGTTTACGAAGAGTATGTGTCCATTCCGAAGAACAAGAAGTATTTGATGATCATTGGAGATGGTATTAATCAGACTATTCTCACCGGCAACCGCAGTGTAGTAGATGGGTGGACCACTTTCAACTCTGCCACATTGGGTAAGTTCCTTGGATATAGTTTTTTTTTTTTTTTAGTTTTTTTATACTTTCCAACCTCAAGGTAAAAATAAAATATGATATTACTACTGGATTATATTTATTATTATTTTTTAAATATAATTTAATTAGTACACTTTTATTTTTTAATTTTTCAACGATCCTTGGACAACGTGGTCCCAAGAGAGTACATGAATATGATAGCAAGAAAAAATAATATCAAAAACAAAATTATGTGATTAGTTAGTCAAATCATAATATTCACTTTCCTGTGGGTTTATTTTTTATTTTTTTACTACTTTGTAGCTTTAATGATATGTTACTAGTTTTTTGATCAATGTCACATAATCTTGCAGCCGTTGTGGCGCCGGGATTCGTGGGGGTGAACATGACCATCCGCAACACCGCCGGAGCAATCAAGCACCAGGCCGTCGCACTCCGAAACGGCGCCGACCTGTCCACGTTCTACAGCTGCAGCTTCGAAGCCTACCAAGACACACTCTACACCCACTCCCTCCGGCAATTCTACAGAGACTGCGACATCTACGGCACCGTCGACTTCATCTTTGGAAACGCCGCGGTCGTCTTCCAGAACTGCACCTTGTACCCCCGCCTTCCCATGGCAAACCAGTTCAACGCCATCACGGCTCAGGGCCGAACGGACCCGAATCAGAACACCGGCATCTCGATCCACAACTGCACGATCCGAGCCGCCGACGATTTGGCCTCGAGCAACGTCACGTTTAAGACTTATCTGGGGAGACCGTGGAAGGAGTACTCGAGGACGGTTTACATGCAGTCTTACATAGATGATGTTGTGGATCCCGCCGGTTGGAGAGAAGTGGAATGGCGATTTTGCGCTGAGCACGTTGTACTATGCGGAGTACAATAATTCGGGACCGGGGTCGGGGACAGGGAACAGAGTCACATGGCCCGGATACCATGTGATCGGTAATGCTACTGACGTTGGGAACTTCACGGTGTTCAATTTCTTGCTGGGAGATGACTGGTTGCCTCAGACAGGAGTGCCTTTTAGTAGTGGTTTACTATAAGAATAGTAGCTTCTTGGATATGGCCGATAGTTAATCTTTCTTCTTCTTCTTTTTTTTTTTTTTTTTTCAACAAATTACAATTGTTTCATGAAGTAATTAATAAGTTGCATTAATGCCCAGCTTAATTAGAGCTTGGATGTTGAGGAATTAATTGTAATCTTTTCTTTTTAATATGTACACTAATTCATCAATACTGAAATCTATAGAAGTATGAATTATTCTAAAGCCAATAGTACCACATCATTATTGAAGCTACTTTCAAAGGGGAGCTGATTTATTCTGTATATTTTGTTTGGTTTATTTTTTTATTTTAGTTCTTTAATTTGAAGGTTAATTTTCAATATATATATATATAATTGTTAATTATAATTACATGTCTTTTTAGTTTTGTATTCTTAACGGTAGTAACTTTACCTATAATTAGTTCTCTGTGTTGCTAGTAGAATATTTTGAGGCCAATCATACACGAGAAACACTTTATAGTTGTGGTGGCCAAATTAGATAACGACTTTTGTATTACTTTATCACAATTAGAATGTACAGAACTTTTCTTAAATGTCGGAAATATATGTTCAGAACTGGCGTATTTATTAGTATTTAAATAAATAAATAAAGAAGAAGAAGAAGAAGCGCAACGCTGGCCTTATAATTAATATGAATATGTGTAGATGTAGATAGAGGTCGTATCAGCAATAATGGGTGGACCCACTTGCATGCTATTAAAGGTCCTAATAATAGGCTTTGTTTGTTTTATCATCTCATTTCAACTCAAACTGTTTTTTTTTTTTATCTTTTTCTTAAAAATTTTTTATCTTTTTCTTAAAAAATTTTTCGTCTTTTCTGAAAATTTAAAAAAATTTACTATTACAACTAAAATATTTCAGCTCAAACTAACCAACCAAACACCTTCATAGTTCCTAAAATTGTCCGTTAGCATTTTTTTAATTGTGCATTATTAGGATATTATCTTCATCCACATACACAAAAACTTTGTTTTGGCAAAAAAGAAACATGAAGAACTTTATTTCCGACACTCCAAAACCTTTCGGTCTTTAGGAAAAAAAAAAAAAAAAAGGCATATATTATAGTTTCAAGGGAAAACAAATTAACAGAAAGATCCTATAATGACGTTATACCATTGCCGCACTTGATGATCTCTTCACCGTCATGCCACTTAATTCCGGTTCTTTATCTCTTCACCGACATTTGTAGCTTTCAAATTAACAAGTCCTAAGTTATTAATTAAAAAATAAAATAAAATATAAAAAAAGACATGCTAATAAAAGACAATAACTTTGACCGTAAGAGAGGAGAAGCTAAGCTTAGAACCGTACCTCACTATAAAGGTTTTTGGATCTCAATTTAAGAACATATGTATTCGTTCGAGAATTGCGTGTATATTTATTGAGTGCTGAACTGTTATATTTGTCAGTCCTATAGTTTGGAGGAGATAGATTTCTTACTTTACTTTTAACTTCTCGTGTTTCACACGATATCTAAATAATTAAAAATGTCAAGTTGTTTAAGACAAATAAAGTTAAAATATAAAAAGATTAAATTTAAAGTTAAAAGCCACTGTCAATTTTTGGATAACGTAGTATAATGAAAGCATCGTTTGAGACATCAGGAATTAAAATATAGTTTAGAAAGCATTACTTTTAAAATAGATCTAGAGGAGGAAACAAATTCCTCATTCAAATATATTAAAATAAAATAAAAACAAATATAAAAATAATTCAAACTCCAAATTTAATAACTAACTAGACAAAAATAATAATAATAGATAATAAAAAGCAATCGTGTAGAGAAGACAAACGAACTCACTCAAAAATTATGATCTATTTGGAGGAAGCATCCAAAGGAAAAAATTTGGGATACGAACATTTGAAAACAAAAATGTGAATAGAAACATAAACAATCAACCAAACTGACATTGAAATAAAATATTCAAATATGTGTTTAAAAGTAATTATCTGAAAAGACACAGAGAGAAATAAAAAATGACATTTGAAATAATTTTTAATTTTTTTTAAATCACTATAAAATATATATAAATATCAGAATGTGGAATTAAATTTTAGGCGGAGGGACTTCCTGTCATTTAAAGACAAAAATTCAAATAACATTTGGATGCTCCAATTTGTAAATGTTTTTAACAAATTCAACCCTTGTTTGGTTCACCATTTCAACTCAAACTTTTCATCTCAGTTTTTGTCTTTTTCTGAAAAAATTTTTTGTCTTTTCTGAAAAATCAACAAAAATTACTATTAAAACTTAAAATTTCTAATTCAAACTGGTGAACCAAACGAGACCTCATATTTCGAACGAACATTTACATGAAAATTTTCAAATGTTCCCAATGACTATGCCAAACGATAGCTTTTATAGATTTTGAAACCTTTTTTTTTTTTTTTGAACGCCAAGGTTATTGATATTTTTCTTTTCAAAATTAACAATCCCGTCTTTTCAAAGGTCATTGATCAGTTCCATCAATTTTAAAACGATCTCCGGTATAATTCTTCTTGTCTTATTGTAAGATTTCTGTCTTTGAATTTTCTTCCAAGACGTAGTTTAACTTTAAACTGCCTGTCATCTGTGAAAGTCTTGAAACTTCCCTCTATGATAATTTGATCACCTCCGGTTTGAATTTATTTATCGTATTCTTCTCTTAATCTGGTAATTAGGAGGTCAAGTCAAATGAATTCTCCGGAAATCTAACGTGGGTTTAATCCCATGCATTTCATGGCATCTTTCCGCGTGCTAATTGTCTTCAATTAATATTAATTTTTAACCCCACACTGCCCCGGGCTAATGTTTATTACAAAAGCTACTAATTAATTAAAAATGGAATTATCAGTCAACTAATTTTGATCATGTTTTCATTGCAAGTTGATCAGGATAGCAAAGATATCTGATCAGATTAAAAAAATAGTTTAATTAGCTCTCAACTCAAAGGCTATTATGTAATTACAATTTGATCATGGTCACAAACTTGAAGCTAAATGTATAACTATCAAATTATAAGACATAAATCAAGAGGTACGAAAACAAAAACGTACACAACATAGGCAAATATGGCGTGTAGAAATATTAGCTAAAATATCACTTTTCATCATTAGCCAAAACCTTATTGATAGCCAAGGCATTGTCGCAAAGGCCACGAAATGCGCCACTCTTGCCCCCCAAGACGGACTCATGTCCCTCAAGCGCGGAATCACACGAATCGGCGTCGGTAATCGCGACATTCACCCAAGCCTCGACGTCCTCGTAGGCGTCCGCCAGCAGCGCGGCGATCGAGTCGTCGAGCTGCTCCGCGGCATCCAAGTAGTGCTCCAAGCACTCGGACGCGCCGTCCTGCACGTCGGGGTCGAGGCTCGGGTCGTTCACCAACACCTTGATGTGCTCGGACAGGTCCGAGGCGTTCGAGGAGGCGAGCCTCAGGGCTATCAAGGTCAGGCCCTTGATGTCGGAACCTTTGGCGTTCGGATCCGATTGTAGCATGGAAATGCACGAGTCCTTGTCGCTGGCATGCTGGCACGCCTTTTCGAGAGTGTCGGTGTCGTTTTTTCCGCCGTGGGCGACGGCGGCATGTTGCGGCGAGAATGAGATGTAGAGGGTGATGAAGATGAGGAAGAAAATGTTAATATTGTGCTTCATTTCTGGTTCTCTTATTTAATTTTCTTGTTTTTGGTTCGGTTCTTAATTTTTGCGGTTTGTCACGTTATTATGTTAGTAAGAAGTAGGAATTAATATGGAGAAGGTTATGGGTTGAATGGAAAGCCTCTCAATTCGGCTGATTATGAGGAGTTATCTAACAAAACAAAACGATAGAGTCCGTGCCGGTTTAAGGGTGAGCCATTAAGGCAATTTTTAACTAATTATTAGGAAATTTTTAACTAATTAACGACATAGTTCTTAAAATGTTTAAGCTAATCATGTTAATTGTTTTTTTTTTTCAAGGAAAAAATTCTAACAACTAGGTTTCTGTTTAATTGCGTAAATCTCATGAAAGCGGGAACTAATATATATATGTATATATATATATATGGGGTTAAAATATTTGTTCCTCAATCTAGCTCCATTTGATAGAGCCATGGTAGCATTTTGAGTAGAAATGTCTAAATTATCATTTGCAATGAAATTTGAATGTCATAAACAAAACAAAATATTGAACAAAATATTTGAATCCATATATGTGCATTTGAATAAATATTGAAAACAATTCAAACAAATCTTCAAAACTTCTATGTTTATGGAGGATTTTGAAAGTGTATATGGATGGTGTTTTATTCCTCATTTTAGTTTAACCACAGAAAAAAAAAATCATCTCAATCGGATTTGAAACAAAAAAGTTATAATTGTTTATTCTTCTTCTTCTTCATTTTTTTTTTTTTCGGACTCAGTAATTGACTACTTATCTTTCTAATAAACATCTTTTAATCCTCTTTTCTGTAACTATTGAGTTGCAAACAAAGAACGAAAAAATCACATAATCAATATTGCTAAACTAATGAACACGCACTTAAACTTTTATACTTAAAACTAAGTAATTTCTTTTAATATTCCGCCCTTAATCATAATCTCTCCCACGGAAGTTCTTTTGGAAAAAATAAAAAAGAATTTTTAAGCTTCAGTAATGGACCGTTCTTTAGTGAGGTTTTGAATTGGACTGTCAAAAGCTGTTCTCTTGGGAAACGAGTCAAATGGGCTTGTTATTTTTCTCTAATGAACAAGGGAGTCTAGCTAGATATTCTTGTGGGCTAATAAGAATTAGGAATTGGGTTTGTCGCTATTGTCCATACAATTTTCTCATTTTGTTATACTTATAGCACGTCACGCTCTATATATACATTGTGATATTAACACATAATTGTATTTGTGATTGAACACATAGTTTAGTAGTAATTCTATACCTGACTTGAAATGTAATGCCCGAATTCTTCACTCCCAAATTGAGGGGAGAAAAAGTAACCATGTGTAGCATTTTTCCATTGATGAATTTTCCTTCTTTTGTTTAGAAAAAAAGAGATTAAAGGAAATTCGAATTCCAAATGTTCCTCTAACATTAGAGATCGATGTAAAATTACCTCCTAGGCCAACCTTGTTAAAAAAATAAATAAAAAAAACTAATGAAAAGTTTTTAAGATTTAGAACTTTCATTGAATTGAAATCAATAGAAAAAAAAAAAAAAAAAAAAGATCATCACCTAATTGGCATTTTATGGTTTTTTTTTTTTTTAGGGAGACATTTTAATTTCTATCGTAAAGGAAACTGTAGCAATATGGATATTTTAAGCTATACTCTTAATCATTCTAGTGGTTTACATTTTTTTTTTTTTAAGGGGGTGTGAGCTTCTAAGTTGAAGTCAATGGATTTTGGGATATCTTCCCCATACATAAGCACTGATGACTTCGTTTAGACTCACACACCGAGTAAGCATGACTCTGCTTTTGTCACTGTCTTCATGTCAACACTTCTCCTTTTTTATTATTTTAATTTTTTAAAAACTCCATGTCAACACCTTTAATTGAACATAAATGCAATAAGTTGATCGAGTCCTTGATTCATGTCAACACTTGTGATAAGATTTATTTATAATCCAATTAATATCCTAAATTTTTAATTCTTGTACATATTTACAATTCGCTTGCATTTAATAGATAAATACATATTTTTCTCGATCAAAAGTCAATTTTAACTATGAAAATAACAAAAACACTATTGAAAAGACAGAGAGAATGATGGCATCCTCTTCCTTCTGATATGATTGCAAAGAGAAAAAGATCATTTGCATTCATTACAAACGACGAGATCACTACACCAATATGATAGCACTTGAAGTTTCCGTCACCGTAAAACCTTCTTCCTTCTAATATGATTGCAAAGAGAAAAAGATCATTTGCATTCATTGCAAACGATGAGATCACTATACCAATATGATAGCACTTGAAGCATCCGTCACCGTAAAACCTACTTGTGCGCGGCATTCATAATGTGGCGAAGAAGTTGCTTCAACTAAAGGAGAATCACGACTTAGACCCAATGTGTGCCTCGGTGCATCGTCGACCAGCTCATTTATGGCCAGGGGACGAGTGTTGGTGACGCCTCTAAGAAGGCATCGGAGGTTTTGAAAGATCGCATGCCACAACTGTCTTTTTCCTTTTGTTTGTGTTTTTGTGTTTAATCTTTTCTTCTCTTTAGTGGTTTTTGGCAATTTTTTAGTCAAAATCGTATGTTGATCAAAACTAGGCACACATTGTAAATTTAAATGGAATCTAATTGGATACATTTGCAATAATGCAGATAAAATGTAAAATAAATGAAAAGACATAAGACGTTCTTAAATTGTTCTCCATAGTTTCCCATCCGTGTGTCACGTTCTTCCAAAACTCATTCGACATGTCTTTTCATTTTTGGGAAAATACTTATTCGAAATGTCCCATCAAAATCATCAATCGAAAGCGTACCATAACTACAGATTGAAAAGAAATTGTTCAAAAATGCCAAAATAAATAAATAAAAGAAGAGAAAAAAAAAATTCAGGTGAAACTTACAAAAATATATATTCAAGTTTACAGCTGAATGCCACGTATACAACTGAACCGCCGCGCGTCGGAAGCACATCGCTCCGACGAACCAACGTCCCCGGAAGTTCAACTCCGACGTCAATACTGTCGGATTAGTCCTAATGTTTTCTTTTTACCAAATTACTATACACTACAAATCCTCTCCAAAGACACAGTTTTGCACCGATTCCTTTCGGGCGAACCCAAACCCGAATTCTCCTCCGAACCCGGCTCCTCCATAGCCGTCAACCCCACCAGCCCCTCCGCCTTTCTCGGGCACCACTCCAGTCGAAAACCTGCCACCGACAAAGCACCGGAGCACCCCGCGTCTCTGGTGTCCGACGCACCGGCCGGTACTTCGCTGGTCACCGTAATCACAACCTCCGAAGAATTACTAGTCTCCGGCTGAAGATCTGCAGTAGGGTCCGGTTGATCAACCGCGGCGCGGCAGAGAGGGCAGTTGGAGTGGGACCGGAACCACGCGTCGATGCAGGCGACGTGGAACGCGTGGCCGCACTTGGGCAGCGTGCGACCGCGGTCGCCGTCCTCGAACTCCGACAGGCAGACGGCGCAGTCCAGCGGCGGCGTGGCTGCAGGGGAGTAGACGAAGACGGGGATGGTCTTGAGGATTGACAGGTTCATGCCCTGAAGAGATATGGCGGCGGCTGCGGTGGCGGTGGCGGGTGGGGGATTGAGAGGTTGACGTGGACGGCGGTGGCGGTAGCGGTGGTGGGAGCGGGCAGAGCACCACCGGGCGTAGGAGTGGAAGCAAGCGACGACGCAGACGATGATGAAGATGATGGTGACGGAACAGAGCATTATCTTGCCGTTTAGTGCGTAGTTGGTTGGATTGATACTGTCGTTTGTGTTGTCCATTTGAGAGAGAGAGAGAGAGAGAGAGTATTAGAGGGAATGGTGGTGGTATGGGTGGCGGTGGGGCTTTAGATATAGGGCGGGAAAGTGGGGGGTGTGTGTGCGTGTGTAATTATATACAATTAAAGGAATATAAATGGATTGTGGAGGTGACGTAGGGGAAGAGGAAGGTTCCTATGTGCTGAGTTTGACTGGTTTTTTTAACTTGGTGCTTGTTTAGAGCAATTACACTGCCTTTTTAACGAAACGACACGTAAATGCTAAAACAGGAAATAAATTTTTAGAGACATCCTTCGGATATGTATTGTGAAGTTGTACATTCTTCGGATATACATCGTGATATTGGAACTATATATCTTCTTGCCGCTCTTGAGTCATTTTGTTTTATATATATATATATATATATCTCGTATTTTTTATTTTATATTTTTTCTGCTCAAAAGGACACTTTTTAAGTTGATAACTGTTGTTGGAAGTTGTGTAGTAGATAACATGTATGTGTACTATACATGTGCAAGTTCTTTTTATTTGGACGGATTTGTGCCTAGCTTTAACTTCTACTAGGATATTCTTTACCAAAAAAAAAAAAAAAAAATACTTCTACTTGGATTTTTCCTCAAGAAAAACATATTATAATTGGAAATATAATCCATAATTAAAGATCGGAGGCCTTTGAGCGGATAATTTGTTCATAACTTTATAGAAAAATGAAGATTGTACTCTTATATCTTTTTAATTTAATTTTAATGTCATAAATTTCTATATAATTAGCGTAGTCCAAACACACATCGAGGACGAGAGAATATCGACCCATCCTTTTAAAGTGCCCACTTGTAATTATACGCCAGGCTTTCGGTGAGAATGTACAAATTTTGGTTGTACAAATGTATTAACGTACATATTCCTTCTTCTCCCCACCTTTTTTTTTTAAAAATATTTCGTGGGAACGAATTTTATCTTATTATTATAGAACTACACAAAGTCCACTCTTTTAAATGCAAAACAAGTCAGATTAAAGACAAACTCAAAAGGATTAGCTGGGACTAAATAAATATCAGCTTTTTAATTAGCAAATATATAAATAAAGGCCATATCATGTCAAAATACATTTTTCTAGTACTTAATTTAATCACCGGAAATTAAATTAACCTTATCCGATGGATCAATTTCTTTGGCTAGCTTATCTGTTTTTCTTTTTCTTTTTTCTTTTTTCTTTTTTTTTTTAAATTTGTTTCATATTACTGCTCACATCTGTTTTATGTATTGGAATGCAACTCATCTCACGTCGATAACCAACAAAACTTAAAAAAGCAACATATTGAATGTTGAAGGTAAAAGTTCAACCAATAATTTAAACAATAAATGCGTCTCTTCTGATATCTTAATTAAAGTATTAAAGTATCAACATAAATAGAAACAATAAAGCAATGTCAAAAAAAAAAAAAAGTAGAAGAATAAAACAAATGTATGATTAAAGATAAGAACCATTAAAAAAATAAAAAAAATAAAAAAAAATAAAAAAGCTTTCTTTTCTTTCCTTCAAAATTTTTATAAAATTGTGTTGGACACTTGGACTAATAACATAAAAAGCCAAACCACAACCGAACAGAGAATAGGATGATTAGACCTGAACCTATATGTCGTATGCGCGCGTCTTCTCTGTGGGCAATGATACAATATGTTATAGAAAGACAAAAACCAGCGGCCAAGGCATCGCCTTCTTTTTTTCAGCTTTTGCAAGTCACTCAAAAGAGGAGAGATATGAATATCGAATAGTTTGGGCAAATGGGAATCATTACTATCGAAGACTGTTATTGGACGAGAAAGTTATCACGCATCCACTGTTGTAATATAATTTATCTATCACATGACACAAACATACATTTCTAATCATTTCTAATCATGTTGGTTTTAATTATTTTTATTTTCTGATATTAAAATAGTTTTTTTCACCCCCTAATTCTGTTGCGTTAATAGTTCATTAGATCATTTTGTTTTAGATTTTATTTCGTATTTAAATTTAATTTTGATTAAATTATATATTTCATCTTAATTCTATTTTTTTTAATGAATAAAATTTATAATTATTTTTTAAAAAATTAATTAATTCTAATTTATTTCTAATCGACGGATCAAACGTAAGCTTAATTTCTCTCTTTTCATTCTCCCCCCTCCGGTCTCTCTCTTCCGTCTCTCTCTCTCCTCTCGATCTTCGTATGCGATGGCAGGTGCGATCATCGCTCCTACTCCCTCTCTTCGTCGCTCATTTCTCTCTCTCTCTCTCTCTGCTTCTATCATCTTCTTCATTGTCGCCGTCGACCGAGCTCCGGCCAATCTCTCTCTCTAGATCTGGTGTAAAAACTTCAATTTCACTTTAAGAAGTGATGTCGGAGTCATTTTGTCCCCGGACTTGAGCAGTTCTTGGAGTTTTCTTCTCCGGCGACGGTTCTTTTCTCTGTCGATGTCTGCGCTTATGGATTCGTTGGTTTATCTATTGTGTTCCGAATTCGATCTGATGTAGTTCTCGAGTTTTTATGAGTATGTGCCAACGGTAAAGGGAGTTCTTGATTTTGATGAGTTTATGCCTAGAATAATCATCTTTATACTCTTCTTTTTAAGCTCTGTGCATTAATTCAATTATTCATAAATCTGATAATTGTTTCTTTGTAAGCTTTATTCCTTTTACTCATACCGTAGTTGGGATTGGCAATGCCGCTGAAATTATTCCGGGTTGTGTTAGGATTTGTTGTTGTGTTTTGGTCCACTGCCGTTCTGGTTTGTGAATTTTGAGTTGTGGTATTCTTTTTGCAATATCTTTAGTTTCTTGCGTGTAAAAGAGACTCTGTTAGAGAGTGGGGTCGGGTACGCTCCTCCTTACGGCGGCTTTCTTGCTGGTTTTAGTTTGCTTGCTTTGCTTGTTTTTTTGTTTTGCTGCCATTGTCTAGGTTCCATGTTTGTTTTGGTTGGTGCATTTTATTTTGTTGTTTATTTTGAATGAAAATCCATCTTTAGCAGGAAAAAGAAAAAGTATACCGCCGCCGGCTGCTGAATGTTGAAGCTAAAAATATTCTATTAGTATCTAAAATATTTTAAGAGAGTATGCATATAGTTTATTAGAGTACGCCGTATACTCTACCAGAGTGTATCGTGCCGGCAGTCAAAACCAGAGACATTCAGCGATCCATATTAAAAACTGAAAATATTTTAGTACAATATCCAAAATATTCTAGTAGAGTATGCAATATACTCTAGTAGAGTATATTGACGCTAAGGGCCGAAGTCTAAGACATCCGATCATTCTTGTTGAAAACTAAAAATATTTTAGTAGAATATCCAAAATATTCTGGTAGAATATGCAAGAGGATGCCGCGACCAGCATCGGTGGTGGGAGCCAAAGACATCCAGCTATCCATGTTGAAATAAAATATCCAAAACGTTCTAGTAGAGTATGCATTATACTCTACTAAAGTATTACCGGCACCAACGGCTTTAACCAGAGACATCCCGCCATCCATGTTGAAAACTAAATATATTCTAATAGAATATTTAAAATATTCTAGTGGAGTATAGAGTATGAAAAAGATTGGCACCAGCGGGCAGAGCCGAAGATATATGATCATCCACGTTGAAAACTGAGAATTTTATAGTATAATATCTAAAATATTCTAGTAGAATAGGCATTACACTCTGCTAGAGTATATTGATGACCGAAGTCTGGGACATTTCGCCATTTATGTTGAAACTAAAAATAATCTAATAGAATATCCAAAATATTATATATATTATTATACTAGATTTTCTAAGTAATAGAGGCAATCTGGATAAAACATGTTAGGTTGACCTTTAATTAGAACTATTTTGTATCATATTGGTGAAGTGGCAAAATTTTGTGTTATGTTGGTGAAGTAGTGTCCAAGTTTGTGTTATTTTGGTGCTTTCACCTTATTCAAGAAGTACAAACCAATGGTGGTATGCCAAAGATCCTTAGGTCGGTTGGAACAGCGTCTGTCTTTTTGATAAATACTTAGGTTTGATTCGTCACCATCTCATTAGTTGGGGTACACGAACAATCCATTTTGTGAGGATCCGATATCACACAAAAGGGCATCCACCCCACTCCCCTCGCAAGGTTATCTAGACATGCCAACAATTACCCATATAACCCAATTTTTTCAGGAAAAAAAAAAAAAAACCAATGCTCATATGTTATATGGTGAGAATATCATATTTAAAGCCTTCATTTTTATGTGTTAAGTATTTGTCCTGTCACATGCAAATTTATCCCTTGACATCAACCTTGTGCTAATGGACTCTTTAAAATTTGGCCTGAGAATTGTTGAAGATTTAGGGTCGAGACTCTCACCGTTCAACTTATAGTTATAGTAAATTCCCCTAATAATGCAGGGTGGAGGATGTAACATCATCTTTTTGTTCTTAAAAAAATATATACATATATATATATATATATACACACACAAACATGACGCAGTTGATTTCCATCCATCTATATGAAACACTTTACCGGCTGTAAGTAGCCAATTTCTATTTTAAAACCTTCTAATTAGTAACCATCCCCAAATTATTGAGGAGATTTCATGTCCCCCAAAAAAAGGAAATTAATTGATTAACAAATTCAAATACTTTTGAACTTTTAGTTAGGTGAATAGTGTGGTCTCATGTTAATTAAAATAGTATCACGGACACTAATTCCAAATTTATTATATAATTCAATTCATATATAATGGTAAGTTATTATGATTTTTTTTTAATTTTAATTCATGTAATAATTTTCAAAATATATATTAATAAAAAGAATGGCAACTTATTATTAAACATCTAAAATTAAAGTTGATGGATAATATTGTTCTATTAACTATGCTACTAGTGGTCCCCGGGGGGGGGGGGGGGGGGCGGCGGTGGTGGGTGTGTGGGGAGAGGGGGAGAGAGAGAGATCTAATCAGGCATGGCCACCTAGCTAGAAGCATTGAGGAATGGAATCAAATAGCTGGATAGTTAAAAGGAGCTTTTCATTTGGAATCTTTATATATGATCAAAATCATATATAAAATAAATAAATTTAAAATTTGATACATATCTTCCACGTTTATAATAGAAACCTATAAGATAGAATACATATACCATCATAGAATTACAATATAACATGCACAAATAGGTCTACGATAAATAGCATTTTCATCCAATCCCGGTGGCCAGTAGTATATAGAATGGCAGCGCGTAAAGTCGTTGAGTTGAGTATTCCCATCGAATCAGAAAATATCTTCCACTTAGATAGCTAGTTTGTACTTGTGGACCATTTTATTTATTTAGTAGTTTGCCCCCAAGTTGAATCATACGTACATATTATTCCCTCCAATCCGGAATAATAAAAGGGCGAAAAGCAATTGCAGAACACCATTATATATATATATAGATATATGTATACGCACATATATATATATACACGCATATATATTTATATACAATGGCAAGTTAGCAGATCCTTCAAACTCCTTACGCTGATCAAATCTTTGATTCTGCATTGATATAATTTATAGCTATTTAGTGCTCATTTGGTTTGTCAACTCGAACCTAAAATTTTCATATCAGTTTTTGTCTTTTTCTGAAAAAGTTTTTTATCTTTTCTAAAAATGTTTTTTGTCTTTTCTGAAAAGTCAATAAAAGTTACTATTGAAATTTTAAATTTCCAACTCAAACTGATAAACCAAACGGATTATATGAAAAGTTGTTGATAAGATTCAAACTATAGTGTGGTATCATGAAATATTTTCCACTAATTTAGATACCCTAGAGAGTTGATAAAGTAACGAAAGCTACCAAAAGAAAAATTAAAATCGCGCAAATATAAATAGCTCAAGCTTAATTAACCATTAGTATCTCTTTCATATTAAAAAAAAAAAAAAAAGCTTAATTAACCATTAATAGTATTATATTTGACTCTTTGAACATTTACTATACAAGTTCGTGTTCTATATATATATAGCTACAGCGCCAAAGCCGAACGCAAGTGCCAAGACCTAAACGCATAGGTTAGTAATGAGAGGAGGATAATAGTGTTAGATTGTGAATTTGTCTCAAGTTTTAAGTTCTTAGGCTATTTTGGTATCTGTAAATTATATTTTAAATATGAGTGAGGATGTTAGATTGTGAATATGTCCCACGTTGTTAAGTTATTTGGCTGTTGTGGTGTTCATATATGCAGATTAGACACCCTAATTGCTTAAGCTATTTTTTGAAGATGATTTCTATCCAAACCGTTTTAACATGATATCATAGTCAAACTTTAGACATGAGGAATGATGCATGTTTAATTGTAAATTTACCTCATATCATTAAATTACTGAACCGCCCTTTAAATGAGTAGGAAGTGTCTAAAGTCGAAGAAATATGCTAGGAATCCAAAGTAATCTATGAATTAAATTTTTTTTGTACTACATATACCATTGACATTTGAGAGGGTCCAACTTGTTAGCATGTACTACATATACCTATTACATTATTGTTTGTTTACGTTTAGACATTTGTGTGTGTGTATCATTATGCATATAGAATAATTAGTAGTAAAATCTTCCATAAAATAAATAGTTAATATTTTCAATTCTTTCGTTAATCACATTATTGTTAAGAAGAGATATAAACTAATAGACACTTAAGAAATTAAATGAAATAAAAAAGAAGAAAACATGCCATACAGAGGCTATGATGTTAAGAAATATTGAAACGTATGAGTGGTTCTTAGCTACTTCTCTTTTCTGAGTATATCTTTTCCATTCTTCAGTTTTGTTTAAAGTCAGTAGTTTTAATTCTCTAATTCATTTTCCCCCCCTTTTTGTTAGGGAGATGCTTGAAATCTCTCTATATTTTGTCGCAGAAGCTGCTACATATCTAAAGGAATATTAGTTTCGATATTAGCTTGGGTAGATATTTAATTTACTTACCTAATTTTTTTGGTCATTTTTCAAAAACTTCCTTGGAAAAAGAGGCCACCGGCCATATGCCTCGTTTACCCATAGTAATCTAAAAGTTATGATCAGACACCTTATCTCACTCACCAACAAAAAAGGCAAAAAAAAAAAAAAAAGGTGGCCCATAACACATCTGATTACCATATGACAGCCCAAGAGACAAATCTGTTAATGCACCAGAAGTGGGGGCCCAAGTCACAGGCCCCGAAGCATGAAGGGGGATAATTTTGTCCATCCCAAATTTAAAAAAAAAAAAAAATTACTGGTATCATCCGACCTGTCAAAGTTATAGTCTTAAAAGAAATATCAAGACCTATAAATAAAATAAAAAAAATATGATTCAATTCTACTTTAAAGATGGACTCAGTTTCATCTAACTTATTATAAGTGCAACACCGCAAAATGTATTAACCAAACAAGACCTCCTATATTGGGATTGTCCAAAATTGAATTTGAGAACAAAATTATTAAAAAAAAAAAAAGAGTGAAAAGCATCCTTACTAATACACCAATCTATTAATGCTTAACATAAACATTTATATTGATCGCTTAATCAGCTCGTCGAGACTAGCGTAAAAATAGAAGTCTCTCAAACAAGAATAAGATTATTGGTGTTATCCGATCTATCATACTTACAATCTTAAAATAAATATCAAAATTTATTAATAAGACAGAAATAATCTAATTCAATTTTACTTAAAAGATGGGCTCGGTTTCATCTTCCTTACTATAAGTGCAACTTCGCATAATATATTAATCTAACAATACATTTTATATTAGGATTATTGTACATCGAATCTAAGAACAACTTAACAGTAAAAAAGCGAAAGACATCCTTATTAATACACCAATCTAGCTAAAAGCATTGAAGAAGTCGACAGTTGAGTTAAGTAAATCTATACCAGAAGTCTCTCATACAAGTGGAGAAGATTGTGCCTTAGTTTTCTATTACAACGTTTTTTCTTCTTGAGTTTGGTACAGCTGAGGTTGCGTTTTCATCTAATCAATGCTTGTACTGTTTGGATAGTTATAGGAGGAACTGTACTAGATATTAAAGTCAACTTCTAGTTTCTATATTGTAATAAATAGATATTGTAAACATGCATTTAAGAGTTTGCATTTTTTTTTCCTTAAGCAAGGCTTTTCATGACGTGAAGATATACAATTATTAAGCACTGAGGGTTTGTTTGGTTGGTTTGTTTGAGTTGAAATATTTTAGTTGTAATAGTAAATTTTTTTGAATTTTCAGAAAAGACAAAAAACTTTTTGAGAAAAAGACAAAAATTTTTTGGGAAAAAAACAAAAAAAAAGTATAATTTGAGTTGAAATGAGATGATGAGACAAACATGCTCTGAATCTTTCCGTTTTCGTTTTCAATTTGTCCCCCCCCCTTTTTTTGGTTTTTTTGTGATTAAAATATTGTAACCGCTTCCGTGTCGGATTAGAACTCATAAACACGTGTAGATTAATAATTTAATATAGAGAAGGCAATTGTGCAAACGTCTTCTCCACGCCATTTATTCTTCCCTCTCTTTTTAAGATAAAAGTGAATTCAACGTTTCATCCATTTTCTCTCGGTAGGTGAAAAATAATTAAAAGAAAAAAAAAGTCTTTTTTTTTAAAAGGTATTTTAAAAGAAACTATCACCAAAATATTTTGAGAGAGGGACATATGTGGCTAAAGAGAACGAAAAAGGTCTTTCACGAGGTGGGAAATGAAAGACAGTAACATTTTAGGAGGTTCGTAGTCAAAAGCTGTTGGTTTATTTTTGACTTATTAATGTAAGCGCCCAATGGAGAGGGAGAATTATTGGGAAGAAATACGTGCCGTTTACCAAAAGCATGTCGATGGTTTTGTCAAAAGGGGGATCTCAACCACTTATTGAAGATAAAGATGACTTGCTCACATATACGTCTGACCGAAAAAGCCTCATCGAGTGGTTTTGTAGTTTGCATTGTAATTCTCAATAAGTGACTGCTGATAAAATTTTGATTAAATGAGTGTATTTTTTAATATATTTATCATCTATTCCTATCTGATGATGTTGATGACGATAATAATAAATGAAAGTGTAATGATGTTAATCTAAGAAAATAAAACCACTTCTTAAAATAAAAAATAAAAATAAAATACAAAAATTATTATTCTATTATCGTCTTCTAAGATTTATGTGGATAATTTTAAAATTAAAATCCTTTGTCAGAAAAAATGAAAAGGAAAATTCCGACAAAAAGAGAGAGAGAAAAAAAAAAGTCCATTTGTTCTCATAAAGAATAAGAACAATGCGTCTATGAACATATATTTTGACTTCCTTTTTCCTATGTGAACGAACCAAATGAGTTTCACACTACACAAATTGAAGCCTACAATGATTAACACTTCATAGACTTTTTTTTTTTTAACTGGTCTATGTGTAAAAAAATGAGATTGTTTCGTTGTTTAATCTTAATGGGAAAGCTTACAATTGCAAACATAACAAGCCCAAAAGATCAAGTATAATGGCTTAGGGTTTTTTTTTTTTTTTTTTGGGTTTGGTATGTAAGCACCATGGCTTAAGTAATGGCTTAAGTTGGCATTCGGCTTATTTGGTTTAATGAATTAAAAGAAAGCATAAGGACCGCGTCTTTTATTAATTAATAATGAGGCCTCGTAAAGAGTCAAAGACTGACAAGATATCTATTTGCTTTCAAATTAAAAAAAAAAAAAAAAGACGTGCAAGATATCTATTAATATATGGGCTTAAGGGCCTATTGTTTGTATGTTTTTTGAGAAGTGCAAATCAATCTGTAATTTAACAAATTAACAATTAACTACTCGAACTTCAAAATTCAATAAAATTAACCACTAATTGAAGATAAAGTTAATTTGTTTATGGTTTTCTTATAAGTGACTCATATGTAATTCATTATTAAGAGCGGTTCAAGACTTTTTTAGTTAAGTCACGTGTAAGCAAAATTCTCTCATTTTCGTGATAAATTCAAATATAAACAACCCCAAATGCAAGAAACTAGAAAATTTTGTTCATTTAGAATCCAATTTGACCACGGGGGAGGGGGGGTGCTTTTTAACTCATGGATTGATATGTCAAACACGAAAAATTGTGAAGGACAACCATGTAAAAATATATTAAGACACTCAAAATTGGAAGGATAAACAAACCCACCCGATGGACTGTTGAGCTACAAGTCCCACGAGATAGGAGCATGATTCTCTAAAAAGCCAAGGTTGCGGGTGGCCAAGAGGACCCACTTAGAGACTTGGAATCTCCACAGAAAATGCGAAGGTTGCTTAAAGCCAGTCGGCCGATTGGTGAAAGATAATCAACTAGTTTAGTTTTGATCTGAGTAGGCTTATAATAGGGAATAATCTAACCATGAGAACCGGCCTTGGCCATCCTAACATGGTGTTTATGCGACTGTGTCATTCTTTTGATCCTACAGAAAGCTCCTCAACAAACAATTGAATAGTAGGGAAGCTCATCCTTTGTTTCTTCCCTTGCTTGTGCTTAGTCCCACTCTTCCTTTTTCTGCTTCTTTCGCTTCTATTTTTGAATATGCATATTACCATTTTATCATAAAGCAATGTCCACTTTCCTATGCTACCAAACAATCGTGTCCAAATAGTCAATAGCTCTTTCGATGCTACAGTTTTAGCAGGAAATAAGCTAATAGGCATATCTCATTCATCACCGGCATACAAAAAGCAGAGCAATGTGACTATGAGCAAGTCCAACTCACAAGACACTTTGTGCCTTCCTTCATCTCTCTTTCTCCAGACCACTATGGAGCCAGGCAGAGGGGAAGGATGGACCATTTAATCTGAGTTCTTTGTTTGAATGCCGCATCCAAGGGACTTTGCATCTCCTAAATCTGAATACTTCCGAATCGGCTAGCTATTGGCCTTTCTGTCTCCCATAGCTCATCAGTTTTTAAAGACTTCTATGAGCACTCCAAGGCTCTACTCTCTCCTAGTGAGGAACCAGCTTTTCTAATGCCTTCATCCCTGGCATCAACAAATTCGAGTTAGACAAGAACAAATTATGTCAATAGATCGGCTTTTCAATATAGAAGGCAAGTAATCCTTAAGGGTTTCTAGAAAAAGGAATAAATATCATTTCATCTTTTGATCCTCTAAAACATTTTTATTAAAATCTATATAGGGAATGAGATTTGTTAGGGTAACCATATGTTTATCTGACAATAAGCAACTAATAATCTAATAAGCACTTGCAGAGGCATCTTGTGTGATAGGTATTTGACAAGGATCAGTTTTACCGCCTTCGATACATAAAACCATACTTATGAACTGATAGGGTTTACTTGCATCAATAGCAACTGGATCTCATCGATGAATTAAACATATTTTGATGATTGAGATACCATTGACTAGCATCATCATAAGAAATGAACTTCATATAATGAAAAGATGCAGCTGATGCTAATACTTTATTCACTTCTTCCTTTTTTTCACGATCCAATTGAAAAGAATCACTGGATGTATTAGAAAAAAACTATTAGACTTCTTGCCAAATCACGTTCATGGAAGTGTAATACCCCCATGTGCTGTAGATCCGACCATGGAAGTCAAGGACGGCAGGTAAATAAAATCGATAACCTGCGTAGGCTGATGCAAGATTGATAATGAAGGTTTCACAACGAGAACGTTGGATACACACCATAAACTCATTAAGTAATTTCTGAAAATTACAAACTTGCATTATAGACGGATCCTCTAAGTATGAATTCCTTAATAGGTTAATGGCATTGGGGATATTCAATGAAGCTAGAAACCTAGGCATAAGTAAGCCTGATTTAACTAATAAATCGTAATTCTTATTAATAAAGTTTAACACATCCTTGTTTATCTCAAAAGCCTGGGCCAGTCGCATTCATAAAATTACACAATATTTTGTAATCAGTTTCAAGCATTATATAAAAATGGATCATGTCACGGGAAGTCTATAATCTGTAACTATATTATAAATAGGAGTTACCTTTTTTTTTTTATTCAAAAAATGGTTAAATTATTTTGTCTTCTTCTGTTTTTTGTTTTTCTTCTCCTCCTCCTTTTGGCTTTTGCTTTTCCCTGTTGCCGTAGACGTCACCAAGGTGGTTTCCTTTGTAATTTTAATTGCCTCTTCCCCTAATTCTCCAAAATTATTATATATAATTAAAAAAATAATATTTTCTATTTTTGCTAATCACTTCTCTTTTCTTATTATTTTTTATGGGAAGATTCTCTTTTCTTATTTACATCTATTTTTCACACGTTCTTTTTGTTTTTTCGGTAAATCACATTCTTATTTACATTCATTGAAACACAATTTTTTCAAAAAATAACATTACTTAATATTTATAGTTAGAATTCTAAAATAGTATTTTACCCTGATTGCTCCATTAATATACTTTGCTTATCTAAAACTATATAATAATCACCCAAAGTGCATGTTATGAATTTTTTTTTTTAATACTTGTGGATGGGGATTCGAACTCTGTAGCTTAAAATAAAGTCAATTGTAAAATTACTGTTAAACTATTGCATACAACCGTTATTATGATTGAATTAGAAACGTGTTTTTTTTATTTGTATTTTTTCCCTTTGAATTGAAACTTGTATCTTGGTATATCTACCTTTTTTTGGTAACAATTTTTATTTGAAATTTTTTCTCAAATATGCCCCTACTTAATAATTTTTTATTGCAGTGTTAAATTTTTGTTTTCATTAATAATTTTGTAAAAATCTTTTTCTATTTTTTTATTTTTATCATAAAATATCATTAAAAACTTTGATATTTGTGTTTATATTATAAAATAGAGATTTAATAATTTTAATATATATGCATTTCATACATATCAAACACGACACGTATATATACATGTATATGTAAATTACCCACTTGGCAGGCAGCTAAGAGATATTTTCCCCTATCTGTCATCAATTAAAACGGTCCTTCAGTAATTAAAAGGCACAAAGAAGAGAGACAAATTCAAAACTCGTGAGCCAAGAGAGAGAGAGAGAGATCGGAGAAATGGAGAAAATAGAGCACAAAACAATTCATACAAACGGCATAAACATGCATGTGGCTTCAATAGGGAGCGGTCCAGCAATTCTCTTCCTTCACGGCTTTCCGGAGCTCTGGTACTCATGGCGGCACCAGATGCTGGCCCTGTCGTCCCTCGGTTACCGCTGTATCGCCCCGGACCTCCGCGGCTACGGCGACACCGACGCACCGCCATCGCCGGCCTCGTACACGGTCTTCCACATCGTCGGCGACCTGGTCGGGCTGATTGAGCAGCTGGGGGTGGAGCAGGTGTTCTTGGTGGGACACGACTGGGGGGCTTTAATCGCCTGGTACTTGTGCCTGTTCAGACCGGATAAGATCAAGGCCTTCGTCAATCTCAGTGTGCCCTTCTTTCGAAGGAACCCAAATATTAATTTCGTGGAGGGGTTCAGGGCTCTGCTTGGCGATGATTTCCACGTGTGCAGGTTTCAGGTGAGTGGTTTTTGTCCTATATTAATATGGTGTTGTTTTTATCATTTGGGATTCTTTTGTTTCTTGTCGGACTCGGAATTTATTTATTTATTTATAAATATGATTTTTAGATTTTTAGATATTTAGAAAAGTGCATTATGTCTTAATTGTGACAGACATATCAAATTTGACGTGCCTAATCAGTTATATATATATATATATAAGATATGAATTGTCTGATGGATTGTCACACAGAAAATTTCTCCCTCTTTTTATTTATCTATCTCTCTAGTGAATTGTACTGTGCTCTTTATCGGGATTGTCGTTTTTGTATGTGTGTGTATATATATATATGTATGTATTGTCCGATGTGTAGATAATAATTGCATGCCCGTGACTGAACATCTATTGCTGGGATTAACTCTACCATCTCTCCTGTTAATTTGCAGGTGTGGTACGTGGTTTGTGGAATGTGGTAATTAATAATATTGATTTTATGAATTAATTATGATAATTTTTATATCTTTTTATTTTTGAAAAATATTTGGGTGTTAGAGAAAAAGTTGAATTTGTAAAATAAAACTCATGGAAATTTAGTGGAAGTTGTATGTAGTTTCATCATTATTATTTTTTCTTCTCAACGGTTGTAAGTCATGCGTCATTGAATTATTGAGAAAATTAGTTTATTTATTAGGACAGCTAATAAAATGTTATTAAACAGAAAATATATAACTCTAATAGAGACAAACTAGAATTGAAATGTACTCAAAACTATTCAAAAAATGTTTCAGTGAAAAAAAGAAAAAAAGAAAAAAGAAAAGCAAAATAAATTAAGAAGTTAAGAAAATTAAAAGCAAAAAAGAGAAAATGAGTAGGGACGTTATTTTTTCTCACATGCAAGTTCCTGTTCCCCTCCCTAACATGATTGGGATGGAGACAAGTTCTTGTCATTGCATCAGGGTTCGTCCACACCCCGATATACATATGCAACCAAATTTTGCAAATATTATTTATTTTTAACATGTTTTTTTGTAATAATCTTGATCTAATCTATTGTTCTCTGTACTTATTTCGTTGAAATTTGATTTCTCTTGTAAGATTATTGAACTTTAAATTGAGTTTATGATTAAATTCAACTCATTTTTGTTTTTAACTTGTTAAAAATTTTACTGATTATGATTGTTACGATGGGGATTGGGACGGGGTATAGGGAAGATAATATCTTCAACAGGGATTTCCCCGTTTCTATCTTTGCCCTTCTTAAGTGGGGATAGAGGGGAAATGTGATTGTATTGAAAAGCTGAAATGGAGATGGCAAAGCATTCCACATCCCGTTCCGTTGGCATCCTAAATCAGTTTTTAAAAATTTTATTCTTTTGAAAAAAGCAAAAATTAAATGCAGTAATTTTTTTAAAGGCAGAAATTAAAAAGAAGAAAGTGAAAGAGTTTATAAAATAATAATAATAATAATAACAAAAGCAAAAACAAAAACAGTCAAGACGAACTTGTTATGAATAGAGTGTCCAAAACTGTCTCTTAATTAAAGTATAGTTAGGATAAATGATCATAACATTGCCTGTGGTGTTTGATGTGGGGCTTAAAAAAAATAGGTTTTAAAGATGTATTCATTTAATTTGAAACATATTAGGTAGCTACTAGGTAGTAGTTGTTTGGAAACTGGTTATATATATATATATATATATTTTAAAGCAAATGACTCTCTTCTACTACATGTGCGTCCAATTTTCGTATTTTTCCAACATTGTCTTCTGTGCAATAGATACCTGGAGAAAGTGAAGAAGATTTATCCTCGGACACGGCAAACGTATTTAGGAGAATCCTTGCAAACCATGACCCGAAACCTCCATTGATACCTAAAGAGATTGGATTCAGAGGGTTGTATGAAGATCCTGTTGCTTTGCCTTCCTGGCTCTCCGAAGAAGACATCAACCATTTTGCCAATAAATTCAGTCAGACGGGCTTTACCGGAGGATTGAATTACTATCGAGCTTTAAACCCGTAAGTTTCTCGATCTCATTGTTGAATTGCATAATATTAGCCTAATTTCATTGAATCTTAATGTGGTTTCACTGAGATTTTCAACGTTTTTATTTCTATGTGTATTACTTTTCTTAAATTATAATGCCAATTTCTGCTAGCGTGAAAAAAGAGTTATAACTTTACGCTTGCATCTAATAATTAAAATTTTAAAATATGCCAATTAAAAAAAAATTTTGACATAGATAAATACCCAATTCGATGAAAAAAAAAATGATAATATTTTCGCATTCGTAACGGTGTCTTACCAGTAGGATTTTTTTGGACATATAAAAAATGCAGAACATGGGAGCTGACAGCAGCATGGACTGGAGCACAAGTGAAGGTGCCAACAAAGTTCATAATTGGGGATCTGGACCTGGTCTATCACTTCCCTGGAATGAAAGAATACATTCATACTGATGGTGGCTTCAAAAGTGACGTTCCCTCTTTGCAAGAAATCATCGTTATGGAAGGAGTAGCTCACTTCAGCAATCAACAGAAGCCTCAAGAAATCAACTCTCACATTTACCAATTCTTCCACATGTTCTAAAATAATTATCAACAAACCCCTCATCTTATTATATATACATCTATATATATATTGTGCTTGATGATCCCTAATTTCCCATAAATAATATCAAGCTGAATAAAAGAACTTTCAGTGTTTTACCACACAAATTATATATATAAATATATATTCGTTACTTTTAATTGCTCTGAATTTTATGGACAATATGTTACCTTTTTATTTTTTATTTTTGGAAGTTAATTTACTTCTTTAGATATCCATGGATACTTTGGCTCGAAATTTTCTTTATTGTCTACAAGCATAATCGAATCCGACTCCCACAGTTCACAGTCTTTCAAGAAATTTTTTTTTTTTTTGAAAATTTGTTTCAAGAAATTTGACAATAAACTTTGGATAAAAATAATAAGTTATGTCTGCTATCATTATCATGTGAAAAAGGGACAATTACTTGTCCAATGATTACAGTTCCTAACTTGCAACCAACGTTCAGTATACCATATAAATCTCCTCGTTTATAACGACATTGAAACTAGAAACGGAGGTAGTCATGTGGCTAAATATAGCAAAGGTATAGTGGTCGAGTGGGTCATTATTTGGAATATTCGCTTCTATAGTTAGTAAATTAAAAATAATATTAATTGGAATGTATTGTGATAAAAAAGAAATATAAAGTGATTATAGACATAACCTAGTGAAAGTGAATATGGGAGCTGTCAGCAGCATGGACAGGGGCACAAGTGAAAGTGCCAACAAAGTTCATATCGAGAGATCTAGACCTGGTCTATCACTTTCCTGGAATGAAAGAATACATTCATAACGATGGTGGCTTCAAAAGAGACGTTCCCACGTTGCAAGAAGTCATAGTTATGGAAGGAGTTGCTCACTATATCAATCAAGAGAAGCCTCAAGAAATCAACTCTCACATTCACCAATTCTTCCACAAGTTTTGAAATTACCCCCTTCATCTTATATATATAATACATAAATAATATAAAAACATCAATTCTAATATCAGTTTTTACATACCAACTTATGTGACAAGTAAGTTGTTATTTTTTTATTGGTAAGTATTTAAAGTATTGTCATATTAATTAATTACAGCTATCAATAAAAATATGACATGTGTGTTGGTGCTCTAAAAGTTGAGATTAAAATTAATGTTCCTGATACTACTCTATATATAGAAATATAGACATATATGTGTGTGTGCTTGATGATATATCATTAATTTCCTAAATAATATCAAGCTGAATAAAGATTCAAACATCTAAATCTTTTACCACAAAAGTTTTTGTTTTCGTTATTGTCTATAGGTTTATAGTTGAGCAAAAATTAAGTGGAGAGTCATAGTCTAAATACATTCTTATAATTTTGTCCACTTCAATATTAAAATTGATAATTTTAATGTTATAAAATAATAAAATTATCAACTTTAATATTATGATGGACATAAATACAGGAGATTCAAATTCATGACATTCTTAAATAAAATCCTATAGTAAAATCCGACCCCAACATGTCATTTCAATAAATTTGACAATAAACTTTTGTCCTTATAATTAACAAGATTGTTTTTAACTATGGAATAGGTAGTCATTTGTCCACGTATAATAACGTGAAATTTTACAAAAAACGATTTTAAAGGATGCAAATTTTGTGATTTAATTTGAAGGATTATCAATATCTTAAAATTTACATCTTACAGCTTGTGAAAATTTAATTTTATGTTATTTGATCTGAGTATATGACTACCTTTTTTTAATTTTAAAAGTCTATTTTATGGTCAAAGAAACTTATTCATAAAAATTGTGATGAATTAATCGGCTAAAAAAAATTCAGTGATCAAATTTTCATAAATCATAAGAAAATTCTCAACAAAAAAAGAAAAAAGCTAAGAAGTGGCCCATTTTCATTTTTAACAAAATTCTGGGAGACAAAGATAAGGGGAGCTTCTATAATTGGGTAAAGTATTTTATTAATGATAGGGTAAAAGCCCGTTTGGTGGAGTAGTTTGAGTTGAGATTTTTAAATTTTAATAGTAAATTTTTTTGAATTTTCAAAAAATACAAAAACTTAAAAAAAAAAGACAAAAATTTAAAAAAAAAAAGACAAAAAAAAAAGTTTGAGTTGAATAGTTTGAACCATTCAACTAAACACCTTATAAAAGTTTTTATCCTTGGATTGAAATGAAAGGGTTAGAAAGGATTAAAGTTCACCCAACTTAAATAAAACCTCCCAAATAGAATACAAAATCTACCGTCAAATTAAAAACAAAGAAAACAAAAACAAAGAAAACCATTGCCGGCGTTCTTGCCGACGAGACCAAGGGCGACTTTCCAATGGCATCGATGATGCGAAGAGGCTCCAAGCTCGCGAGATTTGAGCTTCCTTTCCTCTACCGACGGCACCCATCACCCACATCGGAAGCTTGCTAGCATCACGAGTCACCCATGGCCTCGCAAGTCATTTACACCCACCGCCGCCACCGCCCAGATCTGGAGCTTACAATTGCAGATCCAGCGGAGCCTTGGGGGGTAACTCCGATGGCCTTGAGAGGAGGGGTGGCCTTAACCATTCGCCTGGTGATCCGCAGCTCGCAATCGCAAATCCAGCAAAGCCTTAGGGGGGAACTCCGATGGCCTTGGGGGGGAGGGGGTGGCCTCGACGACTCGCCTAGGTGACTCGCGAGGCTGGCAAGCTCGCGATTTATTTTTTGGACTTCTTAAAAAAAAAAGTACGGAGAGAATGGTACTGACATTTGATATGATCATCTTCCCTTTCTTTTTAAGATAAACATGAATTCAACGTTTCATCCATTTTCTCTCGAAAGGTGAAAAATAATAAAAGAAAAAAAGGGGTCTTTTTAATAAATGGTATTTTAAAAGAAACTATCTCACTAAAAATATTTTGAGAGAGGGATACAAATGGCTAAAGAGGACGAGAAAGGTCTTTCACAAGGGGCGAAATGAATGCCACTGACATTTTAGGAGGTTCGTACTCAAAAGCTGTTGGTTTATTTTTGACTTATTGATGTAAGCGCCGCCCAACAGAGGGGAAGAATTATTGGGAAGAAATAGATGCCGTTTACCAAAAGCATGTCGATGCGATGTCCGACCAAAAAAGCCTCATGGAGTGGTTTCGTAGTTTACATTGTAATTCTCGATAAGTGGATGCTGATAAAATTTTGATTAAATCGTCATATTTTTAACATATTTATCATCTATTCCTACATGATGATGCTGATGGCGATAATAATAAAGGAAATGTGTAATGATGTTAATCTAAGAAAATAAAATCACTTCTTAAAAAAAACACACACACAAACTATTATTTTATTATCGTCTCCTAAGATTTATCTGGATAATTTTAAAATTAAAATCCTTTGTTAGAAAAAAAATGTAAAGGAAAGTTCCGATGAGAAGGGGGAAAAAAAGTCCATTAGTTCTCGTAAAGAATAAGAACAATGGGTCTATGAACATATATTTTGACCTCCTTTTTCCTATGAACCAAATGAGTTTCACACTACACAAATTGAAGCCCACGATGATTCACACTTCATAGACCTTTTTTTTTTTAAACTGGTCTATGTTTAAAAAAATGAGATTGTTTCGTTGTTTAACCTTAATGGGAAAGCTTACAATTACATACATAACAAGCCGAAAAGATCAAGTATAATGGCTAAGGATTTTTTATTTTTTATTTTTTTATTTTTTTGGTTGGTATGTAAGCATCCATGGCCTTATAATTTAAGTTGGCATTCGGCTTATTTGGTTCAATGAATTTAAGGACGGCGTGATGTCAAAGACCGACAAGAATTTGCTTTCAAATCACAAGATATCTATTAATATAAGGGCTAATTGTTTGTACGTTTTTTGAGAAGTGCAAATCAATCTGTAACAATTAACGACTCGAACTTCAAAATTCAATAAAATTGACCACAATTGAAGATAAAGTCAATTTGTTTATGCAGTTCATGGCATTATTAAGAATGGTTCAAGAATTAGTGAAGTTCAATGATAAATTCAAATAAAAGCATAAGGACGGCGTTTTTTTTTATTAATAAATGATGGCCTAAATGTAAAGAGTTACAAACGACACCTGGAGCCAAGATGTCTTGGGATCTCTGCTTTGCAAGTCGGCCGATTGGCAAAAGAGAATCAACTAAATGAAGTAAATATTGAAAGACGGTCAAGATATCTATTAATATAATCCCTCGTTTCTTCCCTTGCTTGTGGTCTCACTCTTCCTTTTTCTGCTTCTTTCATTGTTTGTACGTCCACTTTTTGAGAAGTGCAAATAGTCAACAAGTGCTGTATAGCAAGCTGTAGGCTAATAGGCATATATCATTAATGTTACGAAAAGCAGAGCAACTTGACTATGAGCAAGTCCAACTCGCGAGACACAATCTCTCTTTTCCAAAACTATGGAGCCAGGCAGAAGGATAGGATGGACCAGTTAAAGTTCTTTGTTTGTATTCAAAACTCTGCATCTCCTGAATTTGGAACTTCTGAAAATTGGCCTTTTTGTCTCCCATCGCTCACAATTGAGCACTCCAAGGATAGGAAAGCTTTTCTAAATCCTTGGCATTAACAAATTCGATGAGACGAGAACAAATTATGTTTAGATTGGCTTTCAATATAGAAGGTAAGTAATCTTTAAGGGTTTCTAGAAAAAGGAATAAATATCATTTATCTTTTGATCCTCTAAAACATTTTTATTTCTATATAGGGAATGAGATTTGTTAGGGTAGCCATATGTTTATCTGACAATAAGTAACTAATAATCTGATAAGCACTTGCAGAGGCATTTTTTAGTGAAGTCACATATAAATCAAAAACTGGGTGAGACTTTTCAATGAATTAAATATATTTTTTTGAGTGACAAGCATCATCATAAGAAATGAACTTCATATAATGAAAAGAAGCTGATGCTAATACTTTATTCACTTCTTCCTTTTTTTCACGATCCAATTGAAAAGAATCGCTGGATGTATTATCACATGCAAGAAACTAGAAAATTTTGTTCATTTAGAATCCAATTTGATTGCGGGTGGGGCGGGGCAGGGGGGTTGCTTTTTAACTCATGGATTGATATGTCAAACACGAAAAATTGTGAAGGACAACCATGTAAAAATTATTATATATAACTAAAAATTATGCTATCTATTTTTACTAATCTCTTCTGTTTTCTTATTTATTTTTATCCTAAGTTTGTCTTTTCCTTATATTATAAATGGGAGTTACCTTATTTACTGTTCAAAAAAATGATCAAATTGTTTTGTCTTCTTCTGTTTTTGTTTTTCTTCTCCTCCTCCTTTGTAATTTTCATTGGCTAATCACTTCTCCTTTCTTATTATTTTTTATCGGAAGATTCTCTTTTCTTATTTACCTCTATTTTTCACACATTCTTTTTGTTTTTTCGGTAAATCACATTCTTATTTACATTCATTGAAACACAATTTTTTCAAAAAATAACATTTCTTAATATTTATAGTTAGAATTCTAAAATAGTATTTTTAAATACAACTTTCATTAAAACTTCTTCACTTTGCTTATCTAAAACTATATAATAATCAACCAAAGTGCATGTTATGAATTTTTTTTTAGTACTTGTGGATGGGGATTCGAGCTCTATAGCTTGAAATAAAGTCAATTGTAGAATTACCGTTAAACTTTTGCATACAATTGCTATTATGATTGAATTAGAAATGTGTTTTTTTTTTTTTTTTTTTGTATTTTTTCCCTTTGAATTGAAACTTGTATCTTGGTATATCTACCTTTTTTTCGTAACAATTTTTATTTGAAATTTTTTCTCAAATATGCCCCTACTTAATAATTTTTTATTGCAGTGTTAAACTTTTGTTTTCTTTAATAATTTTGTAAATATCTTTTTTTATTTTTTTATTTTTATCATAAAATATCATTAAAAATTTTGATATTTGTGTTTATATTATAAAATAGAGATTTAATAATTTTAATATATATGCATTTCACACTTATCAAACACGGCACGTATGTATGCATGTATATGTAAATTACCCACTTGGCAGACAGCTAAGAGATATTTTCCCCTATCAGTCATCAATTAAAACGGTCCTTCAGTAATTAAAAGGCACAAATAAGAGAAACAAATTCAAAACTCGTGAGCCGAGAGAGAGAGAGAGAGAGAGATCGGAGAAATGGAGAAAATAGAGCACAAAACAATTCATACAAACGGCATAAACATGCATGTGGCTTCAATAGGGAGCGGTCCAGCAATTCTCTTCCTTCACGGCTTTCCGGAGCTCTGGTACTCATGGCGGCACCAGATGCTGGCCCTGTCGTCCCTCGGTTACCGCTGTATCGCCCCGGACCTCCGCGGCTACGGCGACACCGACGCACCACCATCGCCGGCCTCGTACACGGTCTTCCACATCGTCGGCGACCTGGTCGGGCTGATTGAGCAGCTGGGGGTGGAGCAGGTGTTCTTGGTGGGACACGATTGGGGGGCTATAATCGCCTGGTACTTGCGCCTGTTCAGACCGGATAAGATCAAGGCCTTGGTCAACCTCAGTGTGCCCTTCTTTCGAAGGAACCCAAATATTAATTTCGTGGAGGGGTTCAGAGCTGTGCTTGGCGATGATTTCTACATGTGCAGGTTTCAGGTGAGTGGTTTTTGTCCTATACTATTATGGTGTTGTTTTTATCATTTGGGATTCTTTTGTTTCTTGTCGGACTCGGAATTTTTTTTTATTTATAAATTTGATTTTTAGATATTTAGAAAAGTGCATTATGTCTTAATTGTGACTGACATGTCAAATTTGATGTGCTTAATCAGATATATATATATATATATATATAATATATGAATTGTCTGATGGATTGTGAGACGGAAAAATTCTTCCTCTCTCTTTATTTATCTATCTTTCTCTAGTGAATTATACTGTGCTCTTTACCGGGACTGTCGTTCCGCCGCCAGACGGAAGACAATGTCTATTTGTATATGTGTGTGTATATATATATATATATATGTATGTATTGTCCGATGTGTAGATAATAATTGCATGCCCGTAACTGAACATCTATTGCCGGGATGAACTCTACCATCTCTCCTGTTAATTTGCAGGTGTGGTACGTGGTTATGGAATGTGGTAATTAATAATATTGATTTTATGAATTAATTATGATAATTTTTATATCTTTTTATCTTTGAAAAAAGTTGAATTTGCAAAATAAAACTCACAGAAATTTAGTGGAAGTTGTATGTAGTTTCATCATTATTATTATTTCTTCTCAATGGTTGTAAGTCATGCGTCATAGAATTATCGAGAAAATTAGTTTAATTATTAGGACAGCTAATAAAATGTTATTAAATAGAAAAAATATAACTCCAATAGAGACAAACTAGAATTGAAATGTGCTCAAAACTATTCAAAAAATGTTTCAATGAAAAAAAAAAAGCAAAATAAATTAAGAAGTTTAAAAAATTAAAAGCAAAAAAAGAGAAAATGAGTAGGGACGTTATTTTTTTCTCACATGCAAGTTCCTGTTCCCCTCTCTAACATGATTGGGATGGAGACAAGTTCTTGTCTTTGCATCAGGGTCAGAGCAGGGACGGGAAGAAGAACTCCCCGTCTCGTCCACACCCCGATGTACATGTATGCAAGCAAATTTTGCAAATATTATTTATTTTCAACATCTTTTTTTGTAATAATCTTGATCTAATCTATTGTTCTCTATACTTATTTTGTTGAAATTTGATTTCTCTTGTGAGATTATTGTAAGTTTAAATTGAGTTTATCATCAAATTCAACTCATTTTTGTTTTTAACTTGTTAAAAATTTGACTGATTATGATTGTTATGGTGGGGATTGGGACGGGGTATAGGGAAGACAATATCTTCAACGGGATTTGCTGTTTCTATCTTTGCCTCTTCTTAAGTGGGGACAGAGGGGAAATGTGATTGTATTGAAAAGCTGAAATGGAGATAACAAAACATTTCACGTCCCGTCCTGTTGTCATCTTGAATCAGTTTTTAAAAAATATATTTTTTTTAAAAAGGAAAAATTAAATGCAATAATTTTTTTTGAAGGCGGAAATTAAAAAGAAGAAACTGAAAGAGTTTATTAAAAAATAATAATAATAACAAAAGCAAAAGCAAAAACAGCCAAAACGACCCTGTTATGAATAGGGTATCCAAAACTGTCTCTTAATTAAAGTATAGTTAGGATAAATGATCATAACATTGCCTGTGGTGTTTGATGTGGGGCCTAAAAAAAAAGGTTTTTAAGATGTATTCATTTTAAGAGAAAATGAGTAGGGACGTTATTTTTTTCTCACATGCAAGTTCCTGTTCCCCTCCCTAACATGATTGGGATGGAGACAAGTTCTTGTCTTTGCATCAGGGTCAGAGCAGGGACGGGAAGAAGAACTCCCCGTCTCGTCCACACCCCGATGTACATGTATGCAAGCAAATTTTGCAAATATTATTTATTTTCAACATCTTTTTTTGTAATAATCTTGATCTAATCTATTGTTCTCTATACTTATTTTGTTGAAATTTGATTTCTCTTGTGAGATTATTGTAAGTTTAAATTGAGTTTATCATCAAATTCAACTCATTTTTGTTTTTAACTTGTTAAAAATTTGACTGATTATGATTGTTATGGTGGGGATTGGGACGGGGTATAGGGAAGACAATATCTTCAACGGGATTTCCTGTTTCTATCTTTGCCTCTTCTTAAGTGGGGACAGAAGGGAAATGTGATTGTATTGAAAAGTTGAAATGGAGATGACAAAACATTTCACGTCCCGTCCTGTTGTCATCTTAAATCAGTTTTTAAAAAATATATTTTTTTTAAAAAGGAAAAATTAAATGCAATAATTTTTTTTGAAGGCGGAAATTAAAAAGAAGAAACTGAAAGAGTTTATTAAAAAATAATAATAATAACAAAAGCAAAAGCAAAAACAGCCAAAACGACCCTGTTATGAATAGGGTGTCCAAAACTGTCTCTTAATTAAAGTATAGTTAGGATGAATGATCATAACATTGCCTGTGGTGTTTGATGTGGGGCCTAAAAAAAAAGGTTTTTAAGATGTATTCATTTAATTTGAAACATATTGGGTAGCTACTAGGTAGTAGTTGTTTGGAAACTGGTTTTTTTTTTTTTTTTGTGTGTTTTTTTAAAGCTAATGACTCTCTTCCACTACATGTGCGTACAATTTTCGTATTTTTCCAACATTGTCTTCTGTGCAATAGATACCTGGAGAAAGTGAAGAAGATTTATCCTCGGACACGGCAAACGTATTTAGGAGAATCCTTGCAAACCGTGACCCGAAACCTCCATTGATACCTAAAGAGATTGGATTCAGAGGTGTGTATGAAGATCCTGTTGCTTTGCCTTCCTGGCTCTCCGAAGAAGACATCAACCATGTCGCCAATAAATTCAGTCGGACGGGTTTTACCGGAGGACTGAATTACTATCGAGCTTTAAACTCGTAAGTTTCTCGATCTCATTATCAAATTGCATAATATTAGCCTAATTTCATTGAATCCTAACGTGGTTTCACTGAAATTTTTAACGTTTTTATTTCTGTGTGTATTACTTTTCTTAAATTATAATGGCAGTTTCTACTAACGTAAGAAAAAGAGTTATAGCTTCACGCTTCCATTTAATAATTAAAATTTTAAAATATGCCAACTAAAAAAATTTTTTGACAAAGATAAATACCCAATTTGGTGAAAAAAAAATTATGATAATATTTTCGCATTCGTAACAATGTCTTACCAGTAGGATTTTTTGGGCATATAAAAAATGCAGAACATGGGAGCTGGCAGCAGCATGGACTGGAACACAACTGAAGGTGCCAACAAAGTTCATAATTGGGGATCTGGACCTGGTCTATCACTTCCCTGGAATGAAAGAATACATTCATACTGATGGTGGCTTCAAAAGAGACGTTCCCTCTTTGCAAGAAATCATCGTTATGGAAGGAGTAGCTCACTTCATCAATCAAGAGAAGCCTCGCGAAATCACCTCTCACATTCACCAATTCTTCCACAAGTTTTAAAATAATTATCAACAAACCTCTCATCTTATTATATATGCATCTATATATATATATATATATATTGTGCTTGATGATCCTTAATTTCCTATAAATAATATCAAGCTGAATAAAAGAACTTTCAGTGTTTTACCACACAAATTATATATATAAATATATATTCGTTACTTCTAATTGCTCTGAATTTTATGGACAATATGTTACCTTTTTATTTTTTATTTTTGGAAGTTAATTTACTTCTTTAGATATCCATGGATACTTTGGCTCGAAATTTTCTTTATTGTCTACAAGCAAAATCGAATCCGACTCCCACAGTTCATTGTCTTTCAAGAAATTTTTTTTTTTTTTTAATTTGTTTCAAGAAATTTGACAATAAACTTTGGATAAAAATAATAAGTTATGTCTGCTATCATTATCATGTGAAAAAAGGACAATGACTTATCCAATGATTACAGTTCCTAACTTGCAACCAACGTTCAGTACCATATAAATCTCCTCGTTTATGACGACATTGAAACTTAGAAACAGAGGTAGTCATGTGGTTAAATATAGCAACGGTTTAGTGGTCGAGTGGGTCATTATTTGGAATATTGGCTTCTAAGGTTAGTAAATTAAAAATAATATTAATTGAAATGTATTGTGATAAAAAAGAAATATAATTAAAGTGGTTATAGACATAACCTAGTGAAAGTGAATATGGGAGCTGTCAGCAGCATGGACAGGGGCACAAGTGAAAGTGCCAACAAAGTTCATATCGGGAGATCTAGACCTGGTATCACTTTCCTGGAATGAAAGAATACATTCATAATGATGGTGGCTTCAAAAAGAGATGTTCCCTCTTTGCAAGAAGTCATAGTTATGGAAGGAGTTGCTCACTACATCAATCAAGAGAAGCCTCAAGAAATCAACTCTCACATTCACCAATTCTTCCACAAGTTTTGAAATTACCCCCTCATCTTATATATATAATACATAAATAATATAAAAACATCAATTCTAATATCAGTTTTTAAATACCAACTTACGTGACAAATAAGTTATCATTTTTTTATTGGTACGTATTTAAAATATTGTCATATTAATTAATTACAGCTACCAATAAAAATATGACATGTGTGTTGATGCTCTAAAAATTGAGATTAAAATTAATGTTCCTGCTACAACTCTATATATAGAAATATAGACATATATGTGTGTGTGCTTGATGATATATCATTAATTTCCTAAATAATATCAAGCTGAATAAAGATTCAAACTTCTAACTCTTTTACCACAAAAGTTTTTGTTATTGTTATTGTTTACAGGTATATAGTCGAGCGAAAATTAAGTGGAGAGTCATATTTTAAATACATTTTTATAATTTTGTCTACTCTAATATTAAAATTGACAATTTTAATATTATAAAATAGTAAAATTATTAACTTTAATATCATGTGGACATATATATAAGGAGATATCAAATTTATGATATTCTTACATAAAATCCTATATTTATTTCAATAAATTTGACAATAAACTTTTGTCCTTATAATTAACAAGATTGTTTTTAACTATGGAATAGGTAGTCATTTGTCCACGTATAATAATGTGAAATTTTACAAAAGTCGATTTTAAAGGATGCAAATTTTGTGATTTAATTTGAAGGATTATCAATATCTTAAAATTTACATCTGACAGCTTGTGAAATTTTAATTTTATGTTATTTGATCTGAGTATGTGACTACCTTTTTTTAATTTTAAAAGTCTATTTTATGGTCAGAGAAACTTATTTATAAAAATTGTGATGAATTAATCGGCTAAAAAATTCAGAGATCAAATATTCATAAATCATAAGAAAATTATCAACAAAAAAGGAAAAAAGCTAAGAAGTGGCCCATTTTCATTTTTAACAAAATTCTAGGAGACAAAGATAAAGGGAGCTTCTATAATTGGGTGTAGTATTTTATCCTCTGATAGGGTAAAAGTTTTTACCCTTGGATTGAAATGAAAGGTTTAGAAAGGATTAAAGTTCACCCAACTTAAGTAAAACCTCCCAAATAGAATACAAAATCTACCATCAAATTTAAGACAGAGAAAACAAAAACAAAGAAAACCATCGCCAGCGTTCTTGCCGACGAGACCAAAGGCGAGTTTCCAATGGCGTCGACGATGCGAAGAGGCTCCAACCTCGCGAGATTTGAGCTTCCTTTCCTCTACCGACGCACCCACAACCCATCACCCACATCGGAAGCTTGCTAGCATCACGAGTCACCCGTGGCCTCGCAAGTCGCTTACACCCACCGCCGCCACCGCGCCCAGATCTGGAGCTTACAATTGCAGATCCAGCGGAGCGTTGGGGGTAATTCCGATGGCCTTAAGAGGAGGGGTGGCCTTAACTATGCACCTGGTGATCCGGAGCTCGCAATCGCAAATCCAGCAAAGCCTTAGGGGGGAACTCCGATGGCCTTGGGGGGGAGGGGGTGGCCTCGACGACTCGCCTAGGTGACTCGCGAGGCTGGCAAGCTCGCGATTTATTTTTTGGACCTCTTCAAAAAAAAAAGAAGTACGGAGAGGATGATACTGACATTTGATATGATCATCTTTCCTTTCTTTTTAAGATACTAGTTTTGCTACGTGTGTTGCACGTGTTGAATCGTGATGAAAATTTTCGTAACGTTTAATATGAAGAAATATTTTCTAGAAATTATAAAAAAATATAGATTAACACATAAAGTTAAAGAGTTAAACTTCATGATAAAATACATAATAATAACAAAGTCAAACATTCTAATAAATAAGATAATAACATACAACTTATATTTTTTTTTCAAAATATGTAGAGTTACATTTTGTTATCTCAAAAAAGGTTTTAATCACATTGTTGGCTATATAAAAAATAAAACATTGCAATTAGAAAAAAAAATGATTGGAAAAAGAAAACTAAAAACGTTTTGAAAATATGATAATGAAGTAAAAGGTAAATAAAAAAACTCTACTCTCTCTCTCTCTCTCTTTTTTAGACGTTTTGTACTTAAAAAATAATAAATATGTAGTTACAGTATGACAAAACTGTAATTTGAATTAAATAATCTTCTTTTAAGTTCAAGTTTCAAAACTCTTACAAGAGTGCAATACGTAAGAAGTAAAAAGCAAATGTCAGCTGTAGTTGCTGTAAGGAAGGACAAAAATCCCAAAAAAAAAAAAAAAAACTTAACGGAGCGTTGCTATGAGGAAGGACAAACTCACAACGAGGGGGCAAAAAAAAAAAGCACCTAAATGGTGCGTTTTTGACTAATTAGAAAGTGAAATAAAATAGAAAAAGGTTACAAGAAAGAGAATGAAAAGAAAATGAGATTAAAATGAAGCAGAAATTGAATAGCAAAACGATTTTGCAGTAAAAAAAATGATTTTTAGAGAAAAATAAAAAAGCATCAAAATGGTGTGTGAAGAACGGTGATGGAATGAAAAAAATTAAAATTTAACTCACTCTTCTTAACCAAAAGAGGGAAAAAAAAAAAAAAAAAACTTCTCCTTCACTACATTTTCTTCATCTTTAGCTCTTTTATCATGTTAATATATATATTATATAGGACATTTTGAACTTGATCAATCTAAGATTGTGTTTAATATTCGGGTTGAGTTTGAAATAAAATAAAATATTTAAGTTGAAGTTTATTGATTTTATAAAAATTAATTATAATTATTATTGAACTTTTCATAAAAAGATAAAAAATCAACTATAAATATAGTTTAAGTCAAAATGGAATGAAATACGAAATGTACACTAAAATAACTTTGATATTTTTACGAAGTAAAAAAACACTTTAAAAAACAAAGTTCTCAAGTACAATGGCAATTTTGTAAAGTGCATTATATTGCTTGTATTCTGGGGTTCTAATGTCCAAATTCTTGAAAAAGTTGCACTTGCAACACGTGGGAGGCGGTCAGCAGAGAAAAGGAAGGAAACAAAAACAAAAAGCAAAAAATGAAGAAGGCATCAAACGCACCGTTTTTGACTACCAAAAAACTACAGTGACAGGGATCCACTCTTTTATTATAGTTACTAGTTTGGACTCGTGCGTTGCACGTGTGGAGTCGTGATGAAAATTTTTATATTGTTTAATATGAAAAAATATTTTCTAGAAATTATAAAAAAAAATACAGATTAATAAACAAAGTTGAAGAGTTAAACTTCATGATACAATAATAAAATACACCATAATAACAAAATCAAACATTCTAATAAATTAGATAATAACATACAGCTCATTTGTTTTTTGTTTTTTTTTTTTTTTCAAAACATATAGGGTTGCATTTTGTTATCTCAAAAAAGATTTGAATTTCATTGTTGGCTATACAAAAAATAAAACATTGCAATAAGGAAAAAATGATTGGAAAAAGATAACTAAAAAGATTTTGAAAATATGATAATGAAGTAAAAGATAAATAAAAAAAGAGTCAATATGAATATTTTACACACATTTTAATTTATATATAGAGTCACATACACATATGTATCTGCAAACAAAGTTTAAAAAAAGCAAAATAGTTTATTTTTATAAATATTTTAAGCTGTAGAACAATATGTTAGTGGCCATATTTATACCTACTTATTCAAAATTTTGAAGCAAAAATAAGTATAGATGAAATGCTAATATATTCATAAACCTGAGTTCTCACATGACAAGTTATAGTAGACGTTATCCTAAGGAATATTGGATAAGCCTATTTCCTGCATAATGAGCTCCTAAAACTACAGGAGAACGGATGATCATTCCAAAAGCAAACAAAAGCAGGAAATTTCTAAACAAGAAAACTCGATCAAAACACAAATTTTACATAAATATGCCCAAAAATAATGGCAAAATGACATAAAAGCAAAAATGAAATTCCAAAATGAAAGAATTCTATTGACTTTGTTTTGAAACCTGAATGCATCATTAGCTCACAATCAAAAAGAACTCTTCTTCCCGTTGTTTAAACAAAACTTTCTAAAGCAAAAGAGGAAACTCAATATTCTAAAGTATTATATATATGTGTATATATATATATCCATGTGTGTATGGAACATAAAGAAAACATTTTCTCTCTCTTTCTTTGTGACTGAAGAGGAAAGAAAAGGATCAACCAAACCTAAAAGAGAGAATGCAATAATTATGTCTCTCTGTATATGTGTTAATACATTTTCGAAATTATTATCACGTGAAGTAAGTGCTTTATTATAATACTTAGCTTGAAGAGAAACTGAAACGACCTGTTTCTATCTTTATACATACCAATAAAAATATCATAATATTTATTATTAACACACATAAAAAAATTACATATAATATGCATATATATACACAGTTCAAAAACAAATATGACACACAAAAGCGTTTTTCAGGGGTTTCCCTATTTCTCTCTGATAGGTAAACGTTTTAAATGTAATTAATAATTGATATCCGTTTTAGTATCCTAAACACACTTTTTAGATGGTTTTCTCATCTCTTAACCAAGACTGGTTAAAAAAAGTGACAAAACTAACCTTATTCTGCGTAAATATAGTAGTCCCAAAAGCAATGGCCTCGAACTTCAGTCATAAACAAAAATAATACGTCTTAATTTTTATAAATAAGATCATATTAGTTCTCCAGAGATTCATAATAACATGTAATGGAAAAGAGCAAAAATGCACATATTATATATGGAAGCACATCACAACAATCAACATAGAGAAAAATACAACAACTTCATAAACCAACATGAGCCAATCAGTCAGTGTAAGGAAGAGTGAGTGAAAGAGAGAGATGCATTGTAAAAGAAAATTACCACCATCCAAAAGTTTCCCAACGGGCTAGAAGAAATTGTCAGTGTTGCTTGACTTCCATCAACAGCATCAAAGGTCTAGCAATTGAAAAGTTAAAAGGAAACGTCACATACAAGTAATGTATTGTATACATGAGTGTGTATGTACGAAAATCAACATATGGAATGGTATACTAACATAATCAAATAATGATGCTTTCATGTGCAGGAAGAGGCATTTTTAAATAGAAATAAAAAAATTACGTTTTTAGGATTTCTTTTTCTTTTCCTCCATTTTCTCATCAACCAAACAGGGGATTAGGATATAATTTATCCAATTTTCTACTTCAAAAACCAGAAAGGAAAAAAAAAAAAAAAACTAATAGTCTCCGTATAAAAGAGCAAACTTGTGCGAAAGCTTGTTCCTTGGAGAGAAAGCAATCGGTGGAACTCCGATTAGGAATGCCAGCCATCTTGGACCTATTTGGCTAAAACCTTTCCATTTTCACTCATGAAAAAGATCACAGAAAAATGATAGTCAAGAAAGAAGCCTCAAAGGTGAAAGCTTTGAGGTCGGAAAATGGAGAAAAATCGAAACTTGAAAATATAGAGATAGAGAGAAAGGAAAAGGGAGCAGTAAGGTCGAAATTTCAGCTACTGCTGCTTAAGCTTAAGCTTAGAAAACTCAGAGAAAGAAACAAGAGACAGAGATAAATGAAGACGAGTAGCATTTAAATTAGAGAGAGAAAAAACCCCCAAACTCCCAAACTTAAAGAAAAAAACCCTAAATTTCCAACAAAAAACCAAAAAAAAAAAAAATCAGAAAACAAGACCCAAAAAAAAAAAAAATGCTTGGTCGACGAGAACCCACGTCCGACCGGGAGTCACCAGCAATGGCAAGAGGTAGAGAGAGAGAGGGAGAGAGTCTTACCAGAATCAAGAACACTCTCGTTGGGAGGAGCTTCGACTTCCCCAAAATCAGCAAATGATGAAGGAGATGTCAAAAAGTCCCCAGCAAGCAAATCTCAATGACAAATCTATGAGAATGATGATGGAGTATAGAGGTTGGACAGAAACAAACAGAGGAAAGGAAAGGGAAAGCACCGAAGATTGGAGATGGAAAATACAAGCTTGAGAGAACGTTGATCGGAAAAGCAGAGGACTGAGAAAGGAAGAAGGCATAACTGAAGAAAACAAAAACAAGCCCCAAAACGGAGCGTTTTTTACTACGAAAAATGAACAGTATAAATTTTTCTACTCATTTATATATGTTAGAAGAAACAAGAATTCAACGTTTCATCCATTTTCTCTCGGAAGGTGAAAAATAATTAAAAGAAAAAAAAAGGTATTTTTCATAAAAGGTATTTTAAAAGAAACTATTTCACTAAAAATATTTTGAGAGAGGGATACATTCGACTAAAGAGGACGAAATAGGTCTATCACGAGATGCGAAATGAAAGCCACTGACATTTTAGGTGGTTCATACTCAAAAGTTGTTGGTTTATTTTTGACTTGCAAGTTTGATTACAAAGTTCAAACTTGAAGTTTGATTACAAAGTTCAAACTTGAAGTTTGAGTTAAAATTTTTATTCTTTTTTTTAAAAGTTTTTTTGTCTTTTTTGAAAAAAATTTTGTCCTATCTAAAAAATCAACAAAAATTACTATTACAACTTAAAAATCTTAATTCAAACTTACACACCAAACACCTCCTTATTAATGTAAGCACCGCCCAACAGAGGGGGAGAATTATTGGGAAGAAATAGATGCTGTTTACCAAAAGCATGTCGATGCTATGTCCGACCAAAAAAGCCTCATCGAGCGTTTTGTAGTTTGCATTGTAATTCTCGATAAGTGGCTGCTGATAAAATTTTGATTAAATCGTCATATTTTTAAAATATTTATCATATATTCCTACATGAATGATGCTGATGGCCATAATAATAAAGAAAAGTGTAATGATGTTAATATAAGAAAATAAAACCACTTCTAAAAAAAAAAAAAACACAAAAACTATTATTCTATTATCGTCTCCTAAGATTTATCTGGTTAATTTTAAAACTAAAATCCTTTGTTAGAAAAAATGTAAAGGAAAGTTCCGATGAGAAGGGGGGAAAAAAGTCCATTAGTTCTCATAAAGAATAAGAACAATGGGTCTATGAACATATATTTTGACCTCCTTTTTCCTATGTGAACGAACCATATGAGTTTCACACTACACAAATTGAAGCCTACAATGATTCACACTTCATAGACATTTTTTTTTACTGGTCTATGTGTAAAAAAAATGAGATTGTTTCGTTGTTTAATCTAAATGGGAAAGCTTACAATTGCATACATAACAAGCCGAAAAGATCAAGTATAATGGCTAAGGATTTTTTTTTTTTTTTTGGTTGGTATGTAAGCACCCATGGCCTAAGTATAATGGCTTAAGTTGGCATTCGGCTTATTTGGTTCAATGAATTAAAAGAAAGCATAAGGACGGCGTTTTTTTTTTTAAATTAATAAATGAGGCCTTGTAAAGAGTCAAAGACCAAGAAGACGTCTATTTGCTTTCAAATCAAAAAAAAAAAAAAAAAAAAGACGGGCAAGATATCTATTAAGATAAAGGCTAATTGTTTGTATGTTTTTTGAGAAGTGCAAATCAATCTGTAATTTAACAAATTAACAATTAACGACTCGAACTTCAAAATTCAATAAAATTGACCAAAATGGAAGATAAAGTCAATTTGTTTATGGTTTTCTTACAAATGACTCATGTGTAATTCATTATTAAGAACGGTTCAAGAATTTTTTAGTGAAATCACATATAAATAAAATTCTCTCATTTTCTTGATAAATTTAAGAATAAACAACCCCACGTGCAAGAAACTAGAAAATTTTGTTCATTTAGAATCCAATTTGACCGCAGGTGGGGCGAGGCGGGGCGGGAGGGGAGGTTGCTTTTTAACTCATGGATTGATATGTCAAACATGAAAAATTGTGAAGGACAACCATGTAAAAATATATTAAGACACTCAAAACTGGAAGAATAAATAAACCCACCAGGTAAACTGCCGAGTTACAAGTCCCACGACACAGGAGCAAGATTCTCTAAAAAGCCAAGGTCGCGGATGGCCAAGAAGGCCCACTTGGAGACTTGGGATCTCTTTAGAAAATGCGAAGGTTGCTTTAAGCTGGTCGGCCGATTGGCAAAAGAGAATCAACTAGTTTACTTATGATTTGAGTAGGCTTATATTAAGGAATAATCTAACCCTGAGAACTGGGGCTTGGCCATCCTAATACAATGTTTATGTAACTATGTCCTTTCTTTTGATCCTCCAGAAACTCCTCAACAAACAATTGAATAATAGGAGAAGCTCATCCCTCGTTTCTTCCCTTGCTTGTGCTTAGTCCCACTCTTCCTTTTTCTGCTTCTTTCACTTCTACCTTTGAATATACATATTACCATTTTACCGTAAAGCAATGTCCACTTTCCTGTGCTACCGAACAATAGTGCAAATAGTCAACAGCTTTTGCAGTGCTGTAGTTTTAGCAAGCTATAGGCTAATAGGCATATCTCATTCAATGTCGGCATACAAAAAGCAGAGCAACTTGACTATGAGCAAGTCCAACTCACAAGACACTTTGTGCCTTCCTTCATCTCTCTTTCTCCATACCACTAAGGAGCCAGGCAGATGGGAAGGATGGACCAGTTAATCTGAGTTCTTTGTTTGTATGTCGCATCTAAAGGGCTCTGTATCTCCTGAATTTGGATACTTCCGAATCGGCTAGCTATTGGCCTTTCTGTCACCCATAGCTCATCAGTTTTTAACGACTTCTATGAGCACTCCAAGGCTCTACTCTCTCCCGGTTAGGAACCAGCTTTTCTAATGCCTTCATCCTTGGCATTGACAAATTCGAGTGAGACGAGAACAAATTATGTTAGATAGTTTGGCTTTCAATATAGAAGGCAAGTAATCCTTAAGGGTTTCTAGAAAAAGGAATAAATATCATTTATCTTTTGATCCTCTGAGACATTTTTATTAAAATCTATATAGGGAATGAGATTTGTTAGGGTAGCCATATGTTTATCTAACAATAAGTAACTAATAATCTAATAAGCACTTGCAGAGACATCTTGTGTGATAGGTATTTGACAAGGATCAGTTTTACCGCCTTCGATACATAAAACCTTACTTATGAACTGATAGGGGTTACTTGCATCAACAGCAACTAGATAAGCCTTTCATCCAATGAATTAAACATATTTTGATGATCGAGATACTATTAACGAGCATCATCATAAGAAATGAACTTCATATAATGAAAAGATGCAGCTGATGCTAATACTTTATTCACTTCTTCCTTTTTTTCACGATCCAATTGAAAAGAATCGTTGGATGTATCAGAAAAAAACTATTAGACTTCTTGCTAAATCACGTTCATGGAAGTGTAATACCCCCGTGCTGTAGATCCGACCATGGAAGTCAAGGACGGCAGGTAAATAAAATCGATAACCTTCGTAGGCTGATGCAAGATTGATTATGAAGGTTTCACAACGAGAACGTTGGATACACACCATAAACTCATTAAGTAATTTCTGAAAATTACAAACTTGCATTATAGACGGATCTTCTAAGTATGAATTCCTTAATAGGTTAATGGCATTGGGGATATTCAATGAAGCTAGAAACCTGATTTAACTAATAAATCGTAATTCTTATTAATAAAGTTTAACACATCCTTGTTTATCTCAAAAGCCTGTGCCTGTAACGCATTCATAAAATTACACAATATTTTGTAATCAGTTTCAAGCATTATATAAAAATGGATCATGTCACGGGAAGTCTATAATCTATAACTATATTATAAATAGGAGTTGCCTTTTTTATTATTCAAAAAATGGTTAAATTATTTTGTCTTCTTCTGCTTTTTGTTTTTTCTTCTCCTCTTCCTTTTGGCTTTTGCCTTTCCCTGCTGCCGTAGGCGACTACAAAGGTTTTTTCCTTTCTACTTTTCTTTGCCTCTGTCCCTAATTCTCTAAAATTATTATATATAACTAAAAATTATACTATCTATTTTTACTAATCCATTCTGTTTTCTTATTTATTTTTATCCTAAGATTGTCTTTTCCTTATATTATAAATGGGAGTTACCTTATTTGCTGTTTAAAAAAAATGATCAAATTATTTTGTCTTCTTCTGTTTTTTGTTTTTCTTCTCCTCCTCCTTTTGGCTTTTGCTTTTCCCTGTTGCCGTAGACGTCACCAAGGTCGTTTCCTTTGTAATTTTCATTGCCTCTTTCCCTAATTCTCTAAAATTATTATATATAATTAAAAAATAATATTTTCTATTTTTGCTAATCACTTCTCCTTTCTTATTATTTTTTTATCGCGGAAGATTCTCTTTTCTTATTTACATCTATTTTTCACTTATTCTTTTTGTTTTTTCGGTAAATCACATTCTTATTTACATTCATTGAAACACAATTTTTTCAAAAAATAACATTACTTAATATTTATAGTTAGAATTCTAAAATAGTATTTTTAAATACAACTTTCATAGAAACTTCTTCTTCTTTTTTTTCCCTGATTGCTCCATTAATACTTTGCTTATCTAAAACTATATAATAATCACCCAAAGTGCAACTTATGATTTTTTTTTTTTTAATACTTGTGGATGGGGATTCGAACTCTATTGCTTGAAATAATGTCAATTGTAAAATTACTGCTAAATTATCGCATACAACCGTTATTATGATTGAATTAGAAACGTGTTTTTTTTATTTGTATTTTTTCCCTTTGAATTGAAACTTGTATCTTGGTATATCTTCCTTTTTTTCGTAACAATTTTTATTTGAAATTTTATCTCAAATATACCCCTACTTCATAATTTTTAATTGCAGAGTTAAATTTTTGTTTTCTTTAATAATTTTGTAAATATCTTTTTTTTTTTTTTTATCACAAAATATCATTAAAAACTTTGATATTTGTGTTTATAATATAAAATAGAGATCAAACACGACACAAATATATACATTTGTATGTAAATTACCCACTTGGCAGACAGCTAAGAGATATTTTCCCCTATCTGTCATCAAAAAAGGCACAAAGAACAGAGACAAATTCGAAACTCGTGAGCCGAGAGAGAAAGAGAGAGAGAGAGTGAGATCGGAGAAATGGAGAAAATAGAGCACAAAACAATTCATACAAACGGCATAAACATGCATGTGGCTTCAATAGGGAGCGGTCCAGCAATTCTCTTCCTTCACGGCTTTCCGGAGCTCTGGTACTCATGGCGGCACCAGATGCTGGCCCTGTCGTCCCTCGGTTATCGCTGTATCGCCCCGGACCTCCGCGGCTACGGCGACACCGACGCACCGCCATCGCCGGCCTCGTACACGGTCTTCCACATCGTCGGCGACCTGGTCGGGCTGATTGAGCAGCTGGGGGTGGAGCAGGTGTTCTTGGTGGGACACGACTGGGGGGCTATAATCGCCTGGTACTTGTGCCTGTTCAGACCGGATAAGATCAAGGCCTTGGTCAACCTCAGTGTGCCCTTCTTTCGAAGGAACCCAAATATTAATTTCGTGGAGGGGTTCAGAGCTGTGCTTGGCGATGATTTCTACATGTGCAGGTTTCAGGTTAGTGGTTTTTGTCCTATATTAATATGGTGTTGATTTTATCATTTGGGATTCTTTTGTTTCTTGTCGGACTCGGAATTTTTTTTATATTTATAAATATGATTTTTAGATATTTAGAAAAGTGCATCATGTCTTAATTGTGCGGACAAATCAAACTTGCTGTGCTTAATCAGTTATATATATATATATATATAATATATGAATTGTCTATTGAATTGTCAGACCGAAAAGTTCTTCCTCTCTTTTTATTTATCAATCTCTCTCTAGTGAATTATACCGTGCTCTTTACCGGGATTGTCGTTCCGCCAGACGGAAGACAGTTTCTATTTGTGTGTGTGTGTGTATATATATGTATGTATGTATGTATTGTCCGATGTGTAGATAATAATTGCATGCCCGTAACTGACATCTATTGCTGGGATGAACTCTACCATCTCTCTGTCAATTTGCAGGTGTGGTATCTGGTTTATGGAATGTGGTAATTAATAATATTGATTTTATGAATCAATTATGATAAGTTTTATATCTTTTCATTTTTGGAAAATATTTGAGTGTCAGAGAAAAAAGTTGAATTTGTAAACTAAAACTCATAGAAATTTAGTGGAAGTTGTATGTGGTTTCATCATCATTATTATTTCTTCTCAATGGTTGTAAGTCACGCGTCATAGAATTATTGAGAAAATTAGTTTAATTATTAGGACAGCTAATAAAATGTTATTAAATAGAAAACATATAACTCTAATAGAGACAAACTAGAATTGAAATGTACTCAAAACTATTCAAAAAAATATTTCAATGAAAAAAAAAAAAAGAAAAGCAAAATAAATTAAGAAGTTAAAAAAATTAAAAGCAAGAAAGAGAAAATGTGTAGGGATATTATTTTTTTCTCACATGCAAGTTCCTGTTCCCCTCCCTAACTTGACTGGGATGGAGACAAGTTCTTGTCATTGCATTAGGGTCAGAGCAGGGACGGGAAGAAGAACTCCCCGTCTCGTCCACAACCCGATATACGTATGCAACCAAATTTTGCAAATATTATATTATTTATTTTTAACTTTTTTTTTTTTTTTTTTTGTAATAATCTTGATCTAATCTATTGTTCTCTGTACTTACTTTGTTGAAATTTGATTTCTCTTGTAAGATTATTGAAGTTTAAATTGAGTATAGGATTAAATTCAACTCCTTTTTTTTTTTTAACTCGTTAAAAATTTGACTGATTATGATTGTTATGGTGGGGATTGGGACGGGGTATAGTGAAGACAATATCTTCAACGGAGATTTCCCGTTTCTATCTTTGCCTCTTCTTAAGTGGGGATAGAGGGGAAATGTGATTGTATTGAAAAACTGAAATGGAGATGATAAAATATTCCACGTCCCGTCCTGTTGTCATCTTAAATCAGTTTTTAAAAATGTATTTTTTTTAAAAAAGGAAAAATTAAATGCAATAATTTTTTTTGAAGGCGGAAATTAAAAAGAAGAAAGTGAAAGAGTTTATTAAAAAATAATAATAAAAACAAAAGCAAAAACAAAAACAGCCAAGACGACCCTGTTATGAATAGGGTGTCCAAAACTGTCTCTTAATTAAAGTATAGTTCGGATAAATGATCATAACATTGCCTGTGGTGTTTGATGTGGGGCTTTAAAAAAAAAAGAGTTTTTTAAGATGTATTCATTTAATTTGAAACATATTTGGTAGCTACTAGGTAATAGTTGTTTGGAAACTGGTTATTATTATTATATTTTTTTTTTTTGTGTGTGTTTTTTTAAAGCTAATGACTCTGTTCTACTACATGTGCGTCTAATTTTCGTATTTTTCCAACATCGTCTTCTGTGCAATAGATACCTGGAGAAAGTGAAGAAGATTTATCCTCGGACACGGCAAACGTATTTAGGAGAATCCTTGCAAACCGTGACCCGAAACCTCCATTGATACCTAAAGAGATTGGATTCAGAGGTGTGTATGAAGATCCTGTTACTTTGCCTTCCTGGCTCTCCGAAGAAGACATCAACCATTTCGCCAATAAATTCAGTCAAACGGGCTTTACCGGAGGATTGAATTACTATCGAGCTTTAAACCCGTAAGTTTCTCAATCTCATTATCGAATTGCATAATATTAGCCTAATTTCATTGAATCCTAACATGGTTTCACTGAGATTTTTAACGTTTTTATTTCTGTATGTATTACTTTTCTTAAATTATAATGACAGTTTTTGCTAACGTAAGAAAAAGAGTTATAGCTTCAAGCCTCCATGTAATAATTAAAATTTTAAAATATGCCAACTTAAAAAAAAATTTTGACAAAGATAAATACCCAATTCGGTAAAAAAAAGATATGATAATATTTTCGCATTTGTAACGATGTCTTACCAGTAGGATTTTTTTGGGCATATAAAAAATGCAGAACATGGGAGCTGACAGCAGCATGGACTGGAGCACAAGTGAAGGTGCCAACAAAGTTCATAATAGGGGATCTGGACCTGGTCTATCACTTCCCTGGAACGAAAGAATACATTCATAATGATGGTGACTTCAAAAGAGACGTTCCCTCTTTGCAAGAAATCATCGTTATGGAAGGGGTAGCTCACTTCATCAATCAAGAGAAGCCTCGCGAAATCACCTCTCACATTCACCAATTCTTCCACAAATTCTAAAATAATTATCAACAAAACCCCTCATCATATTATATATGCATCTATATATATATATATATATATATTGTGCTTGATGATCCTTAATTTCGTATAAATAATATCAAGCTGAATAAAAGAACTTTCAGTGTTTTACCAAACAAATTATATATATAAATATATATTCGTTACTTTTAATTGCTCTGAATTTTATGGACAATATGTTACCTTTTTATTTTTTATTTTTGGAAGTTAATTTACTTCTTTAGATATCCATGGATACTTTTGCTTGAAATTTTCTTAATTGTCTACAAGCGTAATCGAATCCGACTCCCAAAGTTCATAGTCTTTCAAGAAATTTTTTTTTTTTTTTGAAAATTTGTTTCAAGAAATTTGACGATAAACTTTGGATAAAAATAATAAGTTATGTCTGCTATCATTATCATGTGAAAAAATGAGAATGACTTATCCAATGATTATAGTTCCTAACTTGCAACCAACGTTCAGTACCATATAAATCTCCTTGTTTATGACGACATTGAAACTAGAAACAGTGGTAGTCATGTGGCAATATAGCAAAGGTTTAGTGGTCGAGCGGGTCATTATTTGGAATATTGGCTTCTAAGGTTAGTAAATTAAAAATAATATTAATTGGAATGTATTGTGATAAAAAAGAAATATAATTAAAGTGGTTATAGACATAACCTAGTGAAAGTGAATATGGGAACTGTCAGCAGCATGGACAGGGGCACAAGTGAAAGTGCCAACAAAGTTCATATCGGGAGATCTAGACCTGGTATCACTTTCCTGGAATGAAAGAATACATTCATAACGATGGTGGCTTCAAAAGAGACGTTCCCTCTTTGCAAGAAGTCATAGTTATGGAAGGAGTTGCTCACTACATCAATCAAGAGAACCCTCAAGAAATCAACTCTCACATTCACCAATTCTTCCACAAGTTTTGAAATTTCCCCCTCATCTTATAATACATAAATAATATAAAACATCAATTCTAATCTCAGTTTTCAAATACCAATTTATGTGATAAATAAGTTATCATTTTTTTATTAGTATGTATTTAAAGTATTGCCATATTAATTAATTATAGCTATCAATAAAATATGACATTTGTGTTAGTGCTCTAAAAGTTGAGATTAAAATTAATGTTCCTGATACAACTCTATATATAGAAATATAGACATATATGTGTGTGTGCTTGATGATATATCATTAATTTCCTAAATAATATCAAGCTGAATAAAGATTCAAACTTCTAAATCTTTTACCACAAAAGTTTTTGTTATTGTTATTGTTTACAGGTATATAGTCGAGCAAAAATTAAGTAGAGAGTCATATTTTAAATACATTTTTATAATTTTGTCTACTTTAATATTAAAATTGATAATTTTAATATTATAAAATAGTAAAATTATTAACTTTAATATCACGATGGACATATATATAAGGAGATATCAAATTTATGACATTCTTACATAAAATCCTATAGTTATTTCAATAAATTTGACAATAAACTTTTGTCCTTATAATTAACAAGATTGTTTTTAACTATGGAATAGGTAGTCATTTGTTCACGTATAATAACGTGAAATTTTACAAAAGTCGATTTTAAAGGATGCAAATTTTGTGATTTAATTTGAAGGATTATCAATATCTTAAAATTTACATCTGACAGCTTGTGAAAATTTAATTTTATGTTATTTGAGCTGAGTATATGACTACCTTTTTTTAATTTTAAAAGTCTATTTTATGGTCAGAGAAACTTATTTATAAAAATTGTGATAAATTAATCGGCTAAAAAATTCAGAGATCAAATTTTCATAAATCATAAGAAAATTATCAACAAAAAAGGAAAAAAGCTAAGAAGTGGCCCATTTTCATTTTTAACAAATTTCTGGGATACAAAGATAAAGGGAGCTTCTATAATTGGGTAAAGTATTTTATCCAGTGATAGGGTAAAAGATTTTACCCTTGGATTGAAATGAAAGGGTTAGAAAGGATTAAAGTTCACCCAACTTAAGTAAAACCTCCCAAATAGAATACAAAATCTACCATCAAATTAAAGACAGAGAAAACAAAAACAAAGAAAACCATTGCTAGCGTTCTTGCCGATGAGACCAAGGGCGAGTTTCCAATGGCGTCGACGATGCGAAGAGGCTCCAACCTCGCGAGATTTGAGCTTCCTTTCCTCTACCGACGGCACCCACAACCCATCACCCACATCGGAAGCTTGCTAGCATCACGAGTCACCCGTGGCCTCGCAAGTCACTTTTACCCACCGCCGCCACCGTGCCCAGATCTGGAGCTTACAATTGCAGATCCAGCGGAGCCTTGGGGGGTAACTCCGATGGCCTTGAGAGGAGGGGTGGCCTTAACCATTCGCCTGGTGATCCGAAGCTCGCAATCACAAATCCAGCAAAGCCTTAGGGGGGAACTCCGATGGCCTTGGGGGGGAGGGGTGGCCTCGACGACTCGCCTAGGTGACTCGCGAGGCTGGCAAGCTCGCGATTCATTTTTTGGACCTCTTCAAAAAAAAAGTACGGAGAGGATGATACGGACATTTGATATGATCATCTTTCCTTTCTTTTTAAGATAAGCATGAATTCAACGTTTCATCCATTTTCTCTTGGAAGGTGAAAAATAATTAAAAGAAAAAAAAGGTATTTTTAATAAAAGGTATTTTAAAAGAAACTATCTCACTAAGGGGTGTTTGGGGCTTTGGTTCAAACCATTCAACTCAAACTTTTTTTTGTCTTTTTCTTAAAAAGTTTTTTGTCTTTTCTGAAAATTCAAAAAAATTTACTATTTAAATTTAAAAATCTCAACTCAAACTACTCTACCAAACACCCTCTAAAAATATTTTGAGAGAGGGATACATACGGCTAAAGAGGACGAAAAAGGTCTTTCACGATATGCGAAATGAAAGCCACTAACATTTTAGGTGGTTCGTACTCAAAAGTTGTTGCTTTATTTTTTACTTGGGTAAGTTGGATTACAAAGTTCAAACTTGAAGTTTGAACTAAAATTTTTATCCTTTTTTCAAAGAGTTTTTTATCTTTTCTGAAAAAATTTTTTGTCTTATCTAAAAAATCAACAAAAATTACTATTACAACTTAAAAATCTTAACTCAAACTTACACACCAAACACCTCCTTATTGATGTAAGCGCCGCCCAACAAAGGGGGAGAATTATTGGGAAGAAATAGATGCCGTTTACCAAAAGCATGTCGATGCTATGTCCAACCAAAAAAGCCTCATCGAGTGTTTTGTAGTTTGCATTCTAATTCTCGATAAGTGACTGCTGATAAAATTTTGATTAAATCGTCATATTTTTAACATATTTATCATCTGTTCCTACATGAATGATGCTGATGGCAATAATAATAAAGGAAAGTGTAATGATGTTAATATAAGAAAATAAAACCACTTCTGGAAAAAAAAAAAAAAAAACACAAAAACTATTATTCTATTATCGTCTTCTAAGATTTATCTGGATAATTTTAAAACTAAAATCCTTTGTTAGAAAAAATGTAAAGGAAAGTTCTGATGAGAAGGGGAAAAAAAAAAGTCCATTAGTTCTCATAAAGAATAAGAACAATGGGTCTATGAACATATATTTTGACCTCCTTTTTCCTATGTGAACGAACCATATGAGTTTCACACTACACAAATTGAAGCCTACAATGATTCACACTTCATAAACATTTTGTTTTACTGGTCTATGTGTAAAAAAAATGAGATTGTTTCGTTGTTTAATCTAAATGGGAAAGCTTACAATTGCATACATAACAAGCCGAAAAGATCAAGTATAATGGCTAAGGCTTTTTTTTATTTTATTTTTTGGTTGGTATGTAAGCATCCATGGCCTAAGTATAATGGCTTAAGTTGGCATTCGGCTTATTTGGTTCAATGAATTAAAAGAAAGCATAAGGACGGCGTTTTTTTTTTTTTTTTTTTTTAAATTAATAAATGAGGCCTTGTAAAGAGTCAAAGACCGACAAGACGTCTATTTGCTTTCAAATCAAAAAAAAAAAAAAAAAAAAAAGACGGGCAAGATATCTATTAATATAAGGGCTAATTGTTTGTACGTTTTTTGAGAAGTGCAAATCAATCTGTAATTTAACAAATTAACAATTAACGACTCGAACTTCAAAATTCAATAAAATTGACCACAATTGAAGATAAAGTCAATTTGTTTATGATTTTCTTACAAGTGACTCATGTGTAATTCATTATTAAGAATGGTTCAAGAATTTTTTAGTGAAGTCACATATAAATAAAATTCTCTCATTTTCATGATAAATTCAAGGATAAACAACCCCACGTGCAAGCAACTAGAAAATTTTGTTCATTTAGAATCCAATTTGACCGCGGGTGGGGTGGGGCGAGGCGGGAGGGGAGGTTGCTTTTTAACTCATGGATTGATATGTCAAACACGAAAAATTGTGAAGGACAACCATGTAAAAATATATTAAGACACTCAAAACTGGAAGGATAAATAAACCCACCCGGTAAACTGCCGAGTTACAAGTCCCACGACACAGGAGCTGGATTATCTAAAAAGCCAAGGTCGCGGATGGCCAAGAAGGCCCACTTGGAGACTTGGGATCTCTGCAGAAAATGTGAAGGTTGCTTTAAGCCAGTCGGCCGATTGGCAAAAGAGAATCAACTAGTTTAGTTATGATTTGAGTAAGCTTATATTAAGGAATAATCTAACCCTGAGAACCGGGGCTGGCCATCCTAATACAATGTTTATGCAACTGTGTCCTTTTGATCCTACAGAAAGCTCTTCAACAAACAATTGAATAATAGGGGAAGCTCATCCCTCGTTTCTTCCCTTGCTTGTGCTTAGTCTCACTCTTCCTTTTTCTGCTTCTTTCACTTCTGTCTTTGAATATACATATTACCATTTTACCGTAAAGCAATGTCCACTTTCCTGTGCTACCGAACAATAGTGCAAATAGTCAACAGCTTTTGCAGTGCTGTAGTTTTAGCAAGCTGTAGGCTAATAGGCATATATCATTCAATGTCAGCATACGAAAAGCAGAGCAACTTGACTATGAGCAAGTCCAACTCGCGAGACACTTCATGCCTTCCTTCATCTCTCTTTCTCCAAACCACTATGGAGCCAGGCAGAAGGATAGGATGGACCAGTTAATCCGAGTTCTTTGTTTGTATGCCGCATCCAAAGGACTCTGCATCTCCTGAATTTGGATACTTCTGAATCGGCTAGTTATTGGCCTTTTTGTCTCCCATCGCTCATCGGTTTTTAAAGACTTCTATGAGCACTCCAAGGTTCTACTCTCTCCCGGTTAGGAACCAGCTTTTCTAATGCCTTCATCCTTGGCATTAACAAATTCGAGTGAGACGAGAACAAATTATGTTAGATAGATTGGCTTTCAATATAGAAGGTAAGTAATCTTTAAGGGTTTCTAGAAAAAGGAATAAATATCATTTATCTTTTGATCCTCTAAAACATTTTTATTAAAATCTATATAGGGAATGAGATTTGTTAGGGTAGCCATATGTTTATCTGACAATAAGTAACTAATAATCTGATAAGCACTTGCAGAGGCATCTTGTGTGATAGGTATTTGACAAGGATCAGTTTTACCGCCTTCGATACATAAAACCATACTTATGAACTGATAGGGGTTACTTGCATCAACAGCAACTGGGTGAGACTTTCATCCAATGAATTAAATATATTTTGATGATTGAGATACCATTGACAAGCATCATCATAAGAAATGAACTTCATATAATGAAAAGATGCAGCTGATGCTAATACTTTATTCACTTCTTCCTTTTTTTCACGATCCAATTGAAAAGAATCGCTGGATGTATTATAAAAAAAAACTATTAGACTTCTTGCTAAATCACGTTCATGGAAGTGTAATACCCCCGTGCTGTAGATCCGACCATGGAAGTCAAGGACAGCAGGTAAATAAAATCGATAACCTTCGTAGGCTGATGCAAGATTGATTATGAAGGTTTCACAACGAGAACGTTGGATACACACCATAAGCTCATTAAGTAATTTCTGAAAATTACAAACTTGCATTATGGACGGATCCTCTAAGAATGAATTCCTTAATAGGTTAATGGCATTGGGGATATTAAATGAAGCTAGAAACGTAGGCATAAGTAAACCTGATTTAACTAATAAATCGTAATTCTTATTAATAAAGTTTAACACATCCTTGTTTATCTCAAAAGCCTGCGACTGTAACGCATTCATAAAATTACACAATATTTTGTAATCAGTTTCAAGCATTTTATAAAAATGGATCACGTCACGGGAAGTCTATAATCTATAACTATATTATAAATAGGAGTTGCCTTTTTTATTATTCAAAAAATGGTTAAATTATTTTGTCTTCTTCTGCTTTTTGTTTTTTCTTCTCCTCTTTCTTTTGGCTTTTGCCTTTCCCTGCTGCCGTAGACGACTCCAAAGGTTTTTTCCTTTGTACTTTTCTTTGCCTCTGTCCCTAATTCTCTAAAATTATTATATATAACTAAAAATTATACTATCTATTTTTACTAATCCATTCTGTTTTCTTATTTATTTTTATCCTAAGATTGTCTTTTCCTTATATTATAAATGGGAGTTACCTTATTTGCTGTTTAAAAAAAATGATCAAATTATTTTGTCTTCTTCTGTTTTTTGTTTTTCTTCTCCTCCTCCCTTTGGCTTTTGCTTTTCCCTGTTGCCGTAGACGTCACCAAGGTCGTTTCCTTTGTAATTTTCATTGCCTCTTTCCCTAATTCTCTAAAATTATTATATATAATTAAAAAATAATATTTTCTATTTTTGCTAATCACTTCTCCTTTCTTATTATTTTTTATCGGAAGATTCTCTTTTCTTATTTACATCTATTTTTCGCACAATCTTTTTCTTTTTTCGGTAAATCACATTCTTATTTACATTCATTGAAACACAATTTTTTCAAAAAATAACATTACTTAATATTTATAGTTAGAATTCTACAATAGTATTTTTAAATACAACTTTCATAGAAACTTCTTCTTCTTTTTTTTCCCTGATTGCTCCATTAATACTTTGCTTATCTAAAACTATATAATAATCACCCAAAGTGCAAGTTATGATTTTTTTTTTTTAATACTTGTGGACGGGGATTCGAACTCTATAGCTTGAAATAATGTCAATTGTAAAATTACTGTTAAACAATCGTATACAACCGTCATTATGATTGAATTAGAAACGTGATTTTTTATTTGTATTTTTTCCCTTTGAATTGAAACTTGTATCTTGGTATATCTACCTTTTTTTTGTAACAATTTTTATTTGAAAATTTTTCTCAAATATGCCCCTACTTAATAATTTTTAATTGCAGTGTTAAATTTTTGTTTTCTTTAATAATTTTGTAAATATGTTTTTTTTTATTTTTTATTTTTATCATAAAACATCGTTAAAAACTTTGGTATTTGTGTTTATATTATAAAATAGAGATTTAATAAAATAGAGATCAAACACGACACGTGTATATACATATGTATGTAAATTACCCACTTGGCAGGCAGCCAAGAGATATTTTCCCGTATCTGTCATCAATTAAAACGGTCCTTCAGTAATTAAAAGGCACAAAGAAGAGAGACAAATTCAAAACTCGTGAGCTGAGAGAGAAAGAAAGAGAGAGAGTGAGATCGGAGAAATGGAGAAAATAGAGCACAAAACAATTCATACAAACGGCATAAACATGCATGTGGCTTCAATAGGGAGCGGTCCAGCAATTCTCTTCCTTCACGGCTTTCCGGAGCTCTGGTACTCATGGCGGCACCAGATGCTGGCCCTGTCGTCCCTCGGTTACCGCTGTATCGCCCCGGACCTCCGCGGCTACGGCGACACCGACGCACCGCCATCGCCCGCCTCGTACACGGTCTTCCACATCGTCGGCGACCTGGTCGGGCTGATTGAGCAGCTGGGGGTGGAGCAGGTGTTCTTGGTGGGACACGACTGGGGGGCTATAATCGCCTGGTACTTGTGCCTGTTCAGACCGGATAAGATCAAGGCCTTGGTCAACCTCAGTGTGCCCTTCTTTCGAAGGAACCCAAATATTAATTTCGTGGAGGGGTTCAGAGCTGTGCTTGGCGATGATTTCTACTTGTGCAGGTTTCAGGTGAGTGGTTTTTGTCCTATATTAATATGGTGTTGATTTTATCATTTGGGATTCTTTTGTTTCTTGTCGGACTCGGAATTTTTTTTATATTTATAAATATGATTTTTAGATATTTAGAAAAGTGCATTATGTCTTAATTGTGACGGGACATATCAAACTTGACGTGTTTAATCAGTTATTTATATATATATATATATATATAATATATGAATTATATGGTAGATTGTCCGAAAAGTTCTTCTTTTTATTTTATTTATCTATATATCTCCCTCTAGTGAATTGTACATGTTCTTTACCGGGATTGTCGTTCTGCCAGACGGAAGACAGTTTCTATTTGTGTGTGTGTATATATATGTATGTATGTATGTATTGTCCGATGTGTAGATAATAATTGCATGCCCGTAACTGACATCTATTGCTGGGATGAACTCTACCATCTCTCCTGTTAATTTGCAGGTGTGGTATGTGGTTTATGGAATGTGGTAATTAATAATATTGATTTTATGAATTAATTATGATAAGTTTTATATCTTTTTATTTTCGAAAAATATTTGAGCGTTAGAGAAAAAAGTTGAATTTGTAAAATAAAACTCATAGAAATTTAGTGGAAGTTGTATGTAGTTTCATCATTATTATTATTTTTTCTCAATGGTTGTAAGTCATGCATCATAGAATTATTGAGAAAATTAGTTTAATTATTAGGACTGCTAATAAAATGTTATTAAATAGAAAACATATAACTCTAATAAAGACAAACTAGAATTGAAATGTGCTCAAAACTATTCAAAAAATGTTTCAATGAAAAAAAAAAAAAAAGAAAATCAAAATAAATTAAGAAGTTAAAAAAATTAAAAGCAAAAAGGAGAAAATGAGTAGGGACGTTATTTTTTTTCTCACATGCAAGTTCCTGTTCCCCCTCCCTAACATGATTGGGGTGGAGACAAGTTCTTGACATTGCATCAGGGTCAGAGCAGGGACGGGAAGAAGAACTCCCCGTCTCGTCCAAACCCCGATGTACATGTATGCAACCAAATTTTGCAAATATTATTTATTTTTAACATTTTTTTTGTATTAATCTTGATCTAATCTATTGTTCTCTATACTTATTTTGTTGAAATTTGATTTCTCTTGTAAGATTATTGAAGTTTAAATTGAGCTTATGACTAAATTCAACTCATTTTTGTTTTTAAATTGTTAAAAATTTGACTAATTATGATTGTTATGGTGGGGATTGGGACGGGGTATAGTGAAGACAATATCTTCAACGAAGATTTCCCGTTTCTATCTTTGCCTCTTCTTAAGTGGGGATAGAGGGGAAATGTGATTGTATTGAAAAGCTGAAATGGAGATGACAAAACATTCCACGTCCCGTCCTGTTGTCATCTTAAATCAGTTTTTAAAAAATGTATTTTTTTTAAAAATGGAAAAATTAAATGAAATAATTTTTTTTGAAGGCGGAAATTAAAAAGAAGAAAGCGAAAGAGTTTATTAAAAAATAATAATAATAACAAAAGCAAAAACAAAAACAGCCAAGACGACCCTGTTATGAATAGGGTGTCCAAAACTGTCTCTTAATTAAAGTATAGTTAGGATAAATGATCATAACATTGCCTGTGGTGTTTGATGTGGGGCTTTAAAAAAAAAAAAAGGTTTTAAAGACGTATTCATTTAATTTGAAACATATTAGGTAGCTACTAGGTAGTAGTTGTTTGGAAACTGGTTTTTTTTTTTTTTTTTTTTGTGTGTTCTTTTAAAGCTAATGACTCTCTTCTACTACGTGTGCGTCCAATTTTCGTATTTTTCCAACATTGTCTTCTGTGCAATAGATACCTGGAGAAAGTGAAGAAGATTTATCCTCGGACACGGCAAACGTATTTAGGAGAGTCCTTGCAAACCGTGACCTGAAACCTCCATTGATACCTAAAGAGATTGGATTCAGAGGTCTGTATGAAGATCCTGTTGCTTTGCCTTCCTGGCTCTCTGAAGAAGACATCAACCATTTCGCCAATAAATTCAGTCAGACGGGCTTTACCGGAGGACTGAATTACTATCGAGCTTTAAATCCGTAAGTTTCTCGATCTCATTATCGAATTGCATAATATTAGCCTAATTTCATTGAATCCTAACGTGGTTTCACAGAGATTTTTAACTTTTTTATTTTTGTGTGTATTACTTTTCTTAAATTATAATGACAGTTTCTCTTAGCATAAGAAAAAGAGTTATAGCTTCACGCGTTCATTTAATAATTAAAATTTTAAAATATGCCAACTAAAAAATTTTTTGACAAAGATAAATACCCAATTTGGTGAAAAAAAAAATATGATATTATTTTCGCATTTGTAACGATGTCTTACCAGTAGGATTTTTTTGGGCATATAAAAAATGCAGAACATGGGAGCTGACAGCAGCATGGACTGGAGCGCAAGTGAAGGTGCCAACAAAGTTCATAATAGGGGATCTGGACCAGGTCTATCACTTCCCTGGAATGAAAGAATACATTCATAATGATGGTGGCTTCAAAAGAGACGTTCCCTCTTTGCAAGAAATCATCGTTATGGAAGGAGTAGCTCACTTCATCAATCAAGAGAAGCCTCGCGAAATCACCTCTCACATTCACCAATTCTTCCACAAGTTCTAAGATAATTACCAACAAACCCCTCATCTTATTATATATACATCTATATACATATATATATATATATATTGTGCTTGATGATCCTTAATTTCCTATAAATAATATCAAGCTGAATAAAAGAACTTTCAGTGTTTCACCACACAAATTATATCTATAAATATATATTCGTTACTTTTAAATGCTCTGAATTTTTGGGTTACCTTTTTATATTTTATTTTTGGAAGTTAATTTACTTCTTTAGATATCCATGGATACTTTTGCTCGAAATTTTCTTTGTTGTCTACAAGTATAATCGAATCCGACTCCCACAGTTCATAGTCTTTCAAGAAATTTTTTTTTATTTTTTTTGAAAATTTCTTTCAAGAAATTTGACAATAAACTTCGGATAATAATAATAAGTTAGACATAAAACTGCTTTCATTATCATGTGAAAAAAGGACAATGACTTATCCAATGTTACAGTTCCTAAGTTGCAACCAACGTTCAGTACCATATAAATCTCCTTGTTTAGGACGACATTGACAATTGAAACAGAGGTAGTCATGTGGCTAAATATAGCGAAGGTATATTGGTTGAGTGGGTCATTATTTCGAATATTCGCTTCTCTAGTTAGTAAATTAAAAATAATATTAACTGGTATGTATTGTGATAAAAAAAACCTAGTGATAATACTACATCTGACTCCATTTAAAGTTACAAAGTTTGAATTCCCTATCTCCTAGATTCAAAAAAAATTAATTAAAAAAAAAGAGATTGAGTAGGGATACATTTGATTAAAAAATAGGGGTACGTTTGATTCTAAAGTTCAAATTTAAAGTTTTCATATTAATTTTTGTCTTATTCTGAAAGTTAACAAAAATTATAACTAGTTTTTTAAAAGTCATTAAATTTTAACGTAAAAACTTCATTCTAAACTCATAGTCCAAACGCAAGTTTAATTAGAAGTTACTTTAAAACATAGTAGTTGAGAGGGAAAATGATTTTTTTTTTTTTTTTTTAAAAATCAGCCTGCGACACAACTTAAGCAAATTTTAGGCATTACTTTCAAGCCGATCATACACTTTCCAAGTTTACAGCCCGTTTCCGTTGATTTTTTTTTTTTTTTTGTTAAAATAATATTTATATTCGTATGTATATGGTACGTAGATTAATACTGCAAATTTAGTACTAGACTTCCCTTTTCCCCACTTTTTGATCAATTATCAAAATTTTCAACAAGTTTTTTTTTTTTTGGGTAAATAATGAAAAGAGGACTGTCTTCAGTCCCATACGTAAAAGGTAAGTAACAGTTGAAATTATTGTTAAAGAATGACAAAGGATATCATGCATGTGCCTTCATCAGTTAAAAGGTAAGGGGCTCACATAATATTAACAACAAATGTTATTTCTTAAACTACAAATCATATGATACATGATTCGAATATCTGATCCGTTAAAAGCAAAAGATTCAAGTAAGATATCTTTTGCCATCGTATCATTACCACCACCAGTGATACAAGGTTTTATATATTATATATCATCGATGATGTCATTCTAGCAACATCGCTTGACAGCTGGCAAATTGTGAAACATGTGCATTCATTTTAATTTTCTCATTATTGTACCTCCAAGTACTATTAAAGCCACGAACATGTGATTGTTTGTAAAAATGATCTAAAATAGAAATCTCATCAATTTGCCTTTTTTTATCTTGGCAAATAGCTGACTAGATTTTTCGCTGGCTTCCCCGTTTTCTATAAAAGCAGTCTAGTATAAAAAGATACAAAGAAGAACACATATACATACATACATATATATATATATAGATTCAGAAGTACTCGAGAGCAAAAGAGAGAAAGAGATCGGAGAAATAAAAACATATATGTATATATATATGGAAAAATAGAGCACACAACGGTTCCTACAAACGGCATAAACATGCACGTGACGTCGATAGGGAGCGGTCCAGCAATTCTCTTCCTCCACGGCTTTCTCGAGCTCTGGTACTCATGGCGGCACCAGATGCTGGCCCTGTCGTCCCTCGGCTACCGCTGTATCGCCCCGGACCTCCGCGGCTACGGTGACACCGATGCACCGCAATCGCCGGCCTCATACACGGCCTTCCACAACGTCGGCGACTTGATCGGGCGACTTGATCGTGCTGCTTGACCACCTGGGCATTGAGCAGGTGTTCTTGGTAGGGCATGACTGGGGGGCCATAATCGGCTGGCACTTCTGCCTGTTCAGACCAGATAGGATCAAGGCCTTGGTCAATCTCAGTGTGCCTTTCATTCCCAGGAACCCAAACATAATTTTGTGGAGGGCTCCAGGGCTAAACTTGGTGACGATTTCTACGTGTGCAGGTTTCAGGTGATTTTTAGTTTGTCTCTCTATCTTTTAACTCTCTTTCAAAGTGTCAATGGAGGCTTTCGTCCTCCCTTCTCTTTTTGTCACGTAACAGTCACATGGGGCAGATTTAAGGGGATGCTAGTGGTGGCTCTAGTCCTCACTCAAATTTTTTGTTCTTCTAGTTTTACTCCAAAAATTTTATAATTTTTATAATTTGTCTCTACTAACAAAAACTAAAAATTCTCATACATTCCCTATTTTACCCCCATTAAAAATAAAAAAAATTTCACATAATCCTCACTAAAATTAATCTTATAAAAAAAGTTTTGTTATGTTACTATTTTGTCCTCACGAAAAATTAAAAATTTTCACATAAAACTTATTTTATCTTTAAAAAAAAATTTGTGTACACTCACATTCAAATATATTTCTAACTCCGCCCCTGACGTTAATGTCATGTGGATTTTTATTTTATTTTTTTACTTTGCTTTACTTTGTTTGTCTACGTTGAATATATATATTTTTGTTGCATGCATGACATATGTAAACATGATTCACTCTCTTCAAGTTTTTTTTTTTTTTTTCTAATGACTCTTCTGGTGCCTGTACGTCCAATTTTTTCTTATATATATATAAATATATATGCCATAGATACCTGGGGAGGGTGAAGAAGATTTCTCCGTGGACACGGTAAAAGTATTTAGGAGAATCCTTGCAAACCGTGATCCGAAACCTCCATTGATACCTAAAGAGATTGGATACAGAGGTGTGTATGAAGATCCAGTTGCCTTGCCTTCTTGGCTCTCCGAAGAAGACATCAACCATTTCGCCAATAAATTCAATCAGACGGGCTTTACCGGAGGATTGAATTACTATCGCGCTTTAAACATGTATGTTTCTCGATCTCATTGTCAAATCGCGTAACATTACCCTAATTTCATTGAATCCTAACTTTTTATTAATGTTAATTAAAAAGAGTTATGGCTGACACTTCCAACTAATAATAAAAGTTTTACGGTTTATTTGACATTTAAGTTTAACTTCAATTAAACTATACTTTTGCATCTTATTTTTTGTCTTTTTTTAAAAAGTCAATAAAATTTATAATTAATTTTTGAAAAGCCAGCCAATTCTAACTTAAAAATTTTATCTCCAACCGACGAACCAAATGCTAACTTTAAATCTGCTAATAAAAAAAAAATATTACACCATCATTGAAAAATAAAAATTATCTCGTGACGAAGATAAATACACAATTGGGCTAATATATGATCATATTTTCACATTCACAACAAAGTCTTATCAGTAAGATTTTTTAATAGTAAAGTTTTATATTTTTTTTTTTGGTTTGCACGCGGCATATAAAATGCAGAACATGGGAGCTGGCAGCAGCATGGACAGGAGCACAAGTGAAAGTGCCAACAAAGTTCATATCGGGAGATCTAGACCTGGTCTATCACTTTCCTGGAATGAAAGAATACATTCATAATGATGGTGGCTTCAAAAGAGATGTTCCCTCTTTGCAAGAAGTCATAGTTATGGAAGGAGTTGCTCACTACATCAATCAAGAGAAGCCTCATGAAATCAACTCTCACATTCACCAATTCTTCCACAAGTTTTGAAATTACCCCCTCATCCAATATATATAATACATAAATAATATAAGGACATCAATTCTAATATCAGCTTTTAAATACCAACTTATATGACAAATAAGTTGTCATTTTTTTTATTGGTAAGTATTTAAAATATTGTCACATTAATTAATTACATCTACTAATAAAAATATGACATATGTGTTGGTGCTCTAAAAGCTGATATTAAAATTAATGTTCCTAATACTACTCTATATACAGAAATATAGACATATATGCGTGCGTGCTTGATGATTTCCTAAATAATATCAAGCTGAATAAAGATTCAAACTTCTAAATCTTTTACCACAAAAGTTTTTGCTTTCGTTATTGTCTACAAGTATATAGTTGAGTGAAAATTAGGTGGAGAGTCATAATCTAAGTACATTCTTATAATACTCCAATATTAAAATTGATATATTTAATATTATAAAATAATAAAATTATCAATTTTAATATTATAATAGACATAAATATAGAGAGATGTTAAATTTACGACATTCTTAAAAAAAATCCTATAGTGGAATCTGACCCAACATGTCATTTCAATAAATTTGACGATAAACTTTTGTCCTTATAATTAACAATATTGTTTTTAACTATGGCATAGGTAGTCGTTTGTCTGCGTATAATAACGTGAAATTTTACAAAACACGATTTTAAAGGATGCAAATTTTGTGATTTAATTAGAAGGATTATCAATATCTTAAAATTTACATCTGATGGCTTGTGAAAAAATAAATTTTATGTTTTTTGATCTGAGTATATGAGTACCTTTTTTGAATTTTAAAAATCTATTTTATGGTCAGAGAAACTTATTCATAAAAATTGTGATGAATTAATTGGCTTAAAAATTCAGAGATCAAATTTTCATAAATCATAAGAAAATTATCAACAAAAAAAGAAAAAAGGTAAGAACTGGTCCATTTACATTTTTAACAAAATTCAGGGAGAAAAAGATGAAGGGAGCTTCTATAATGGGTAAAGTATTTTATCCAGTGATAGGGTAAAATTTTTAACCCTTGGATTCAAATCAAAGAGTTAGAAAGGACTAAAGTTCACCCAACTTAAGTAAAACCTCCCAAACAGAATACAAAATCCACCGTCAAATTAAAAACAAAGAAAACAAAAACAAAGAAAACCATCGCCGGCGGTCTTGCTGACGAGACCAAGGGCGAGTTTCCAATGGTGTCGACGATGCGAAGAGGCTCCAACCTCGCGAGATTTGAGCTTCCTTTCCTCTACCGACGGCACCCACAACCCATCACCCACATCAAAAGCTTGCTAGCATCACAAATCACCCATGGCCTCGCAAGTCGCTTACACCCACCGCCGCCACCGCCCAGTCTGGAGCTTACAATTGCAGATCCAGCGGAGCCTTAGGGGGTAACTCCGATGGCCTTGAGAGGAGGGGTGGCCTTAACCATTCGCCTGGTGATCAAGAGCTCGCAATCGCAAATCCAGCAAAGCCTTAGGGGCGAACTCCGATGGCCTTGGGGGGAGGGGGTGGCCTCGACGACTCGCCTAGGTGACTCGCGAGGCTGGCAAGCTTATGATTTATTTTTTGGACCTCTTAAAAAAAAAGTACGGAGAGGATGGTACTGACATTTGATATGATCATCTTCCCTTTCTTTTTAAGATAAACATGAATTCAACGTTTCATCCATTTTCTCTCGAAAAGGTGAAAAATAATAAAAGAAAAAGAAAAGGTCTTTTTAATAAAAGGTATTTTAAAAGAAACTATCTCACTAAAAATATTTTGAGATTGGGATACATATGGCTAAAGAGGACGAAAAAGGTCTTTCACGAGATGCGTAATGAAAGCCACTAACATTTTAGGACGTTCGTACTCAAAAGCTGTTGGTTTAACAGAGGGGGAGAATTATTGGGAAGAAATAGATGCCGTTTACCAAAAGCATGTCGATGCTATGTCCGACCAAAAAAGCCTCATCGAGTGTTTCGTAGTTTGCATTGTAATTCTCGATAAGTGGCTGTTGATAAAATTTTGATTAAATCATCATATTTTTAACATATTTATCATCTATTCCTACATGAATGATGCTGATGGCGATAATAATAAAGGAATGTGTAATGATGTTAATCTAAGAAAATAAAACCACTTCTTAAAAAAAAAAAAAAAAAACACAAAAACTATTATTCTATTATCGTCTCCTAAGATTTATCTAGATAATTTTAAAATTAAAATCCTTTGTTAGAAAAAATGTAAAGGAAAGTTCCGATGAGAAGGGGAAAAAAAAAAATCCATTAGTTCTCATAAAGAATAAGAAAAATGGGTCTATGAACATATATTTTGACCTCCTTTCTCCTATGTGAACGAACCATATGAGTTTCACACTACACAACTTGAAGCCTACAATGATTCACACTTCATAGACAATTTTTTTTACTGGTCTATGTGTAAAAAAAATGAGTTTGTTTCGTTGTTTAATCTTAATGGGAAAGCTTACAATTGCATACATAACAAGCCGAAAAGATCAAGTATAATGGCTAAGGATTTTTTTTTTTTTTTTTTTGGTTGGTATGTAAGCACCCATGGCCTAAGTATAATGGCTTAAGTTGGCATACGGCTTATTTGGTTCAATGAATTAAAATAAAGCATAAGGACGGCGTTTTTTTTTTTTTAATTAAGAAATGAGGCCTTGTAAAGAGTCAAAGACCGACAAGATGTCTATTTGCTTTCAAATAAAAAAAAAAAAAACAGACGGCCAAGATATCTATTAATATAAGGGCTAATTGTTTGTATGTTTTTTAAAAAGTGCAAATCAATCTGTAATTTAACAAATTAACAATTAACGACTCGAACTTCAAAATTCCATAAAAATGACCACAATTGAAGATAAAGTCAATTTGTTTATGGTTTTCTTATAAGTGACTCATGTGTAATTCATTATTAAAAACAGTTCAAGATTTCTTTAGTGAAGTCACATATAAATAAAATTCTCTCATTTTCGTGATAAATTCAAGGATAAACAACCCCACGTGCAAGAAACTAGAAAATTTTGTTCATTTAGAAACCAAGTTGATGCGGGTGGGGCAGGGCGGGGCGGGGCGTGGCAGGGTGGGGGGGTTGCTTTTTAACTCATGGATTGATATGTCAAACATGAAAAATTGTGAAGGAAAACCATGTAAAAATATATTAAGACACTCGAAACTGGAAGGATAAATAAACCCACCCAATAAACTGCCGAGTTACAAGTCCCATGATACAGGAGTAGGATTCTCTAAAAAGCTAAGGGCGCGGGTGGCCAAGAAGGCCCACTTGGAGACTTGGGATCTCTGCAGAAAATGCAAAGGTTGCTTTAAGCCGGTCGGCCGATTGGTGAAAGAGAATCAACTAGTTTACTTATGATTTGAGTAGGCTTATATTAAGTAATAATCTAACCCTGAGAATCGAGGCCTGGCCATCCTAATACAATGTTTATGCAATTGTGTCCTTCTTTTGATCCTATGGAAAGCTCCTCAACAAACAATTGAATGATAGGGGAAGCTCATCTCGTTTCTTCCCTTGCTTGCGCTTAGTCCTACTCTTCCTTTTCTGCTTCTTTCACTTCTATCTTTGAATATTCATATTACCATTTTACCGTAAAGCAATGTCCACTTTCCTGTGCTACCGAACAATAGTGCAAATAGTCAATAGATTTTGCAGTGCTGTAGTTTTAGCAAGCAATAGGCTAATAGGCATATCTCATTAAATGCTAGCATACCAAAAGCAGAGCAACTCGACTATGAGCAAGTCGAACTCACGAGACACTTCATGCCTTCCTGCATCTCTCTTTCTCCAAACCATTATGAAGCCAGGCAGAAGGGAAGGATGAACCAGTTAATCCGAGTTCTTTGTTTGTATGCCGCATCCAAAGGACTCTACATCTCCTGAATCGGCAAGCTATTGGCCTTTTTGTCTCCCATAGCTCAGCAGTTTTTAATGACTCTATGAGCACTCCAAGGCTCTACTCTCTCCCAGTTAGGAACCAGCTTTTCTAATGCCTTCATCCCTGGCATTAACAAATTTGAGTGAGACGAGAACAAATTATGTCAGATAGATCGACTTTCAATATAGAAGGCAAGTAATCCTTAAGGGTTTCTAGAAAAAGGAATATATATCATTTATCTTTTGATCCTTTAAGACATTTTTATTAAAATCTATATAGGGAATGAGATTTGTTAAGGATGCCATATGTTTATCTAACAATAAGTAACTAATAATCTGATAAGCACTTGCAGAGGCATCTTGTGTGATAGGTATTTGACAAGGATCAGTTTTACCGCCTTCGATACATAAAACCTTCCTTATGAACTGATAGGGGTTACTTGCATCAATAGCAACTAGATGAGACTTTCATCCGATGAATTAAACATATTTTGATGATTGAGATACCATTGACGAGCATCATCATAAGAAATGAACTTCATATAATGAAAAGATGCAGCTGATGCTAATACTTTATTCACTTCTTCCTTTTTTCACGATCGGATTGAAAAGAATCGTTGGATGTATCAAAAAAAACTATTTAGACTTCTTGCTAAATCACGTTCATGGAAGTGTAATACCCCCGCGCTGTAGATCCGACCATGGAAGTCAAGGAAGGCAGGCAGATAAAATCGATAACCTTCGTAGGCTGATGCAAGATTGATTATGAAGGTTTCACAACAAAAACGTTGGATAAGCACCATGAACTCATTAAGTAATTCCTGAAAATTACAAACTTGCATTATAGACGGATCCTCTAAGAATGAATTCCTTAATAGGTTAATGGCATTTGGGATATTCGATGAAGCTAGAAACCTAGGCATAAGTAAAAATGATTTAACTAATAAACCGTAATTCTTATTAATAAAGTTTAATACATCCTTGTTTATGTCAAATGCCTGCACTTGTAACTCATTCATAAAATTACACTATTTTGTCATCAGTTTCAAACACTATGTAAAAATGGATCATGTCACGGGAAGTCTATAATCTATAACTATATTATAAATAGGAGTTGCCTTTTTTATTATTCAAAAAATGGTTAAATTGTTTTGTCTTCTTCTGCTTTTTGTTTTTTCTTCTCCTCTTTCTTTTGGACTTTTGCTTTTCCTTGTTGCCGGAGAAGTTACCAAGGTTGTTTCCTTTGTACTTTTATTTGCCTCTTTCCCTAATTCTCTAAAATTATTAATATATAACTAAAAATTATGTTATCTATTTTTACTAATCCCTTCTGTTTTCTTATTTATTTTTATCCTAAGATTGTCTTTTCCTTACATTATAAATGAGAGTTACCTTGTTTATTGTTCAAAAAAAATGATCAAATTATTTTGTCTTCTTCTGTTTTTTGTTTTTCTTCTCCTCCTCCTTTTGGCTTTTGCTTTATCCTGTTGCCGTAGACGTCACCAAGGTCGTTTCCTTTGTAGTTTTCATCGCCTCTTTCCCTAATTCTCTAAAATTATTATATATAATTAAAAAAATTATATTTTCTTTTTTTGCTAATCACTTCTCTTTTCTTATTATTTTTTATCGTAAGATTCTCTTTTCTTATTTACATCTATTTTTCACACATTCTTTTTGTTTTTGCGGTAAATCACATTCTTATTTACATTCATTGAAACACAATTTTTTCAAAAAATAACATTACTTTATATTTATACTTAGAATTCTAAAATGGTATTTTTAAATACAGCTTTCATTAAAACTTCTTCTTCTTTTTTTTCCCTGATTGCTCCATTAATATACTTTGCTTATCTAAAACTATATAATAATCAACTAAAGTGCATGTTATGAATTTTTTTTTTAATACTTGTGGATGGGGATTCAAACTCTATAACTTGAAATAAAGTCAATTGTAGAATTACTGTTAAACTTTTGCATACAACTGCTATTATGATTGAATTAGAAATGTGTTTTTTTTATTTGTATTTTTTCCCTTTGAATTGAAACTTGTATCTTGGTATATCTACCCTTTTTTCGTGACAATTTTTATTTGAAATTTTTTCTCAAATATGCCCCTACTTAATAATTTTTTATTGTAGTGTTAAATTTTTGTTTTCTTTAATAATTTTGTAAATATATTTTTTTATTTTTTTATTTTTATTATAAAATATCATTAAAAATTTTGATATTTGTGTTTATATTATAAAATAGAGATTTAATAATTTTAATATATATGCATTTCACACTTATCAAACACGACACTTATATATGCATGTATATGTAAATTACCCACTTCACAGACAGCCAAGAGATATTTTCCCCTATCAGTCATCAATTAAAACGGTCCTTTAGTAATTAAAAGACACAAAGAAGAGAGACAAATTCAGAACTCGTGAGCCGAGAGAGAGAGCGAGAGATCGGAGAAATGGAGAAAATAGAGCACAAAACAATTCATACAAACGGCATAAACATGCATGTGGCTTCAATAGGGAGCGGTCCAGCAATTCTCTTCCTTCACGGCTTTCCGGAGCTCTGGTACTCATGGCGGCACCAGATGCTGGCCCTGTCGTCCCTCGGTTACCGCTGTATCGCCCCGGACCTCCGCGGCTACGGCGACACCGACGCACCGCCTTCGCCGGCCTCGTACACGGCCTTCCACATCGTCGGCGACCTGGTCGGGCTGATTGAGCAGCTGGGGGTGGAGCAGGTGTTCTTGGTGGGACACGACTGGGGGGCTATAATCGCCTGGTACTTGTGCCTGTTCAGACCGGATAAGATCAAGGCCTTGGTCAATCTCAGCGTGCCCTTCTTTCGAAGGAACCCAAATATTAATTTCGTGGAGGGGTTCAGAGCTGTGCTTGGCGATGATTTCTACATTTGCAGGTTTCAGGTGAGTGGTTTTTGTCCTATATTAATATGGTGTTGTTTTTATCATTTGGGGTTCTTTTGTTTCTTGTCGGACTCGGATTTTTTTTTCTTTTTTTTTTTTAATTTATAAATATGATTTTTAGATATTTAGAAAAGTGCATTATTTCTTAATTATGACAGACATTTCAAATTTGATGTGCTTGATCAGTTATACATATATAATATACGAATTGTCTTCTCATGGATTGTCGGCCAAAAAAAATTTTCCTCTCTCTCTATTTATCTATCTCTCCCTAGTGGATTGTATCGCGCTTTTTACCGGGATTGTCGTTCCGCCGGATGGAAGACAATTTTTATTTGTGTGTATATATATATATGTATGTATGTATTGTCCGATGTGTAGATAATAATTGCATGCCCGTAACTGAACATCTATTGCTGGGATGAACTCTACCATCTCTCCTGCTAATTTGCAGGTGTGGCATGTGGTTTATGGAATGTGGTAATTAATAATATTGATTTTATGAATCAATTATGATAAGTTTTATATCTTTTCATTTTTGAAAAATATTTGAGTGTCAGAGAAAAAAGTTCAATTTGTAAACTAAAACTCATAGAAATTTAGTGGAAGTTGTATGTGGTTTCATCATCATTATTATTTCTTCTCAATGGTTGTAAGTCACGCGTCATAGAATTATTGAGAAAATTAGTTTAATTATTAGGACAGCTAATAAAATGTTATTAAATAGAAAACATATAACTCTAATAGAGACAAACTAGAATTGAAATGTACTCAAAACTATTCAAAAAAATATTTCAATGAAAAAAAAAAAAAAAGAAAAGAAAAGCAAAATAAATTAAGAAGTTAAAAAAATTGAAAGCAAAAAAGAGAAAATGTGTCGGGATATTATTTTTTTCTCACATGCAAGTTCCTGTTCCCCTCCCTAACATGATTGGGATGGAGACAAGTTCTTGTCATTGCATCAGGGTCAGAGCAGGGACGGGAAGAAGAACTCCCCGTCTCGTCCACACCCCGATATACATATGCAACCAAATTTTGCAAATATTATATTATTTATTTTTAACATGTTTTTTTTTTTTTTTTTTGTAATAATCTTGATCTAATTTATTGTTCTCTATACTTACTTTGTTGAAATTTGATTTCTCTTGTAAGATTATTGAAGTTTAAATTGAGTTTAGGATTAAATTCAAGTCATTTTTGTTTTTAACTTGTTAAAAATTTGACTGATTATGAATGTTATGGTGGGGATTGGGACGGGGTATAGGGAAGACAACATCTTCAACAGGAATTTCCCGTTTCTATCTTTGCCTCTTCTTAAGTGGGGATAGATGTGATTGAATTGAAAAGCTGAAATGGAGATGACAAAACATTCTACGTCCCGTCCTGTTGTCATCCTGAATCAGTTTTTAAAAAATGTTTTTTTTTTTTTGAAAAAAGAAAAATTTAAATGCAAGAATTTTTTTTTAATGGCAGAAATTAAAAAGAAGAAAGTGAAAGAGTTTATAAAATAATAATAATAATAACAAAAGCAAAAACAAAAACAGCCAAGACGACCCTGTTATGAATAGGGTGTCCAAAACTGTCTCTTAAAGTATAGTTACGATAAATGATCATAACATTGCCTGTGGTGTTTGATGTGGGGCTTAAAAAAAAGGTTTTTAAGGTGTATTCATTTAATTTGAAACATATTAGGTAGCTACTAGGTAGTAGCTGTTTGGAAACTAGTTAAATGACGGCAAATTTCTGATCGGGTATGAAAATTTTGAATTTAGGACCTTTTGTTTTAATATCGTATTAGATTAATAATCTATTCCAAGACTTTAAATTATGGAAAGGTATGACAATAATAATATATATGATCTAATAAAATATAATGTTCGAAAACATGAATAAATGGTTGGTAAACTTTACCGTATAATCATTTTTTCAGAACCAAAAAAAAATCCTAAGAAAAAGAAAAGAAAGAAAGCATGTGCATATATATATATATATATATATATATATATCATTAGCTTGTATATAGATAGAGGTTTCTTTTTTATGGATATTATATCTACAAATGATTTAAACTCCTCTAGTGTTTTTTTTTTTTTTTTAAAGCTAATGACTCTCTTCTAGCTACTACATGTGCGTCCAATTTTTGTCTTTTTCCAACGTTGTCTTCTGTGCAATAGACACCTGGAGAAAGTGAAGAAGATTTCTCCTCGGACGCGGCAAACTTTTTTAGGAGAACCCTTGCAAACCGTGACCCGAAACCTCCGTTGGTAGCTAAAGAGATTGGATTCAGAGGTGTATATGAAGATCCTGTTGCTTTGCCTTCCTGGCTCTCCGAAGAAGACATCAACCATTTCGCCAATAAATTCAATCAGACGGGCTTTACCGGAGGACTGAATTACTATCGTGCTTTAAACCCGTAAGTTTCGCGATCTCATTATCGAATTGCATAATATTACCCTAATTTCATTGAATCCTAACGTGGTTTCACTGAGATTTTTAATGTTTTTATTTCTGTGTATATTACTTTTCTTAAATTATAACGGCTGTTTACGCTAGCGTAAGAAAAAGGGTGGAGGCGTGGACTGTTTATGCTAGCGTAAGAAAAAGAGTTACGGCTTCACGCCTCCACCTAATAATAAAAGTTTTAAAGTATGCCAACTAAAAAAATTTGACAAAGATAAATACCCAATTCAGTAAAAAAAAAATATATGATAACATTTTCGCATTCGTAACGGTGTCTTACCAGTAGGATTTTTTTCGGCATATAAAAAATGCAGAACATGGGAGCTGACAGCAGCATGGACTGGAGCACAAGTGAAGGTGCCAACAAAGTTCATAACAGGGGATCTGGACCTGGTCTATAACTTCCCTGGAATGAAAGAATACATTCACAATGATGGTGGCCTCAAAAGAGACGTTCCCTCTTTGCTAGAAGTCATCGTTATGGAAGGAGTTGCTCACTTCATCAATCAAGAGAAGCCTCGCGAAATCACCTCTCACATTCACCAATTCTTCCACAAGTTCTAAAATAATTATCAACAAACCCCTCATCATATTATATATACATCTATATATATATATATATATATATATATATTGTGCTTGATGATCCTTAATTTCCTATAAATAATATCAAGCTGAATAAAAGAACTTTCAGTGTTTTACCACACAAATTATATATATAAATATATATTCGTTACTTTTAAATGCTCTGAATTTTATGGACAATATGTTACCTTTTTCTATTTTATTTTTGGAAGTTAATTTACTTCTTTAGATACCCATGGATACTTTTGCTCGAAATTTTCTTTATTGTCTACAAGCATAATCGAAGCCGACTCTCACAGTTCATGGTCTTTCAAGAAATTTTTATTTATTTTCTGATTTCACTTAAAGCTACAGAGTTTGAATTCTCCATCTCCTAAATTTAAACAAAAATTAAAATTTAAAAAAAAAAAAAAAGAGATTGAATATGGATACATTTGATTAAAAAAATTAGGATACATTTGATTTTAAGGTTCAAATCTAAAGTTTTCATGTCAATTTTTGTCTTTTTCTGAAAAGTTAGCTAAAATTATAATTAATTAAGGTTCAAATCTAAAGTTTTCATGTCAATTTTTGTCTTTTTCTGAAAATTTAACTAAAATTATAATTAATTTTTGAAAAGTTATTAAATTTTAACATAAAAACTTCATTCTAAACTCATACTTCAAACGCAAGTTTAATTATAAGTTACTTTTAAAAATAGTAGTTGAGAGGGAAAATGATTTAAAAAAAAAAAAAAAAATCAGCCTGCGACACAGCTTAAGCAAATGTTAGGCATTACTTTCAAGCCGATCATATACTTTCCAACTTTAGAGCCCGTTTCCGTTGAAATATACATTTTTTTTTGTTAAAATAATATTCATATACGTATGTATATGGTACGTAGATTAATACTGCAAATTTAGTACTAGACTTCCCTTTTCCCCACTTTCTGATCAATAATCAAAATTTTCAACAAGTTTTTTTTTTTTTTTGGGTAAATAATGAAAAGTGGACCGTCTTCAGTCCCATACGTAAAAGGTAAAGTAACAGCTGGAATTATTATTGAAGAATTGTGCATGTACCTTCATCAGTTAAAGGTAAAGGGCTCACATAATATATCAACAAATGTTATTTCTTAAACTACAAATCACATGGTACATGATTTGAATCTCTGCCCTGTTAAAAGCAAAAGCTTCAAATGAGATATCTTTTGCCATCGTATCGTTACCACCACCAGTGATACAAGTTTTTATATTTATATATATCATCGATGATGTCATTCTAGCAACATCGCATGACAGCTGGCAAATTGTGAAACACGTGCATTCATTTTAATTTTCTCATTATTGTACCTCCAAGTACTATTAAAGCCACGAACATGTGACTGTCTGTAAAAATGATCCAAATAGAAATCTCATTAATTTGCTTTTTTTTATCTAGTCAAATAGCTGATTAGATCCTTTCGCTAGCTTCCCCGTTTTCTATAAAAGCAGTCCTCTAGTATAAAAAGATACAAAGAAGAACATATATACATACACACACACACATATATATATAGATTCAGAAGTACTCGAGAGCAAAAGAGAGAAGGAGATCGGAGAAATAAAAACATATATATATATATGGAGAAAATAGAGCACACAACGGTTCCTACAAACGGCATAAACATGCACGTGGCGTCAATAGGGAGCGGTCCAGCAATTCTCTTCCTCCATGGCTTTCTCGAGCTCTGGTACTCATGGCGGCACCAGATGCTGGCCCTGTCGTCCCTCGGCTACCGCTGTATCGCCCCCGACCTCCGCGGCTATGGTGACACCGATGCACCGCCATCGCCGGCCTCATACACGGCCTTCCACATCGTCGGCGACTTGATCGGGCTGCTTGACCACCTGGGCATTGAGCGGGTGTTCTTGGTAGGGCATAACTGGGGGGCCGTAATTGCCTGGCACTTCTGCCTGTTCAGACCAGATAGGATCAAGGCCTTGGTCAATCTCAGTGTGCCCTTCATTCCCAGGAACCCAAACATTAATTTTGTGGAGGGCTTCAGGGCTAAACTTGGTGACGATTTCTACGTGTGCAGGTTTCAGGTGATTTTTAGTTTGTCTCTATATCTTTTAACTGTCTTTAAAAGTGTCAACGGAAGCTTTCGTCCTCCCTTCTCTTTTTGTCACGTAACAATCACGTGGGGCAGATTTAAGGGGATACTAGTGGTGGCTCTAGTCCTCACTCAAATTTTTTGTTCTTCTAGTTTTACTCCAAAAATTTTATAATTTTTATAATTTGTCTATACCAACAAAAGCTAAAAGTTCTCATACATTCTCTATTTTGTCCCCACTAAAAATAAAAAATATTCACATAATCCTCACTAAAATTAATCCTATAAAAAAAATTTTGTTATGTTACTGCTTTGCCTCCACAAAAATTAAAAATTTTTACATGAATCCACTAAAATTAAAAATTATCACATAATCCTATTAAAATTTATTTTTTCTTAAAAAAAAAATTTGTATACACCCACTGGCTCCGCCCTTAACGTCGATGTCATGTGGATTTTTATTTTATTTTTTTGCTTGGACTTACTTTGTTTGCCTACGTCGAATATATATATTTTGGTTGCATGCATGATATATCTAAATATGATTCACTCTCTTCAGGTTGGTTTTTTTTTTTTTTCTAATGACTCTTCTGGTACCTGTACGTCCAAATTTTTCTTATATATATATGCCACAGATACCTGGAGAGGGTGAAGAAGATTTCTCCATGGACACGGTAAAAGTATTTAGGAGAATCCTTGCAAACCGTGATCCGAAACCTCCATTGATACCTAAAGAGATTGGATACAGAGGTGTGTATGAAGATCCAGTTGCCTTGCCTTCTTGGCTCTCCGAAGAAGACATCAACCATTTCGCCAATAAATTCAATCAGACGGGTTTTACCGGAGGATTGAATTACTATCGCGCTTTAAACCTGTATGTTTCTCGATCTCATTATCAAATCGCGTAACATTACCCTAATTTCATTGAATCCTAACGTGGTTTCACTCAGATTTTTATTGACGTTAATTAAAAAGAGTTATGGCTCACACTTCCACCAAATAATAAAAGTTTTACGTTTTGTTTAGAATTTAAGTTTAATTCTTTAAACTGTACTTTTGCATCTTAGTTTTTATCTTTTTCTAAAAAGTCAATAAAAATTTATAACTAAATTTTGAAAAGTCAACCAACTCCAACTTAAAATTTTCATATCCAACCGACGAACCAAATGCAAGCTTAAAATCTGCCAATGAAAAAAAAAATCATATTACACCGTCATTGAAAAATAAAAATTATCTCGTGACGAAGATAAATACACAATTGGGCTAATATATGATCATATTTTCACATTCACAACAATGTCTTATCAGTAAGATTTTTTAATAGTTAAGTTTTATTTTTTTGGTTTGCACGCGGCACGTATAAATACATGCAGAACATGGGAGCTGACAGCAGCATGGACGGGGGCACAAGTGAAAGTGCCAACAAAGTTCATATCGGAGATCTGGACCTGGTCTATCACTTTCCTGGAATGAAAGAATACATTCATAATGATGGTGGCTTCAAAAGAGACGTTCCCTCGTTGCAAGAAGTCATAGTTATGGAAGGAGTTGCTCACTACATCAATCAAGAGAAGCCTCAAGAAATCAACTCTCACATTCACCAATTCTTCCACAAGTTTTGAAATTTCCCCCTCATCTTATATATATAATACATAAATAATATAAGGAGATCAATTATAATCTCAGCTTTTAAATATCAACTTATGTGACAAATAAATTATCATTTTTTTATTGATAAGTATTTAAAATATTGTCACATTAATTAATTACAACTACCAATAAAAATATGATATGTGTGTTGGTGCTCTAAAAGTTGAGATTAAAATTAATGTTCCTGATACTACTCTATATACAGAAATATAGACATATATGCGTGCACGCTTGATGATATATCATTAATTTCCTAAATAATATCAAGCTGAATAAAGTTTCAAACTTCTAAATCTTTTACCACAAAAGTTTTTGTTTTTGTTATTGTTTACAGGTATATAGTCCAGCAAAAACTAAGTGGAGTGTCATATTTTAAATATATTTTTATAATTTTATCTACTCTAATATTATAATTGATAATTTTAATGTTATAAAATATTTGTCAACTTTAATATTACGATAGACATATATATAAGGAAATATCAAATTTATGACATTCTTACGTAAAATCCTATAGTTATTTCAATAAATTTGACAATAAACTTTTGTCCTTATAATTGACAAGACTGTTTTTAATTATGGCATAGGTAGTCATGTGTCTACGTATAATAACGTGAAATTTTGCAAAAAAAACGACTTTAAAAGATGCAAATTTTGTAATTTAATTTGAAGGATTATCAATATCATAAAATTTACATCTGACAGCTTGTGAAAAATTAATTTTATGTTATTTCATCTAAGTATATGACTACCTTTTTTAATTTTAAAAGTCTATTTTACGGTCAGAGAAAATTATTCATAAAAATTGTGATGAATTAATCGGCTAAAAAATTCAGAGATCAAATTTTCATAAATCATAAGAAAATTATCAACAAAAAAAGAAATAAGGAAAGAAGTGGCCCATTTACATTTTTTACAAAATTCAGGGAGAAAAGGATAAAGGGTGCTTCTACGATGAGGTAAAGTATTTTATCCATTGATAGGGTAAAATTTTTTACCCTTCGATTGAAATCAAAGTGTTGGAAAGGACAAAAGTCAACCCAACTTAAGTAAAACCTCCCACATAGAATACAAAATCCACCATCAAATTAAAAACAAAGAAAACAAAAACAAAAAAAACCATCGCCGGCGTTCTTGCTGACGAGACCAAGGGCGAGTTTCCAATGGCATCGACAATGCGAAGAGGCTCGAAGCTTATGAGATTTGAGCTTCCTTTCCTTTGTCGATGGCACCCACAACCCATCACCCACATCAGAAGCTTGCCAACATCGCGAGTCACCCACGACCTCGCAAGTTGCTTACACCCACCACCGCCACCACCCAGATCAAGAGCTCATAATTGCAAATCCAGCAGAGCCTTGGGGGTAACTCCGATGGCCTCTGGGGGGGTGGCCTTAACAGTTCACCTGGTGATTTGGAACTTGCAATCTCAAATCCAGCGAAGCCTTAGTGGGGAACTCCAATGGCCTTGAGGGGGAGAGGGTGGCCTCAATGGCTCGACTGGGTGACTCACAAGGCCGACAAGCTCGCGATTCGACGGTGAGTGGCTTGCGAGGCCGGCAAGCTCGTAATTGGGCCGTGGGTGACTCGTGAAGCCGGTGAGCTTGCGATTCAGTGGTATGGGTCTCAGGAGCTTCTTCTCCGGCGATGTGGGACAACTTCGGGGAGGCACGACGACGAGTTGGGTCTCAGGGCTTCTTTTTCGGCAAGCCTATTTTTTTTTTTTTTTTTGAAATTTTCAATTATAATCATGTGTTTAATCTTACAATTGTTTTGGTGCACACTTTTGATCTAAACTGTCTAAATATAATCTAATAGGTGAAAATTTTTACATAGAATTCCCCAAAGATAAAGATAAATAGCATATTTACATAAGGGAGTTTGGACAACAATTCATTTCCAACTCATTTCAAACTTTTTTTTATCTTTTTCCTATAAAGTTTTTATCTTTTTCCCAAAAAGTTTTTTGTCTTTTCTGAAAATTCAAAAAAATTTACTATTACAACTAAAATATTTCAACTCAAACTAACATACCAAACACCCCCAAACTAAAAAAGAAGTGTAGTATATGAAAAGAGTGAATATTTATTTAATTAATTGACCTAAATGGTCCCTAAACTATTGAAAAGGTGACGATTTGGTCCCTATTTTTTTAATTTTAGTCAAGATGACCATAAACTCTCTAAATGGTGACAATCTAGTCCTTTTTATCCAATTCCGTTAAGTTTTTGATGGAAAAGATCACGTGACCCATCACATGAGTTAGATTAACCATTAAAAGATAAAAATACCCTTATTTAAAAAAAACCAATAAACATTAAAAAAAAAATAGGAGAGAGAACTGACTAAAACCCAACAACCCCCCCCCCCCCACAACGTCATTTCTTCCATCACCAGCCCATCCCCCGCCCCCCCCCCCCCAACACCCCAATGAAGATGGAACAAAGCCGCGCCCCCCACGCCGAGCTCCCCCCTCCTCAGGAGATCTGGGCATCGGCAATCCCAGCCCTTCCCCTCCCCGTGCCTCCGCCGGCAAACTTGAAGGCCCCCCTACCACCTCCACTAGAAACTCGAATCCAAACCCACCTTCCCTCGAAAAACCCAGATCTGGGCTAGCCCTCCAACACACACACCGTAGATCTAGGCTTCCCCCCAACCTAGATCTGGGCTTGCCGAAGAAAGGGGGCTGGGGGGGAAGATATATTTTTTTTTATAATTTTTTTAAAACTAATTATTGTTAGATTCTTAAAATATCATTTTAAATTAGATCACATACATTGTACAAAATTTATTCCATTAAAAATTTAACGGACTTAAATGGAAATGGCTATAATTGCTAACATTTAGAGAGTTTAGGGTTATCTCGGCTGAAATTATTAAAAAAAAAAAAAAGATAAAAGCGTCACCTTTTTAACAATTCAGGGACCATTTATACCAATTACTCTAATTATTTTCACAAGAATTTTTACTTTCCCTTTGTTCATCCCAACCTAGTCGGCGCTATATACCTATGGGCTTGTAGGCTGTAAAATGTGACATGAACACGGGTAACAGTGCCACCAGGGAGGTCTGATGGTCCCATGTGCGATCACGATAAAAATCATGTGATCAACTTTGTAAAGGCACACAGAAATTGCTTTGTGAAAGAAAAAGAGGAGAGATCTTTTTCCATTGGATCTCTTATTTTTTATTCTTATTAGAAACTATTCCTAATCATTTAATTAATTTTTTAACAATTTAATTTCTAACTACCTAACGATTTAAAACGGGTGGTGTATAATTGTTACAGGGCTATAAATTTGATCATTGAAAATAATTCAGTGTCTATTGACAATTGCAAATAAAAAATTCGTATGGTAGAAATGTTCAAAAAGAGAAACCGAAAGTAAAGTTTAAAAAAGAGAGAGAGAGAGAGAGCAAAAAAGTATAGCTTTCTTGTGTGATTGATTTCATACCAAACCAAATGATAAATAATAAATAATTACTGCCCTCCAATTATTTTTTCTCCCCTTCAAAAAAATGTCTTCCCTACTATTTATTTAGAGGCGTACTATAAACATCAAATCATTTATCAAATTTAAAGAATGGATGTCTTTAAAAGATGATAATCATAGCATATATTTCACAACAAATTCGTAGATTTTTTTAAAAATAACAAATTTATGATTAATTTTTAATAATAAACTTATATATAGTTTCATGTTAGAGAAAGAAAGAGAAGGAAAAAAATGTGTTTTTTTTTTATATTATACGGTCATAAATTTGATTATGTTATTTATTATTATATTTAAAATTTTATATTATAATTTACTATTATTCTTTTTAAAAACATTACTTTTGCTCTATCTTTCTAAAAATAAAAATTAGTGAATAACATAACGAATGACTAGATAAACTGTTATTAATGAATGATATTTAAATTAATTAAACAAATTTTGTTTGATCCACTAGATATTAACAAATAAATTGACAACATCGTTTTACATACAAATTTAAAAAAACTAAATTAGAGATCCTTAAGTTTTAACATTACTTTTTTTTTTTTTTTTTTCTTGAGCAAATGGAAAAGTTAGCCAAACATGCTTTAACATGTAGGATGACGAACTCAAACTCTTGGAATTAGCGGCCATCATACATAGAAACTCTGCATAACAATCCAAAGGAGGAAAACCCCAAAAAGTCTTTACCTTTACCTAAATTCTCTCTTAATCTTTTTAATCCCTTTCGGAGAATATGCAGGGAAACTAGGAACTTTAAAACACTTTTGTCCCATGTTCTTTAAAACGTAACAACGAGGGTTCATAATCTATAATCTGTTAAATTAATATAGCTTGCAATTAATTTTTTAATATAAGATTTTACAAGTAAATTTTCTAAAAAAATAGTAATTTAAAATAAATATCAAGATTAGCAATCTCAATCCCAAGAGGCATGGACTTAACAATTCATTCAACAATTCTAAATTAATGTAGAACTTACACCAATCCACCCCCGTTACAAAAAGAAAAAAAAACTGATAATATTAAGCACCATTTACTGACAAAAGAGGCATTATTAATAATATTTAACAATGCTAATATTCTAAAATATTTTTTAACTAGAAAATAAATAAACAAAAAAAAATTCACATCCTCATTTTATGGATAAAGCATGTCATATACATATATATATAGGGGTGGCAATTCGTGCTGATAGGTCATGTTCGTGTCGTGTTTAAGTCTTCAATTGACACTAAACAACCCATTGAATAATCATGTTAGCAAACTTAACTCAATCTTAACCTTTTAATTAATGAGTTGACACGGATACAATCCATTTAACCTGTTTAATATACAGGTCAAAAACATGTCATGTCAACCTGGAAAACCATTTACTAATGCGTTATTAAAGCGTTGTTTATACTTATTTACAACCTATTAAATCAACCTGATTGAAATCAAAACTTAATGCTAAAAAATAAGTAAAAAGACATAAATCATTATTAAATACCTAATTAGCAAGTTTATGCATCTATAAATAAAGTTTCAGCTATCAACATTTATTCACATAAAGTGAAACAACATCAGTTAAAAGTCTGCAAGTCCAAAACATGCTCATAGGAAGGCTAAACTTGAATGTGAAGGATGGAGAGAATAAGATAATGAGAAAGATGGAAGTAAGAAAAGGAGAACGCAAGAGATTGTGAGAGATAGACATGTGAAGGTGGCTGGAATAGTGTGAATGTGATCAAGAAAGAGGATGGGGTAAGCCAATAGGGAGAAGAAAATCCCAGCAAAGTGGGTGAGGTGAGATGGCTATAATGTTTGAAGAATAAGAGAAAAATGAAACCTTGCCTTTTTTTTGTTTTATATTTTCTCCAAAATCAAGTTTTGTTAAAATTCAAAATAGTAAAAAAAAATATTTTTGAAAACCATAAAATATGAAACTAATAGGTTAGTAAATGAGTTATTAATGGGTTGTATTTGTGTCGACCTAAATATAACCCGTATACTGATCGGGTTATTATGGATTAATTACAAGTTGATGATCAATCATGTATCCAACTAATACGAACCACGTCATTGTGTCCAGCGAGTTTAACATGTTTTGACCTAAATTCATTTAAAGAAAACTTAAAAGGTTTAACCTTCTAAATTCGTGTGGATTTTTTTGCATCGTATCATCATGTCGTGATCCAAATTATTATCCCAAATATATATATATTTAATTTTGATTGACGAGCAAAAAGCTCCGTACAAGTCAACACCGCCAACCATAAAAGCACAGGCTTTTGCCTTGCTTGGTTGCTCCTACTAAAAAAAAAAAGGTACAGAAGTAGAGGGGGAAATCCATTTTTGGTCCTCGGACCCAACGGAAACCATGGAGAAAATCGAGCACACGACGATCCCCACAAACGGCATAAACATGCACGTAGCGTCGATCGGGAGCGGCCCGGCGGTGATCCTCTTCCTCCACGGCTTCCCGGAGCTCTGGTACTCGTGGCGGCGCCACATGATCTCCCTCTCCTCACTCGGCTATCGCTGCATCGCCCCCGACCTCCGCGGCTTCGGCGACTCCGACGCCCCTCCCTCCCCTGACTCCTACACTGCCCTCCACATCGCCGGCGACCTCGTCGGCCTCCTCGACCACCTCGCCATCGACCAGGCCTTCGTCGTTGGCCACGACTGGGGTGCCGTCATGGCCTGGTACCTTTGCCTCTTGAGGCCCGACAGAGTCAAAGCTCTGGTCAACATGAGCGTCGCCTTCCCTCCCAGACACCCCACCAGAAAGCCCATTGAGAGCTTCAGGGCTTTGCTCGGCGACGATTACTACATTTGCAGGTTTCAGGTCAGTCAAATCGGGCCTTCTCTGATTTTTGCCCCTTTTTTTTGGCATAATTTTAATTTTTATTATTTTATTTTTAGCAAGTTTCTGTACAAGACAAGGTAGAATTGAACAACTTTGTGCTGTCTGATTTAGAAGGACTGTACTATGGCTGCTTAACTAATTACATTTAATGACTGCAATAAATTGGCCTTTGAAGATTCAATCTTTCTCTGGTGTGATTTAACAGTCTGTGTACAGTTCTAATTAGGCATATTCCATTTTTGTTTGTCTTTTTAGCAAACGAGGCTTTATGTTTGGTAAAGTGGAAAAAAAAAATTAAGGAATTTAAGTTGTTTGATAGAGAAGAAATCAGGAAGGAATTAAGTTGTAATTCCACGAGACCCGTCATCTTTTAATCCTTCGGCTTTTGAAAGAAAGTTACAGGAAAAAAATTCGACAAAAAAGTGATTCATGCCTACTCATTTTCTTATTTATATCTAAGGATAAAATATATCAGAGTCGACTTTTTTTTTTTTCTTTTTTATCAAATAACATAAAAGAAAATCTTCTTCCTTACTTTTAATTTTCCTCACCTTAATATTTTATTATCCTTCCTTTTTATTTTAATTCCCTATCAAACATGATTTAGTTGAAATTAGTTTTTTTTTTAATGTATTTTTTTCCTGAAGTTTGTGATCTTGACATTATGAAAGAGGACTGTTCATTTAATGGCATTGTCGGACAGTAGGATTGCTTTTTTAAAGTACAATTTTGGTGCCAGTCTTGGACGTAGGAAATCTTCTTTAATGTCATCTTGAACAAGTGCAGGGGTTACATTAATTGAACCTGCTGGGTTCACCTAACTCTCCAGGACCAAAGGCATGAGATCTGCACCTGCTTCAATAGTGCAATTGATTTTTCGTCAGAATTAAAATTTTTAAATTCGAGTTGGTTGACTTTTCAAAAATTAACTATAATTATTTATCAATTTTTTAGAAAAAAAAAAAAGATAAAAACTAAGATTGAAAATGTAAGTTGAAGTTAAAACACCAACGGAGGCTAAATGTTGATTTTCTCTACTTTCATTTATTGAAAAATGGACCGAATAATTATTTCACCACGCTCTCTTCCACTCCTTGCAAAATAAATGAAATAAACAGAATAACAGAGAGACAGATACTGGGTGAAGGTAGTAAATGATAACAAAATGGACATATGGACCTTGGAAAGTTCAGTTTTTGCTCTTCATTTAGCAGAAAGAAATTTATTTATCCAAATGAGGTTCAAAATTTATTGATGATTAGATAAATGCCTGTAGGAAGCCGGAGAGGCTGAGAAAGATTTTGCTCGTGATGACACTGTGAATCTGCTGAAGAAATTTTATCTAGGACGGAATCCACGTCCTCCATGCATTCCTAAAGAGATAGGATTCAGCGGCCTGAAAGCACCAGAGACCATGCCTGATTGGCTCTCCGAAGAAGATGTCAAATTTTACGCTAGAAAATACGACGCCAAGGGATTCACTGGAGGGTTGAACTATTACAGAGCTTTAGACCGGTGAGTAGTACTGGTTTTCACTGGCTAAGGACATTGAATTAGTTGGTATCCCTAAGATCACTCTTCTTAGCATTAGAAGGTGATTCTCTGTTATTTTTAATAGTTCGTGATTGCAGAACCTGGGAGCTCACAGCGGCATGGAGCAGAGTACAAGTGAAAGTACCGGTGAAGTTCATAATAGGAGACCTGGACTTGACGTACCACATTCCCGGTGCAAAAGAGTACATACACAACGGTGGGTTCAAGAGAGACGTCCCATTTTTGCAGGAAGTGGTGGTGATGGAAGGAGTGGCTCACTTCATCAACCAAGAAAAGGCGGAGGAAACCACCACTCACATTTACGATTTCATCAAGAAGTTCTGATCTTTCGTCCAAGAAATTCATCACACTTGCTCCAGTTTCTTTCTAGCGTCAAGAACTAGGCAGCTATGGCCAACTTGTTATGTGTTGTCGTGAGATTAGCTTTTGTACCATTTGTTTGTTCATCTGGAACAAGACCATTTCACTAATTGGTTTACAATAACAAGTGTGATATTATGGCATCTTAACAAGTGTGATTACAGTAACAAGCAAATGACCTGATTTCTTTACCATTTTACTTCAGGATTGACAAATTAAAACTTCTGTAACAAAAGATGCTTGAATAACATCATATGCATGTTCTGAAACTCGGCAATGAATCGAGACCCGATAAAAATGAAGGCAATAGAAAAGAGGGGCAAAGTAGATCGAAAAACTTCAACTGCATAATTTTCCCAAATTGAACGAGGACTTAACAGGGTATGTTGGGATTAAATGGATCATTACGGTCAAGAAGTAAAACTTTCTTGAAAATATATAGGTGACAAATAAAATCCCTCTTTAAATGAATTCTCAAAACAAAACTATCCATAACAAGGAGTAATATAAATGAAAAAAGCTACAAGAAACATGATTGTCCTGAGAAAAAAAATAAAAGAAAAAGAACCATAACTGCAAATACGCGGACAGAGCCATTGGCAAAGTTTGGATGGATCCATTTGTAATGTAAGAAAAACTTCGGCAACTCAGACTCTGAAACCTCTGCTGTTTCTTTTACCTCTAGCCCTCTCAAATTTCCTACCCTTCGATCGAACATAGGGCTTGGTGTGGCTGTGAGGCACACCAGGTGCAGGACCAAAGTGCTTGACGGCCTCACGAGAATTCTTCGGACCCCTGAGGAGGACCTGCATGGCACAAGAGAAAGAAAAAAGGTTTGGCTTACAAATCTAGCATTCTTAGAATATTGCTCAGACCGGCAACATTTCAAACCATTTTCTTCCAATAGCAGAAACTAAACAAGAAACAAGCTCTAAAAGACAATCATTTGCAAGTGTCCACTCAGAATGAACATTAAAATCACCATTTGTGAACCTTGCACAACAAGTAAAACCCATTAAAGATTACATCCCATCAAAAAGAAAATTGATCGAGTAATCATGTAATTTTTCGAAGTTCATCCCCCACTCATACAAAAACCAACATAGTTAATTTCATTGAACTAGCCATACAAGGATAATGCTCGCTATCACATCACACCAACGATGGAGCCAGCCTTATCGTGTCAATGAGAACGTACACTAAAGGATAAAGTTTTTAGAGGGACTTATACAGGGATAATCAATTTTTAAGTGAGGGCAAAACGAGAAAATGCAAAGTTTCTAGACGTAAAAAGAAAAAAATTGATAAAAAGAAATGTTCCCCACTCGGCCATGGGTGTCTCCGCCCCTTCTCACCTACTGAAGAAGAGTTATCTAGTTCTATATAAAAAGCAACCAAAAAAAAAAAAAAGGCATGAAACATTGTGAATTTATAAAATTCATATACATAGCCTGCCCTAAAAAAAAAAAAAAAAAAAAAAAAAAAAAAACACAGTTGATTACAGGAAAAAGTAAAGCTCAACGACCAACAATGGCAGAAATGCTTACCGTGTTCTGGCCAAGAGGAGCTCTGAGAGCAAGCTGATCAAACGTCAAGCATTCTCCACCAGCCTTCTCAATCCTGGCCCTGGCAGTCTCTGTGAACCTAAGTGCAGTCACTTTCAGTGCAGGAACTTCATAAACCCTAATGTCGTCTGTCACAGTCCCAACAAGCACAGCAACCTTGCCTTCCTATTAACAACCCAACACACAAAATTGGACTCAATCCAAACCCTAATTTACACAAAACTCAAACCAATTGCAAGAAATTAAACACAGAAATTAGACATCAATTCTAATACCTTGCCCTTCATGAAACGGATCAATCTGGAGAGAGAAAGCGGGGCCTTGTTGACCTTGCTCATGAAGAGCCGCTTCAGAATCACGGCATTGAAGTTGCTCCCAGTCCTCCGAACGAGAAACCGGTAAAGCTGAAAATTTTCAGATCCACACTCCAAACACATCAGAAACTCGGAGGAATCCAGACGAACAAGCGAGAGAATTCTGAAACGGAGAAGAGAAAATTACAGACCTTGACGAGGAGCTTGAGGTAGATATCGTCGGACTTGGGGGCGGTGCGCTTGGACTTCTTGCTCTTGCCTCCGGCGACCAAATCGATACCCTGCACAACGCAGAGAACAAGAGTTACAGAGAGATGCAGAAATGGAGATTTGGGGTTCTAAGGTTTCGGAGAAGGACGAGGAAGACATAGATACCATGGCGACTGGTGTTGGTCCTCAGCTGCTTCTCCCTCTCGCGGCTGCTGATGGTTGCTGCTATGGAAGTGTTGAAAACCTAGAGAAGAGGACTTCTAGGGTTTTGGGGGTTGTAGTTTTATTATGGTGGGGTAGAGCGTATAGAGTACTGGGTTTTTGGGTTTGGGTTCGGGTTTGGGTTTTGTAAGTACAGTTTTAGGTCTGAATGTGTTTTTGGGTGCTTCTGAGATCAGTATTGCCTCCGTGGAAGGTCATCTTGAGCCGTACACGTATTCAAATATTTGATTGATCAAGATATTCAAATTTTTTTTTTTTTTTCGGTTCCATCTTTTGGGTTATGAACTCTGGTTATGGCCCACGGCCGACTAGCCTTTAACGAAGGGCCTTTTATCCTTATCCATGTGGAGCCCAGCCCACGAGCTATTTGTACTACAAAATTAAATTTTGAGAAAATCCTGAAAATAGCCGCTCAAATAACGATATTTATGTTTTTCACCTTATTTAGATTTTTGACCCACTATACTTATTTGATTGGAGCAAAAAAATAAAAAATAAATTTAGAGTTGGGTCAATGATCCAGATATGTCCTTTTTTAGGGACAATCCTAATCAGCCTAATTTTTTAGGAATAAAGAGGTAAAGAGCATATTATGATAAAACTAAAAGACATAAATAGCATATTTATAGAAGTGTTCACTCAAAAAAGATAGACGGATGAGATTAAACTCACTAATCTCCTATACATTCACTCATCTATAAATAGAAGTGAATGCGCGAGAGAAATATACGCTTTTCTTGATTTTTCCAATCAAACCCTGTCATTTTTATTTATGAAATTTCCTCTAATTCGTATCTGATTTGAACATCGAAGTGTTTTTTCTATGATAACCCCCAATAGTTATAGGAGTGAAGATCCATAAATCATCCAGAAATTAAAATTTTGTATTCGTTGATTGGGACCTACATAGTAAAACCGTCACAAACACAACCTAAACCAAGCAACTTACATTTAAACCATTAAAAAGGAACTACAGGATGCTTTGAGCCGGAGGTAATCATGTTGATGTGAGCATTTGGAGTAGGAGTCGGATTTCACCCAAATAATAATAATTAATAAATAAAAACAAAGAAATGGGAATTGGATGCAATTTCTACATGTAATGACGCAAGTAAAAATGACAATTGTCTCTAATCAATTGAAACAGCCATACATAATTTGGTGAGGATCACATTAAATAATTGCATATTCCTTTACCTCATCTGCGGGACAAGTTGGTGGGCATTATAGTTGGCACAGCTGTACCAAATGCTTTGTATTATATAATATTAGTATAATACACTAGCCATTTTTTGTACGACTTGTTGGAAAAACTCAAATAATCTCAAGCCACACCAAAACACTCCTCTGTGCCAACCGGAAAGAGAGAGTTTTTTAGTAGTTGAGATTCAAGTTATGATTTTTTTTTTTTTTTTTTTTTTTTTTTTTTGAATATGAGGATGGGATTCAAACTCTCCGGTATATTATGGAATCAAATGTATAATTATCTATAAATTATGTTTATAATCACTATTCATTTATGATGGCAATAATAACCACTTAAATTAACACGTTTTTCTCTTTTCTAATTGACAAAGGTAATTTGTATTGATTGACATTTTATTAGGGGCTTTTTAATGTAGAAAATGCTCAATGAAATTGTGCGTTTGTGAATCTATCTCACTTATGTGAGACTACTCTTTTTTTTTTTTTTTAAATCAATAACGTGAGACTACTATTAATGCGAGGGTCAAGCAATTTCATATTTCCTTTGAAAAGATAAATTTTTTACTTATACTAGGAAATTAATTCCATAAAAAAAAGAATTAAATTAGACGGAATTAAATTTTGAAATTAGATAAAAGTGTTTACTAATCTATCAAGGAATCTATTTGCTTAAGAAATTAAATTCCTATTATTTTGTTTACTTTCTAAAAGTTGGAAGGATTGAAAATATATATACTGTAGTTACAAAATTATCCATTAAATGAAAAAATAATAATTAAATAAGAATAAGTGTATATTTGATATAGAACTAGTTACTTCATATTTTTTAGGAAAATGAATTTGTTTTCGTAAGTAATAGGTGAGAGACAAATTCTTCTTTATCAAATAAATTAATTCCTTATTTTTAAGTGGAACCCTAAGTCATTTAATTTTCAAATATAAAAATAAATACTAAAATTTAAAATCAGGAATTTAATTTCCTTTTCTCTAATTGGATTACTCATTAGTACATTACTCCAGCGTTTCCCTAATATTCCAACCAAAAAAAAAAAGGTCCCCTTTAGAAAGCCATATATATTGCTCAAATGCGAATCTAAAAACAGGGGGAAAAAATCTCAAAATAGAACTTTATTCTTGAAAAAGAATTTGTATATAAAATTCCCTTGTCTATAATTTAAAAAAGAAAAGAAAAGAAATATTACAGCTTTGTTAAGTGAGTTATCTTATATCAAATAAAAATGTATTTTTTTATCTCAATTTTTATTTTTTTTTTAAAAGTTTTTGTCTTTTCTAAAAAGTTAATAAAAATTTTCAACTCAAATTTAAAATTTTCAACTCAAACTCATTCACCAAACGAACCTTACGTTTAGTTTTTTTTTCAAAATTTTGAGAGTTTGTTGACACTATTTTCGAGAGAAACTGAAGAAGGTTTTTATAACAAAATTTGTAAATGTAAATACAATACAGAGATAATTATAACACGGTTTTGTGATAACAAAAAGATAAAGTACAACATTCCTAAAAAATAAGAAAGAAAAAGAAAGAAAGGAAAAAATTGCTATTATCCCCCTTCAGCCTACCCTACAAGAATGTCCCAGTTCTCATCAACGAAATTACCAAAATACCCAAACTTTATCTCTTAAAGCTATTCGCCGTACGCAACAGTCCCTAGTGTCAATCCCGTCCGAAAGGGACAATTCTTTAGTCCGACCCTTTTCTCCGAAATGTCTAAATAACCCAAACTCTTCCGAATTTTCTCCCCCAAAAACAATAAATAAATAAATAAAATTTCTTCTAATTTTCCTAAATCCTCTCTCCGTCGCCGCCGTCTCCGTCCCCAACGATGCACTCCACGAAAACTCGCCGCAAAGTCGCTCCGGCGGCGGCCAGAGAACGGCGACTCCGCTGACAAGCTCGACCAGCTCCTCCTCTCCTCCGCCGTCGCTAACGGCGAGGACTTGGGACCCTTCATCCGCAAGGCCTTCGCCTCCGGCAAGCCCGAGACCCTCCTCCACAGCCTCCGCCACTTCTCTCGCTCCAAGGAGTCCGAAATCGAGGAGGTCTGCAAAGCTCACTACCAGGACTTCATCCTCGCCGTCGACGACCTCCGATCTCTCCTATCCGACGTCGATTCGCTGAAATCATCTCTCTCTGACTCCAACTCTAAGGTCCAGTCGGTCGGACTTACCGCTCCTCTCGTCTCTCGAAGCCTTCGTCGAAGCGCGGAACATCTCGCGGAATGTGAACCTGGCTCTCGAATCGGTCGGGAACTGCGTTCGGCTTATGGAGCTCTGTTCCAGATCGAATCACCATCTCGAGAACAACAATTTCTACATGGCGCTCAAGTGCGTGGACTCGGTGGAGTCCGAGTTCATGAACAAGACGCCATCTTCGACACTGAAGAGGATGCTGGAGAAGAAGATCCCGGAGATTCGATTGCACATCGAGAGGAAGGTGAGCAAGGAGTTCGGCGATTGGCTGGTGGAGATCCGCGTGGTGAGTCGGAATTTAGGTCAATTGGCGATCGGTCAAGCCTCCTCGGCGAGGCAGCGAGAGGAGGATCTGAGGATCAAGCAGAGGCAGGCCGAGGAGCAGAGCCGCCTCAGCCTGAGAGACTGCGTTTACGCATTGGAGGAAGAGGATGACGATGGACTGAGCGGCGGAGGTGTCGGGGATGATAGTAATGGCGGAGGTGGAATTCTAGGGTTTGATTTGACTCCTCTCTACAGGGCCTATCACATACACCAGACTTTGGGACTTGAAGATCGGTTCAAGCAGTATTATTTCGAGAATCGGAAGCTTCAATTGACTTCGGACTTTCAGGTATCTTCTATGACTCCGTTCCTTGAATCGCATCAAACTTTCTTTGCGCAAATTGCCGGCTTTTTCATCGTTGAAGATCGCATTTTGAGGACTGGTGGTGGTTTGATATCGAAATTGGAGGTTGAGAATTTGTGGGAAACCGCTGTTAGCAAAATGTGTTCTGTCTTAGAGGATCAATTTTCTAGAATGCAGACGGCGAACCATTTGTTGTTGATTAAGGATTATGTGAGTTTATTAGGAGTAACTTTGCGTAGGTATGGGATACCCAGTGGACGCCTTGCTTGATGTCTTGAGCAAGCATAGAGATAAGTACCACGAGCTGTTGTTGTCTGATTGTCGTAAACAGATTGCGGAAGCGCTTGCTGCCGACAAGTTTGAGCAGATGTTGATGAAGAAAGAGTACGAGTATTCGATGAATGTTCTCTCGTTTCAGATACAAACATCAGACATTATACCAGCTTTCCCTTACGTTGCACCGTTTTCTTCAACAGTGCCTGATTGCTGCCGCATTGTCCGGTCTTTTATTGAGGATTCCTGTGAGTTTCATGTCCCATGGCGGGCAGCTGGATTTCTATGATGTTGTGAAGAAGTATTTGGATCGGTTGTTGGGGGAGGTCTTGGATGGGGCTTTGTTGAAACTTATCAATACGTCTATTCATGGGGTTTCCCAAGCAATGCAGGTGGCAGCGAATATGGCAGTCTTGGAGCGCGCTTGTGATTTTTTCTTCCGTCATGCTGCACAGCTTTCTGGGATTCCCTTAAGAATGGCAGAGAGGGGCAGGAGGCAGTTTCCACTTATTAAAGCTCGTGATGCAGCGAAAGATATTCTCTCTGGTTTGCTAAAGACAAAGGTTGATGGGTTTATGACGTTGATTGAAAACGTAAATTGGATGGCTGATGATCCTCCACAGAGTGAAAATGAATATGTGAACGAGGTAATCATCTATTTGGAAACTTTGGTCTCCACTGCCCAGCAGATTTTGCCTGTTCAAGTTCTTAAAAGAGTTCTACAAGATGTTCTTTGTCACATATCAGAGAAGATTGTTGGAGCCTTGCATGGGGAGGCAGTTAAGAGATTCAACGTTAATGCAATCATCGGAGTTGATGTGGATATTCGGTTGTTGGAATCTTTTGCCGACAATCAAGGATCCTTGTTTTCTGACGAGGATGCAAATCAGTTGAAAACCGCACTCTCTGAGGCCAGGCAGTTGATTAATTTGCTACTGAGCAACCATCCAGAGAATTTTCTGAATCCTGTAATCAGGGAAAGAAGTTACAATGCTTTAGACTACAGGAAAGTGATAACAATTTCTGAGAAGTTGAAGGATCCTTCAGATCGACTATTTGGAACCTTCGGAAGCCGAGCAGCTAGGCAAAACCCAAAGAAGAAATCGCTAGATGTATTGATAAAGAGACTCAAGGACGTGAGCTGATTTGTTTTCCCAAGTGTATGTACAATCGCTCTTCTTTTTCACTTACATTTGCTATTGGGATTATTTCCTAGCAGTTTGTTGCTAACTTTTTCCATTGCCAAATTGTTGCTTTTCCAGATTTTATCCTTAAACGTGGCAAATTTGTTTTGTATGTATCACTCCCATAGTTTGTTGTTTGTTGTATTGAATATTTATAGTCATATTAAATGATCGATTTATATTCTTCTATGGTGTTAACTATATTCTTGTTAGATAAGGTCTAAGAATAGGCAGAAATGCATAAAGGGCCATCGGAAAAACATATCTCAGTTCAATCATTAGTCGTATGACTCAGTAAGCGGAGTCGATTAACAAAGCTTACCATTTTCTATCCTTCCAAATGCTGGTTTTCTTAGAGATTATGGGAAGGGATAAAAATTAAGCTCATTTGCAAATCTGCGGGTTATATGTGCCACTCCATGTGTCTGTGTTTGTATTCCTACACACTTGTTGTGACCAAAATATTTCACAAAATATAATCTTGCCGTTGGATGACTCTGGACATCCTTTTGTTGTTTCGTGTAAATGATGCGAATAATCCGCCGCACACGTATCAGTTTAAATGAGGCGATCTTAGAGCTTGGGTGTTAGAATTGAGATTCAGGTTTTGCATTAGTTTTTAGCTTTTTGAGCATGAGGTAATATTTGGAGAATCCATTCGAGTCAGCTGGATTTGACTGACCAAACTGTTTTTTAACGGTCTGAAAAACACAAACTGGACTGAACCATTTTCTGCACATAGACTGGACCAGGTCAGGCCGCTTTAAGCCGTGGTTTAAGTTTTTTATTTTTGGGCCTAGTTTGGTCTCAAAATTGAGATTCATCCAATATATAATTTGAGGTTTTCTTTTTTTTATTTTTAACACTTTTTTGTTGTAGTTTTAAGTTATTTAAATTTCAAGATTGAAATTTAAAAACATGTACATTAGAAAAACATTGTGTTTCCCTTTTTTTTCTTTTCAACCTCAAATTCTAAATCAAAACAACAATCCTAACAATAATAACATTACGTCAATTCAAATAATAAAATCCAAACATAAGCATTAAGTCATCCAAATGAACATGAAGGTCATCAAAGTTTTATTTATGTATTTTCTATATCACAAAAATAAAAAATTTTATATAATGATCCAATCCAGTCTATGACGTTCTTTAGAATTTATAGATCAAATCATTTTTTTTTCCTTCTACCTAGAAACAGACCAGCTTTCTAATAGTCGATGGATTAAATCAATTTGATGTTATGGATGACAACATTACTTGTGGGATTGCATCCTGTGGGATTTCAATCCAAATGGGATGGGCATGGGAGACAATATTCAGGTATGGGGACGGGGTGGGGATGAGGATGAAGATGAAATATTTTTTTCTAATTGAAAGCGGGGGCGGGGACAGGGGAAGCACCCTCACCTCATCTCCGCTCTGATAGGCATATGTCATATATATTTATGTTATGCATATTTATGTATGTTAACTTTTTAAACTTTTAATTAGAACATTCTAGTCTTTTTTTAAAGATAATTATTAATTACATCTTTCACTAAAAAAAAGAAGGAAACAAAAAGTTATTAGCTAGTAACCTGGCTACTACTAGTTGGGATGTGATGTCTATTTTTTGTTTTAAGTTGCGTAATTAAAAAAATGATATGTAATTTTCAAAATGCATAGTTAAATTGATAGGAAATGAGTTGAGTATGGAAAACACTCTCCAGACAAGAAATCCCTACCCCTAGCCCTGTCTTGTTTTAGGCTGGGGTGAGGATGGTTTTAAGGGTCAGGGATGGGGATGGGAAAGTAATCCCCGTCCCTATCTCATCATGTTATCATCCCTATCTAATGCCAATGGTTTAAGCTTTTTCATTCACATATCTATTGGAAAGTGTACAGGCAAAATTCAAGGTGCTGAAAAGTGCCATCTCTGGGTTGGCTTCTGACTTTCTATAGGCGAAGGAACCAAGGGCGTATTTGCTATTTCTCAATGGATTGTAATTGGAATGAAAAAATTTTAGGTGTAAATTTACATTTAGAACGAGAATTGTGCTCCTGATTTAGACACATAAATAAGAAGAAAATAGGAGTATTATCTCTATTGATATTGTGTGAATTAACCTGCAATATGACTTCTGGAGAATGATGCTGCATTCTGTTGTGGCCATTTTGAGAAGTAATAATTCGTACATAATTATATATATTTATATACATTATTTCTTTAAGGAAAGGTTTTGCAGTAGTGACCTTCAGCGTCTAATGACATAACGATTATGAATGTAATTTTTAGGTCTTCTTTAATTTCAAACCAAATTTCAAATTTGAATGTTTTCATTTTAAGGTCCAGTCTTAAAAGTGACATTCTATGTAAAAACTGAATTTTTAATAGACTAAGTAACTATAAGTTAGACCTAATGAAAGAATAACATCAGGTTTATATACTATTTCACTTGTTATTTTATCATATTTATCAAGTAAATGATAGATAAAAGACGTGAAGACATAACCGATATTATTTTTTATTAATCAAAAAAAAAAAAAAAAACATTCAGTGCCACTAACATCAGTGTCCACATACAGAAACCAGATTTTTCTATTTCGTTTTCGCTTGCATCTGCAAGGATTCAACAACGCAAACGACCATTCATATATACATACATATGTGTGTGTATATATATATATATATATAGTTGTGTGTGTGTGTGTATAAAAGTAGAATGATGCGGGCAATTGTCTATACGATTGATAGTTGATAGAAAAGGGACGGTCAACGCTGGTGGGCGAGGAATTGACATGTTTTGCTCGTTTTTGTCAAGTCGCCTAAAGAACCACACTTTGCTGTGATTTATAAGTAAAATAAAAATATCTCAGCGTCTCCTTATGTTTTGTTGTTTGTTTGATTACGCATCTACACTTTGCGTATTCAACGGATTCTCGCGTGATGTGCAGTTTTTAACTTTAAATAACAATAATAATGATAAAACTGTCCTTAAAAAAAATAATAATAAAAAATAATGTTACACGAATTCGTATATCTTCGAAATTACTCTAGTGCCCACCACTTTGATTTTTTTCTTTTTCTTTTTCTTTTTCTTTTTCCTTGTCTGCACGGTGGCAATAGCACCCGTTGCTTTGAATTTTCTCTCTAGTTTCGGACAAGAAAAAACTTCTTTAATTATATTGCTTATTCACCCAAAAAAAAAAAAAATCTTTAATAAGTGTTTTAAATTTTTTTTTTTTTGGGATTTAGATGTGTAAAGTTCCTCTGTGTAAATAACTATTTATACACACAGATGCATATAATTAAATAGTTTTTGTGGGATAAATAAATAATTTGTATATGCATACACACATGTTAAGTAAGAGATTGAGAAATTTGAACTAAACATCTTATAACTTTTTTTTTTGGTGCTAGAAGTACTCGAGCTTTTTCTAGTTTGTAGCTCTTTCTTACCCCGCAGTTTGACCGTGAATATGAATTGTTTTGCTCCTTTTTCTCCTTTCTTTTTTTTCTCTCTTTTTTGCTTGATAATAATAAAGTTCTATTTATTAAAGTAAGAATTATTCACTTTATATTTTTAAATTTTAAGATCACTTCTACTTTACTCAAAAATTTTATAAACTTCCACTTTAGCTCATGAATTTTCAATTTGACATTATTTTATTCATTTTATCAGGATTTCAGTTCAAAACATATTAAAAATTATGAGTTAAGTACAGTCATGATGTATTTTTTCCGTTTGTTTTTAACATAAATCCTAACATAATAGACTTATTAAACATTAATTATCCTATTTTTTTGATCTATTTGTATCGCAAATTCTAATATATAAGATAAAACGAGATTAAATTCAAAATTCAAAGACAAAGTACAGGTGACCATAAAATTATATATATGAATGAAAATAATTCCAAAAATAAGTAACATCTCAAATTATTGTTCAACCTCAAACGCCTCATTGGGGAATTACCAGCCATATATACTACCAACCCCATTTTCTTAACAACCAAACACTCTGCGGAACCCAAAAAAAAAAAAAAAAAAAAAAAAAAAAAAAAGGCAAGGAAGAATTTCAACACTAGGAAACTACTATCAATGTCGTCTCCGACGATGATTCTCTCTCTAACTCTCATAATTCTCTTCTCAACCAGCCCACATGCCGCCGGCGACGGCCAGAACACTACTACAACTAACAACAACAACAAGAACAACTTATCAGCATACAAAGTGCTTGAACAGTACAACTTTCCGATCGGCCTTCTTCCCCAAGGAGTGACCGGTTACGAGCTAAACAACGAGACGGGAGAATTCGCAGTCTACTTGAACGAAACTTGCAGCTTCAATCTGGAATCGTACAAGCTCAAGTACAAGCCCAACATAACCGGAGTCATTTCAAAAGAAAGGATCAAGAATCTCAAGGGGATCAGCGTTGAGGTCCTGCTTTTCTGGCTCAACATCGTTGAGGTGTCCCGCGACGGCGACTATCTTCTATTCTCCGTCGGACTCCTATCGGCGAGCTTTCCGGCCAGAAACTTCTTGGAGTGTCCTCAGTGTGGGTGTGGATTGGACTGTAACGACTTGGATAAGGGTGCTGAGTCTGAGTCTGAGTCTCTTATGAGCTCTTAATTTGGTAAGATTAGTACTAATCATTAAGAGAGGCCTCATGTTATAGAGCTTTCTTTGATGTTTATTGCCAAAAACAATATATATATATATAAATATAATAAGCATGCCCTCAATTTTATATCAGAAAAACAGAGATCATGAATAGATTGTTGCTTAATAATTATTGATCATGACACGCTTCTTGTTATTGAATTAACTTTGTTATTTCTTATATATATATATATATATATGAGCAGAGTTTGTTGTTTGAAGAAAAGAAAAGAAAAGAAAGGGTCTTACAGAATTACAAGTAAATAAAATAAAACTAAAGAAACAAAGAAACAAAATGAAGCAAATAAAAAAACCTAGCAGTAAAATCATCAGGATTTTCTCATTTTAAATCCCTTTCTACTATGAGCACTAAGCTTGTACGATAAATTTTTCTTTACCAGATTTTTATCCATTTTATTTTTCAAATTATCTGTCTTCTAACTCCTCCCAAAAACCCTTAGGCGCAACAATTTCTTCCCCTTAAATGAGGTTGATGTCAACTAGCGATGTTAACAATTTCTTCTTGTTATTTTTACTCTATTACTCTAGATTATGCATGACTAGAGATGATCTCTGTTAACAATTTCATTAGTTACTACGAGTACCTTTAACATGAGACAGATCAAACGAATCGGTCTGAATAAATTTTATGGTCCATACATGATCGATAAAATAGACTTAAGCTTATGACTTATAGTAGCCTGGCCTGCATACATTCATTTTAAATTATTTTTTTACATAAAATATGATGGTCGATACAGTCTATCAAGATGGACTGACCTTTGTTTTTATCGGATAAACCCAACCTAGCTTGCATAACGGACAGGACTCTACCTGTTTTTTTCAGCTCACATGAAGGACCCATGATTCAAGAATTCAATTTGAAGCCAAAAAAAAAACGAAAAAGAAGATATATTTTCATGAGTAGCCAACTTTGATGTCAATCACAAATACAGAACTACAGGTTTTATTTTAGTTTTGAACTCAAAAATTGCCAGTTTGATGAATGTCAACTTTTGGTTCTTTTTTCGTTGAACGTCATCTTTTTAATGATTTTTATCACTTATTGATTACGTGGACTAGTTTGTAAGGTTTTTTTTTTTTTTTTTATAACAATTTAATCATATGTGAGTCTTTTGATGAACTCATGTGATTAAAACCATTAAAAAATCAATATTTCAAGTTGACGGAGAAAAAAAGTTTAAGTTGAAATATTTTAGTTGTTAGTAAATTTTTTTGAATTTTCAGAAAAGACAAAAAACTTTTTGGGAAAAAGACAAAAACGGAGAAAAGATTTTGTTTAATTTTGAACTGTAGGGGACATAACAAGACAATCTATGTTCTAAAGGCGACATATTGGGAATTGTGAATTTGTGAGAAATAAACATGAAAAAGAAATTATTGCTTGATTAGGTTTAAAAACAAAAAAAAAAACATAAAAGAAAATCCCATTGAGGCTAATTCAGTGGATAGGAATTTTCAAATTCTTGAATGTTTTTTTTTTTTTAATAAGTTTTAGTTTTAGAAAAAAGGACAATACAAAAGGTTATATAATTTGTGATTTACTCAATTGAAGGCAGCTTAAGCTGACTTTGCCCCAACATGCACATGTACGAGCCTAAGAGCATGAAAAGCTCACTAAACATACCTATTATAGAAATGTTAGCGGGGCCGATTTGTCTCCCATGAGGTTCACGAGCTTCCTATTGCATTTTTTTTCCCTAGCTTGCCCAAAGAAATTAAATAGCAATAAAATTATCAGTGTAATTGGACTACGAAAATTATTAATGTTCTTAGTCCCAAAAGTAATTAGTATTGTGTCACGTTCATCCCTAAAATTTTAATTTTAGTAAACTATACCATTAACTTTTGTTTTTTTCTTTTTTTGGTACCTTTGGTAATTACACTAGAAATCTATTAGATATTATACTACGTACGTATCATGTGATAACTTAAAATTTTACAGAAATTGTTACATTAAGATTAGTATAAATACACCCTCTATATTGTTGTTAAAAGTCCTTGAAAACTATATATATATATATATTCAGGTCTTAAAAGGATCTTTGTCATCTCACTTGTGATCCATACACACTTCCTCCTCAAATAGTGCTAAATTATAGGATGTGACAATATTAGTAATCATTTTTTTTTTTTTGGTTACCAACAAGAAAAACTATACAAAGAAAAAAATAATAATAAAAACTAAATACATAAAAATTAGAAAATAAAAAAGGAAAGGAAAAAGTCCCAACTAACCCCAGCACCTACATCAACCTAATGGTCAAATCCCATCAACTAAAAAAGTGCTGAGCAGCTAGATCTGTAATGTACTCATCAGAGAATAAGAAGCACAAAACATAAAGCTTCAAATTCCCACTCAAAACTCCCGATCACATCTCCAATGGCGATTTTACCTTTAATTCTCTTCCTTCTGATCTCCTTCTTCTCAACCCAATCAGCCAGCTCTGTCCACGACACGCCATTAACGGCCTACCAAGTTCTTGAAGAGTACGACTTCCCCGTTGGTCTTCTTCCCAACGGCGTTTTGGGCTACGAATTGAACTCTTCCACAGGTAAATTCTCTGCCTACTTAAACGGCTCGTGTACTTTCACCATTGATTCGTACGAGTTGAAGTACAAGTCCACCATAACTGGCAAAATAACCAAGGACAAGCTCGAGAGCCTGTCCGGTATCAAGGTCAAGATACTATTCCTGTGGCTGAGTATCTCATCGGTGACTCGCGATGACGACGAGCTCGAGTTCTCCGTCGGCATCGCCTCCGCGGACTTTCCCGTCAGTAACTTTGACGAGAGCCCGACTTGTGGTTGCGGATTTGATTGTGTTGATTTTAATGGCATTTTTAGGACTAGGAAAAATACTAGCCGATTAGTTTTTTCTGCTTAATTTTTAAGTATTCAATGTCAGCTTGATCAACTTGAATAATTTGCTAATGCCAAAAATTATGTAGGTTTGGCAGACACATGTCGTTTCAAATTATTCTTATACGCGCTTCAAATTATGTCTTCTGCTCTGATCAATTTGAATAATTAGCCAAAAGTAATGTATTTGTGATTACAAAGGTAGTCTAGCGATAATTTCACATATATCTAACTCTATCATTAAGTATAGAGTTCAATTCACCTACCTTATAATAGAGACAGAGAGAGAGATATATGTGGATGAGAGAAAAAAGAAGAGAGAAAAAAAGTTTCTCATGATTCATTAAAGCCTAAAGGATTGCTAATCAAAATCATGAATGTGAGAAAGTGAATCTCCGATTTTTCTATCTTATTTTGAGAAATTAGAGGCCTTAAAAGCTATATGTATATATAAATATAGTTAATGCCTTTGAATGTTCACTTTTACTAATCAAATTAGGAGCATGAAAGTGATTGTAACTATATACTTAATTCTATCACAAGCCGTGTAGTTTAAATCCTCACAATTAATTTTACAATATTAACAATTAAGTTGCTTGCTACAAATTATGAGAGTGGATCGACCTCTGCCGTAAGATACAAAGTTGTTGCAAAATCAGCCATTATGATGTTTGGGTTTCCTTGCGGTGCGTTTGATGCATTACGTAGAAATGAAATGAAATTGTTTCAAGCGACAGCATGTCATGGAGATCTCACAACCGAGGCACATGATCGGCATCGCCTCACAGTCGGCCCAAGTTGTGCTGCACCTTATGCCTCCATCACCTCTACACCTTGCACTAAAGTGGCATTTGGGCCATGGATAATTGGTATTCAAAACTTCGAAGTAGCATTGTGCATACCAATCGGTAATTGGTATCATGGACTGGTATCCATTATGGGGGACGCTGGTTGTTTTCGAACGGTATCACGATGGTTACCTGTTGGTAACCTCAATGACTAATATTATGATGGATACCGTCTGTTTCTAATTGATATCATAATTGAGACTGACGGTTACAAGTCAGTATCATTACCAGTTGAAAACTAGTCACCCAACGGTTACCAACCGATGTCACAGTGATTTTCTGCCGGTATGATTGAGATTCTATCGGTACTTTAAAGGTATATAGATGTATTTTTGTTAAAACTACTTTAAAGTTATGCTTAATGTCATAATTGTATCAATATAACATGTTGTGTCATTTTTTTTTAATTGTTGGTATCCGTCTCTAAGAAAATGTAGCATGTAGCATATTTTATAAGTACTTTTGAAGTTTATAATAAGTTATTTAAAAGATAATAAATTATAGTATATATTTTCGGATAATCCTTGAATTTTCGGGTAAATTCTTAAATTTTCTAGTAAATAAGAGATTTACGCTTAATTTTCAAAAAACAAATTAATTTATACATGTTTAGGTTAGAGAGAAAAAAAGGGGAGTCCAAATCTGCTTTTCCATTTTCCTGTCTCGATGGCTGTTCCCTCAATAGTATTTTGACAATTCATCAATTTATTCAAAAATTTTTAGTATTGACTCGAAAAAGATAGGAAGAGGGGGAGGAAGGAGGAGGGATTAGGGCACTTTTGATAAATGCCACAAAATCATGGCTTGGATTGATTTTTGCCACACATGAAAAAAATTCTTGTAAGAAATACCATATATGACACCATAATACTTATTTATCTATTTATTTTAAAATACTTTTTAATTGGTATTCATATTGTAACCGTTTGATTACCAATTGGTAACCAATTAGTTACTCAGATCGGTAACCACCATAGCTAGCAGGTTACCAGGTGGTTACCAACCGGAAACTTGGTAACCAACTAGTTACCAACCAAAAACTTGGTAACCAAATGGTTGCCGGTTGGAAACCTTTGATTTCATCGGATTTTTCAGCTTCTATCGGTAACAACCACCATACCTTAACAAATATCACCAAAATTCTATTAAAATCATAAACCATAAACACCAAAATTCAATAAAATTCATAAAAATTTTCCAGAATTTCTAAATTTTGTCTCCAAAATATTACAAAAAATTAAAATCAATTATTTTAATTCTTAAAAATTCAACCAAATTCCGCAAAAAACAATATATAGAGTTCGGAAATGACGGACTAGATCAGAATGGATCTCTTACTCCATGCGATCCCGAGTAGAGATCCAATGTCCAACACTGGAGGAAGATCGCGCAGAGGATGTCGTAGTTAATCTCCTTTTCACGTTTGGGGCGAGAGAACGTGAATGGAGGAGATTTGGATCTCTTCGCTCGCAGTCACCAAATATGCTCTGCGTGAGCTCGATTAGAGCTTCAGACGCTGGTGAAGGTGGAGGCGCAAGGTTCTGGCTCATGATCGAGCGACAGAGAACCTCCGAATGCTGGATCTTTGACTTGAGGGCAGGATCGGATGTATGAGGTTGCGATCAGAACTTTGGAGGCCGGTGAAGGCGGGGCACAAGTTGGCTTCGGATCGGGCAAAAGAGAAACTCCAGCGATCAGATCTTCTATGCGAGGACCTCGATCAGAGCTACGAGATAACGAGACGCCTCAAATTTTTAAAATAGAGAGGAATTAATTATGACATCATCAAATTGATATTTTTTGTAAAACTTTATAAGCTATGGCAAAAATCAATCCACCATTGTTTTTTTTTTTTTTTTTTTGGCATACCACCTAATTATCCGGAGGAATTAAGTTGCTGGGCCCGGGCTTGTAAGTTGGGTTGGATCCAAAGTGATTACCATGTGAGCCCAATTTAAATGTCTAGAGGTCACGAATCTTCCTTTACACACATTCTACGAATCAAGCGTCACGGGTGAGCGAATTGAATCACTATTTCACTGCCGAATTTCAGCATAAAACAAAAGAAACAAAAAAACAGACAGAGACAAAAACAAAACTGCAGTTTACTTTTTCTTAAAGCGCTCCGTTTTGTGAGCCCGTGTATTTAGACGTCAACACGACGACCTTCCCGAACCCCACGTGGCCAGCGTCCTCAGTAGTCACGTGGGGCAACTTAAAGTGTGAGAGAAGTCAGAAGACGAACTCAAAACGCCGTCGTTCGGCCTTTTCCAATTTCTTGCTCACCTCCACCATCTTATGTTCTTAACCAAAACGTCCCAAACCAAATCCACGTCCCAGAAAAACTTTTTCCCGAGAAAATAACAAATTTTCCCTTACCAAAAAAAAAAAAAAAAAAAAAAATCACAAAAGCTCAACACAAACCAGCCATGTCGTCGTCATCGTCTTCGTCTTCTCTCGCGGCGATTGTCGCAATTTTCCTCGTCCTCGTATCGCCGTTCGCCACGTCTACACCGACAAACACCACCGCCATCGCCACGGCAGACGACGGCGATAAACCGACGGCGTACGATCTCCTGGAGGCGTTCGACTTTCCGATTGGTCTTCTCCCGAAGGGCGTGAAGAGCTACGAACTGGACAGAGAGAACGGCAAGTTCTACGCCCACTGGGACGGCTCGTGCAGTTTCTCCCTGGAAGGGTCGTACGAGCTCAAGTACAAATCCACGATCAGCGGTTACATCTCCAAGGACAGGCTCACGGGGCTGACCGGAGTCAGCGTCAAGGTGCTCTTCTTCTGGCTTGATATCGTCGAGGTGACTCGGAGAGGCGACGAACTTGAATTCTCGGTCGGGATCGCCTCGGCGTCGTTTCCGATCGAGAATTTCTACGAGTGTCCCCAGTGTGGCTGTGGATTGGATTGCGTTTCTGGGCAATCCAGGAAGCTTAAATTCAAGGTGAATGGCTCTTCTGTTTCTTCTGTTTAGTTCTTAGTTGGGATCTGTGAATTACGCTCTCTCTCTCTCTCTCTCTCTCTCTCTCGTAAACTTAATTGGGAGATTTCTGTGATATTTTCTGCATATTGGAAACTGAAAATTTGATTCTGTTCTGGTAATTTGATTTTCTGTGTTTCCATTTAATTGGATAGAATCTCCCCTTTTGACAAAAAGGGTTCCTTGGGGTCATTATGTTCCCTATTTGTTTGTCCTCGAGAAATCGTATGTTTCGAATAATAGAAAAGGACTTAACTCAATTCTGTAGATCAAATATGCTCTTAACTGGAAAGTTCATTGTCCTGAGGGCTAAAGTGGGGTTCTTTTGTTTTTTAGTTTTTCCTTTACATTGGACTAATTAAGAGTCTAATTGAAGTATTTCTGTTCTGTTTAGGATGTTTAAACTTCAGAAGTTCTAGTCTTAGGAATAAGCTTGTGTTCTGAAGGGTATACGGATATCGCTGTTTCTGTTTAAGAGACAAAAGTTATTAGTTTTCAGCTACACCATTTTCTGTTCATTTTTTTTGTATCTTTGGTAATGGGGAAAAGATGAGTGTCCTTCAGGGATGCTGGGTAAAAGGAAAAAGAGTTGAGGAGGCATCTCCAGCCTATGGAGTTGGATTCCAAAATGGCGCAACAATGGGCCTCCAACCCAACGCCAAAACACATGGATGGAGTTGTGTACAGAGTCCTTTTTTTATTTTTTATTTTATTTTGTTTGAATCTGATATAATTGATTAATAGATTAATTGTTGTCAATGGAATTAAGGAGATGTTCATTTTAAAGTAAAATTTGAAGTAAATGGGTTGGAGATGAATTTTAAATTTGAAATTAAAGTTGCACCAAAAAAAACAACTCTAAAATAGAGTTATGGATTGGAGATGGTCTAAGTATTTGTGATTATAATGGTTATAAGATCATCTCCAAACCATAACTCTATTTTAGAGTTATTTTTGCACCAAAATGGTGTAACTTTGACTTCAAATATTACTCTATAAGGAATATCTCCTTTATATTCCTTTTATTATTCTATTTACAACAATTAATCTATTCATCAATTTTGATTTTTCTATTATTAAACAAATTAAAAAAAAATTTTGAGATAGCACGTTGTGCTATCCAGTATCTCCACAGCTTTACACAACTCCATTTTGGAGTTGTATTTTGGCGTTGGGTTGGAGGCTCATTACAATGTTATTTTGGAGTCCAACTCTGGAGTTGGGTTGGAGATGCCCAGAGTTATTGCTTGAAGTAATGATGCATGGGCGTATTAGAGATGAGCCGGGTCTGGAACAGATGCTATATTAAAATCTGAAGGTAGTCCTTTTGTTTGTTTTACAATATCCCAAAGCATAATGCTAAGAACATCCACTTTAATCTCAACTTTTGAGTACTAACCTACATGATATAAGAGTTGCTATGCTTTTATTGGCAAGTCTTTAAATAATTGTAACATTAGTTGAAATTAAAAGATTTCATTTACAAGATGAGAACTCACCGCCATGTGAGTTGGTATTTAAAAGTTGGGGTTGTGTTTGTTGTCCCTAGTACTCTATGCATAATCAGTATGAGATGTAGGGGTTAGGATGCCCTTAAGACCAACTTTCGTAACTATCCGTCTTTATTTCCTGGCAAGTCCTCATTTCGTTCTTTGACAGCTTATTTTCCAATCTTGCAACTGGGAAAGAGAATAGGTGATGAACTTTCCTTCTTACGAAATTCGTCTTCATGTTAGGCGAACATTTTGTCTCCTTTGTGATGCCATGTTATATGTTCTCTTAGTGGTAGACAACTTTCTCGGTCTATTTGACATTGCTTTTTCTTTCCTTTAAAGAAGAAATTTCGTCCCTTCGACAAAGAAAGAAGAAAAAGGAAAGCTTAAAGATTTTCAGTTAGTGCTTGAAGTCACTTTTTTTTCAAAAGAACTTAATAAAAAAATATACATGTTAAAAATGAAATCTTCTCAGAAATTTAGTACGAGTTTCAAAATCTTGAAAGAATTCTTTTTTAGAAGTCTTTTTCTGTGGCTCTGATTGGAAGCTCTTTTGGAGGGTCAAAGCTCTCCTGAGAAAGTTATCCAAGCACTCCCAAAGGCAATTTTGGGACGGAAGAAGCCAAAAGCAGTTTCTAAGAAGCAAAACAGGTCCTAGTGTAGGAAGAAAGCCTTAGGATAAGCTTTCAGCTCAAAATATGATTGCAACTTGGTTACGGTGGTAGGGATCAATGACTTCTAGGGCTGTTGTGGTCTGGTTTTTTAAAAGCTTCTGGTGAAATTTTAGAGTTTTAGGCTATAAAGTTGGTTGTGGTTGTGTCTATACTTTATATTAGAAAGATTGGCTATAAATATCGGCCACATTAGGAGTTCAGTCTAAAAAGAGAATGTAAATTGCTTGCATCAAGGTTAAAAGCCAAGAATGAAGTCGGCGTTTTTCGATTCGCTAGTGTTTTTGCTTAGAGGAAACGGACATCAGGAGGGTTGTTAGTTTGGACTGGGATTAAATTCTTATGTGAGGAATAAATAGATCACATATCATCACGATCTTTAATCTTGTTCATGGCAACCTTGTATTTTGAGGTTAAAAAGTACTGAATATAATCGGGAACATGTCACATGTAGACAGGAATACGAAATTACAAAATTTCATATTTGTTTAACTGCTTCGTATTTAAAAGTACTTTGAATTTGATCCCTGTAAATCTTGACAATTTTAGGAGGGAACCAAGTGTTTTAACTGTTTCACGCTTGGCGGAATAATCAGTCAATCAAAGATGAAAATGGATTCTAAAGTTTTGTACATGACCTTGTGAATCCAGCGTTAACAACTGTGTCGACTTGAAAGTAGTATGTAAATAAAAGGAACGTCTTTGGCCAATTCTGGAAGATTTTGACATAAAACGAACGCAAAGATTCCTCTTCATAATGCATTAGGATTCCAATAAATGGATCAAACAGCTGACTTTATCCCCTTGTATGTATAGGCCATCGGAAAGTAGAAGTTAGTAATAGTAAGTATTAATTTTGATATTAATTGAGAGCCCTTACTTTCCCACTTTAGCATCAATTCTATTTGGTTTTCAGATCCAGATCTAAGTTTTTTTAATCTTGATTTTTGTCTTTTTATAAGAAGTCAATAAAAATTATAAATGACTTTAAAAAGTTAAATAATTTCGACTTAAAAATTTCATTTCAAATCGATGTTCCAGATGGAAGCAAATGAGCCAATATTAATACTTAATTTTTTGTATGATGAAAAAGTCCCTCAACGATTAGTTTAAGAATGAGGTTTTGCTCTCATGGAGATCAAGTAGATTAGGGTTTGGTTGTTGTTCTTTCTGTAACAATGGCTGCCTTTTTCTGCTTTGCTTCACCCTGATCGCAAGCGGAACCGATGATTTTTCTCTCTCGTGAAAAAGGCAATTAAAAAAAAAAAAAAAAAAAGGTCCCTCAACGCTACACACCTTTGAAAGTCAGAGATCATTCCTCTGAGGGTTAGTTTGATAATGAGTTTAGTTTAAATTAAGTTGTACTTTTTTCATTATGGTTTTTGTTTTTTTCTGAAAAAATTTTTGGTCTTTCTGAAAAATTATTATTGAAACTTAAAAATTTTAAACTAAACTCATTTATCAAATACCCCCAGTCATATCAAAACAAACATAGACAGATCTAACCCCTAACAATTCAAAATTATGTGCAGTTAGCAACTTAATGAAGCCTACATTTTTTCAACTAATCATTTATTTATTTATTTGAAATCTATGGCAACGTGATCCAATAGCTAAAGGACGTCCCTTAAGCATAGCATGGTCCCAAAAATTTGTGTTAATTTATAAGTTAGACCATAAATTTTTAATTTTGATATTTGAGAACGTATTGTTTAACTTTGTCAAATTTGGTGGTCTTCTAAACTTACGATTGATTCATTAATTAGATATGAAATTTTTAAATTAGAATTTATTAATTTTTTAAAAATTAATCAGAAATTTTATTAATTTAAAAAAATAAAAATTAAGATAAAAAATATAATTCAATTCAAGTTGAGGTGAAATTTCAAACACAATCTAATGAAAATAGAAAGTTTTGGATTCAAGTTGCGAACCACGACAAAATTGTGAGCGTTTTGATGCAATTTACCTCAAGTCATCAACAACTGTCCTTTTTACCAGTGTGCTTTTTTTCAATGTCGCTTATCAGGCTTTAACTGGCTCGGTCTTTCACATCAATTATGTCTATAATCATCTCATTTCAACTATTTTTTTTTATCTTTTTTTTTTTAATTTTTATTTTTTTTCAAAAATTTTTTTATCTTATCTGAAAATTTAAAAAAATTTACTATTACAACTAAAATATTTCAACTCAAACTAATCAATCAAACAGACCCTTAGTCACAAATTTTTCAAACCAAAAATTTGTTATGCCATCCTCCGTTCGTTCTTCGACACCTCTTCATAACCATACTCAAACATATAATCCATTCTTTCAAAATTTCGATTTAAATTTTAGTTTCATGGAGCGTTTATATGTACCATTCAACTTGTTATCATGTTGTTATGGAATAAATATGTTTCAGATTACATTTACATATCTCATTTAATAATTATATTTAAATAAATATGTATTTGAACTATTTATATTTAAATATTTGATAAGAAAAAAAATACATGTGATGTGACAGATAAAAATAGATAGGAGAAAAAAAACAGGTACATAATAAAATGAGTTGGTATATTATTAAAATAAAAATATATTCAAACATAAAATATTGAGTAATTAAATGAGTATTATATTGTATTCAAATTGAATAAACAATCCAAATAAAACAATAAACTTTGATTTTAAATGAAGAGATCGTCAGAATATTTTTTCTTCATGCAAGTTGAATCCAGGCAATTTGCTTTGCTCTACATCTTTTTCCAGCATTAAATAATGCAAATTGCAAAAATAAAATATACTGAAAAATGAAGGTCAAGCTTTTCTTCTTATGCAAATACATTAATTCTCACGTCATTAAACCAAGTGCGCGTATTAATCCAATAATCTATGTACACGTTTGTCTTTCCATTTCTGTCTCTTCTTGGTTGCTTAGCTCTTCAAAGAAACAAAAAGTCCGCGTGTAATAACCACATATTAAACAAAAAAAAAAAAAAAAAAACAAGTACGACAGTGGACAATTCACCGCATATTTGCAGGCAAAGGAATGCCAAACAAACCATGATCTTTATTTAAATTCGAAGCCTTTATCCAAAGTGCAATATAATATTGAGTTGATTCCGATTAAATTAGGTCACAGTTTACATTGCTCCCTACCACAAATAATGGACACAACACTAGTGGCAATAATGAAAATGTCCTCATCACTAAAGTCCTAAACTATTTGTATTATTTTGAGAGACACGATATCTCAATTATTCGAGTTTCATAAAAAGCATTTGAGATTAATCTTTATCAGAATTACGATCTGATAGAATTAAAATAGAAGTGTTTTATCTTTACACCGACGTCGGCTGATTATCTTCCCATATTATCTTTCAATCATGAAAAATATAAAAGCAAACCGTTCCATCAAGGAATATTGTTTGCGTCTCCTATTATTGGATCGGTTCATATGGTTTAAATAATTGAGCATCCACCTATTCATAAAGGGGTTATTATATATATATATATAGATAGATATTTATAAGCTTCTAGTTGTTATTTGTTAGATTCTTATTGGAGCTTAGCCGGGACACCACACAGCTGTTTTTCTTGGCTGGTTGTTAAGTGTCTCCTGAGCCATGAGAAAATTGGAAACTTCCATCCTCAAAAGAATAATTTCAAGAAATATAAACTAAATCTTTCCTTTTGGTTTTGGTGCGTGTACAACGAGCCTAGACTATACAAAATCTAGTAACTTCTTCTGGTTTATGGCAATGGTGTACAGTCTCTGTTTTTTATTATTATTATTATTATTTTTTGACAAAATAGCGACTTCTCTTAAAACTTATGCGCATTCAAACAGATGAGATTTGGAATTGAGCGTTAATTTCAAAGAACCAAAACAAACAAACGAATAAATAAATAAAGTAAAATATCTACTCATTAAAAGCTCATTTCCAATATATGATTAGTATGGAAGCATTCTTCATAAGACGTGTTTACTCATCAAAAATTTAAGTTTATTAAATAGATTAAGTATTCAGTACGTCTTTTTTTTTTTTTTTTTTTTGGTTTTTTTTAAGATGATTTTCACCTAAAATCACTATTTATATTTTATTCACTAAGATATATTAATTAGGTCACAACCCTGAAATGGTTGGGAAAAGTCACATTTACTTATTAGGAATTCTAAAAATAGGAAATTAATTTTATGAAAAAAAAGAATTAAATTATACATGGTTAAATTTCAAAATTAGATCAAAGTGTATACTAATCAATAAGAAAAATCTATTTACTTGAAGAATTAAATTCCTATTATACTGATTCATTTGCAAAAAATTGAAAAAAATTAGGAATATAGTAACTATAATTATAAAATTATCCTTAAATGAAAAAAATAATTAAATGAGAATAAAGATATATTTCTTTATTTTTAAAAGAGAATTTTTTTAATAGGTAATAGGTAAAAGATAAATTCCCCTTATCAAAAAAATTAATTCTCTATTTTAAGTAGGATCCATGTTATTTAATTATCAAATACAAAAATAAACTGAAATTTAAAATCAGATTTTTTTTTTCCCTCAAATTGAATTACCCACACTTTTAAACATAAAAAATTTAACACGTGTAAAATTTGCAATATAAATAAATTTGCCAAGAATTAATAGAGAATTTCATTTTTTATAATAATATTCCATGAAAGTTATTACATAAAACAACCATCATGAAAAACATCTTCTAGCGAAGCATCTTTGAAACTAAATTATAATTTTTAAGACCATCCAGAACACAGCTAGAGCTCTGTGAGAGCAACGAAATCAGGAGTTACAAAAACTCCTCCCCTTTTTTCCCCTAATGAAAAATAGTAATTTTTCTTTTTTTTTTTCTCTCTTAATTATTAATTAATGATAATCTAATTAGTGCTTCTTCAAGAGCGCAGCGCGTAGCTCAGCCACGTCGATCTCCTGGGCGCCACTCTCCGGTCTGTAGTAACCGGTGACCGGGTCCGGCACCCACGACACCTTCTCGGAGTTTCCGGCGATATCTTTGCCGGAATTCTTCTTGACGCTTCTAGAAGCCCCCGTCGCGCCTCCCCTCGCTACGCTTGACACAACTCCTTGCGATGCCGACGCCGTCGCAGAGTATCCACGCCTGAAAAAAAAAAAGAAAGGATTATTTCTCTATTTAAATTATTATTTAAATGTTTTTTATTAAAAAATATTATTTAAGTGTTTTTTGCGCCGAAAGCGAGTTCAGCGTAAAGCATAGCGAAATTTACGGGGTAATATTTCTCTGTTTCTAAAGCTAATATTGGAAATTACGGATTTTTATTTAGGAAAATAAAAAAGGAAAAAAGTTTTATGATCTGATTGGCTAGCGAGAAAACAAACGAAAACAGGGAAGAAGGAAAAAAAAAAAAAAAGGACGACGAATTCTCAGTATACGCCGATTGTGTTTGGAAAATCCACCAAAAAGGAGATCGAATGAGAAAACAGAGAAAAGGAAAAGAAAAAAAACGACAGTTTTGATTGATCTGCTTGGCTGGCGAGAAAACAAAGGAAAATAAAAGGGAAAAGCCTGAGTACCTGGTGATTGCGCTAGAGAATCCATCAACGACGAGAGCGGTGAGAGCCTTAGCGCTGGAGAAAGAACGAGCCATTTTTTTTTTTTCAAAAAAAATTTGAAAAATCAAAATATTCAAGTCAAAGAGACCGAATCAATATAAAACGCTGCTGCAGAAAGCTATCGAGTTTTCCGAAGGAAGAGAGTGATTTCTTGGCTAATCCACAGCAGCTAAAGAAACAATCTCTTCTCGTTTCTCGCTCTCTCTCAAGCTCTCTGCAAGGGCTTCTTAGGAATTGTCAAGGTGGGTTTGAAAGGAAGGACATGAGGGGCATTATATAGAGGAGGAGTCCGAGAGAGAGACCAACTGGCTGGGAGCGAAACGACGTCGAATCGGGGATGAAATAATGGTGTCCATTAAAAAAAAGGGCGTTTTGTTTGGTTATGGGGAGCCTCTCGTCTTCTGCCAACTGTTGGACGGTTCGAAGAGCCGTCTGGTTCTGAAATTCCGAAAATACCCTTCACAATTAGCCGCGTGTGAATGATCGGTGATTTCTTGACTGAGTTAGTCAATAGGCAATCATGTCATGTTGATGATGTCAAGTTGAAGTTGATCGGACGGCTGAGACTTTTCTTCGGTGTAATCAGCGATGACAAGACCGGATCAATTAAGCTGGGGTGTAATTAATTTGAGAGGAGGGAAAGGTCCGCGCGAGTGCGGAGTCTAAAGAAACGTGATTATTGCGGCGCGTCGGCAATGTGACGTCAGGGCCGTCCACGTGGAAGGGAAAGTTTTTGGAGGGAAGAGGCGGCGGAGTTTCGCTCTGGGTTGGATTCCCGTGCAAGTTATTTTCCACGTAGGACAAAAAGTTCGGAAGGGTCCCACTCAGTAGACTAGTCAAAGGGTCAAAAATTAGCGATCAACCTGGTCAGCAAGCATCTTTTTGCTGCGCTTCACTTTGCTCTGAATTTTTTTAACAATTGGTCGCCAAGAACTGGGAATCATCCACTCCAAAATTTTATTTATTAAAAAAAATAAGAACATTCTATGTTCATGGTTAAAAAATAATTTTATTACATTCCTCATGTTTGCATATTATCAAGTTTACCACGTAATTTTTGAAAAAAAAAATTCCAACAAGATAGTTTATGTAATAGTTCAACGAATGCGAGGAACGTGAATGAGATAAGAATTATATAATTTAAAACTTGTGTTACTTTAATTTTATATTTAATAAATAAAATTCACAAATATATTAATTAAAAAGCAGAAGCTCCTTTGAGGAATAACTCAACTCAGTCAATAAAAGTTTCTTTCTCATTATACTAGAATGCTCAAAAAATACAGGTTAACTTATTTCTCATACTGTTAACTCTACCAAAGAAATTCACCACAGAATTTATTTTCCCTTATTATATATTTATTTTCTCTTAGGAGGGAATGATAAAGAAAAACTAGTGGTTGAGAGATTTCTTGAAAATGGGAACGAGAAACAAAGTGTTCTAATTGTAAAAACAGGTGGCGACCGCCTCGCGAACGTGAGCTACAGGTTGTTGTGGTTCGCTTTCGGTTCACAGGTCATGGGCAATGCAATGCTCTGCTCCCCCTTCAAAAACCAAATCTTTTCTGATCAGATAGATATCCTCCGATTATTTACTATTTTATTTTTTATTATCATTATCTGTTCCCTTATCATGCCTTTCTCCTGACGAAAGATCTTTGTTCTTCCACTTGCAATCCATTTTTTAATCCAGAATAATATATATATATATATATATATATATATTAAGGCGCAACAGAGAGTAAAGAGGCTCGGTATATAATGTCTCTGTTCTCGCCTGGCTGCCTTATTTCCTATGCACAGTCCAATGAACATCTGATAAGCCTCCTTCTTATATATATACATATGTATATATATATTATAAGTGTATATTAATATATGTGTGATGCCATGAAATTCAAATTGCGGCGCCCATCGAGCTGTCTTTTGCGTTTAACCGCCACTAGATTTCCAACTCTGCAGAGCTAGCTGGCGCTAAACTTCTGCATATATTTTTCGTGTCTATGACTCTTGTCGTTTATGCATGAATGTATAATTATATACGCGGCCCAAGCAGCCTTATCTAAACTGTCATACGACAATGCATAAGTAAGGTTAAGCTGCTATATTTTTATACAAATATCTCTATCAGGAATTTTATTTTATTTTATTTTTTTTAGAATAATGCCTCTTGAATTCAAAATATCTGTTAGTTTTTGATAATTCATCAGATTTTGTACTTATAAATTATATTAAATGAAGTTCACTACTCATGATGCTCTTTGTTAATGAATTTGTTTGCATTTTGCAAAATTACCCTTTTTTGAAAAGACTCACATTTTGTTTTACTGTGCAATGGTTTTTGTGCTAGTCGTATCCATACGTCCGGTCAATATTCATCAAATTCAAATCGGTCCACACTGATTGAATTTGATTTGAAGGATTTTTTTTTTAATTTGATTAGGTTTGTATTAAATTCCAATCCAAAACTTTTGGATTAGTTTATGAATTGATCCCTAACTTGCAAAACCTAATCCAGAGATATCCTGATAATTTTCTTGCTAATTAGAATCAGGGCTAGCTACATGTGCACGTGCAGCGATTTGACAATTTGCGAGCAGGGGCATGGCGGGCAGTTTGTAAAGTGATGGCTTAAAATATATATATATATATATACAAATAAATAAAAAAGACCGTCGTACATGACGGGCGGGGCAATTTGACGGAGGGCAGTTTGTCGGTCTTTTCGTACGCCCTACTTGAGCTAGTTCATGGGGGTTGTGTCTGATGCTTATAAACTCATTGTCTGGTTCATGAATTTCTTCAAACCAAGGAAAGCCACCACGTAGTTCTTATTCATTGCATAGTACCAACTTGTTGACCAATCTTTCAACTAAGAAAAAAAAAAAAAACACTCGATGACTAATCAAACCATGATGACGTTATGGGTCAAAACAAACCGGCCATCTACAGATGGTCCCATTTCTGTGTCACAATTTCTCACGAGCAGTTTGAAATTCATTTCAATTCAAATTTATTTTAATTTATTTTAATTTTTTTTAAAAAAAATTTTATCTTTTTTTTAAAATTTTTTTATCTTTTTTAAAAATTTAAAAAAATTTATAATTACAATTAAAATATTTCAACTCAAACTAATATACCAAACATCTCTTAGAAAGTATTATTATTCGAGCGCGCGTGCTTCTTGTTCTTTTCTAGAAATTGAATTACAATAAAATAAATAAAGAATAAAGAATAAACTAAAGTAAAAATGAGGATACACGCATAATGTTTTTGTTTTGATTTCGGTGAGTTTCTGTCTGGACCATATGTATTCAAATGATGGCACTCTTTTTGTCCTTCTCTTCCAAGGCTTCTAGATACTTCGAGAGTTAATGACTCAGCTTCATGACGTCAGAACCACAATTTTGTTGAATCTGCGTGCCTTTTTTTTTTTTTTTTTTTAAATAGAAATTTTCTTTCTTTCTTTTCGAGAAAGGCTAGTTTGGGGTAATAAACACTCCAACCTTTGTTTGGAAGCTTTGTGTCGACCATGTGAAGAGACAATCTCATAGGCCGAGCTCAACGGGTTTTGTTTTTTTGTTTTTGGTTTTTCTTTTTTAGAGTAAACATATTTAAAATGAGTAATGTTGGGGTTTTAATTTTTATTTTATTTATTCATCTCACGTGTTTTTGTAAACCTTCATCATTTTCAATTAAATATATAATTTTAAAACGTAACTTAATTCCAATTAAACTATCTTTAAACTCTAACTCAAAATAGACCAACCAAACGCGAGCTTAATCCTACGAGTTGATACTAAAAAATTAGATAAAATTTATTACATTAGAGAAATTTTCTATCACAAATAGTGTTTATATCTGTTACGTCTCTTGTAGCCCATTATTTAGCTAATTTTACTTATTTATAAAATTGTGATTATGTTTGGATTGACTAGATTCCTTTGCTGTGCTAGCTGCTAGAATCGGTTGTTAAAGCAGATTTGTGTTCATTGAATAAAATCACGATTAAAACAAATAAAAAAATAAAATTGTGTTGAGAGTTGAGACCCTTTTACTATTCTTTTCAAATATATTTTCTTGAGTTAATTAATATCGTTACCCAATAATGGCTCTTTTTTCTTATGTTTTAACCAAGTCAATTGGCTCCTTTCCTTTTCAAGAAGGAAAACGCCTTCAAGTACTGTTACTAAAAATAGTTATTTTTTTAGTTTGAAGAGACCAAGAAATTATCACGTTTTCTTGTTACTACCAGAAATATTTATGATCATTTATCAAATACTTTAGAGAAATATTTACATATAAATATTTATATATTTAATTAGTCGCTAGTTTTATTTGTTATGCGTGTGCAAATATAATATGTTTCTTGCGTAATGCATATATAATTATTTTGACAACATCATGAGAAGATGCTTAGAGAGAGAATCTTGGAAATATATAATATTTTACATTCACCCCGTAATTACCAAAACCTGCTGAGTATACGAAAGGGAATATATCTCTATTTTAAATATGATCGAGACTTTCGTAGGCTTTTTCTCGCTAAAAACAGAAAAAAGGTTGCGCATTTGTCAACAAGATTCTATAGCAATGAAGAGAAATCACGGCGTTTATAAAAATAATAAGAATAACATATTTTATAAGTAACTTTAACTTTTATAGCATGTTTTTTAAAAGATGATAAATTATAGCATATATTTAGGATAATCCTTAAATTTTATTGGATTTTCTAAAAAATATTTATCATAAATCCTTAAATTTCCTTCGGTAGTTTCTAAAAAAAATATTAGATTTACGATTAATTTTTATCAATAAATTTACTTGTACATAGATTTGATTTTTTTATTTTTTACTATGTTTAAAATTTAATGCTACACAAGCTACCTCTACTTATGCGATGAGTGTTTTCAAAATTCCCTTATCCCTTTGTGATGAGTTGAAATCCCTTATTTCTCGATTTTGGTGGGGTAGTGATGTCGACGAGAGGAAGATTCACTAGCTTAAATGGGAGAAATTGTGTTAGCCGAAAGCGCATGGTGGGCCAGGTTTCCAGGACGTTTCAGCTTTCAATCGTGCTTTATTTGTTAAGCAGTGTTGGCAAATTATCACGATGCCTACTTTTTTGATGGTTAGAGTTCTTAAAGCCAAATACTTTCCAACTTCCAATGTTTTGGAAATTGCTGAGGGGAGTAATCCATCTTATACATGACGGAGTATCTGTTGGCGCCGTGACCTCATTGCAAAAGGCCTTCGATGGAAAATCAAAAATGGTGCTAATGTTCAAGTCGTTCATGATCCCTGGCTCGCTAAACCCCACACTTTTTGCCCTATTACTACGCCGCCCCCTGATTTGATTGATTTGCATGTTTCCTCATTGATTATGAATATAGGTTGGAATATTGCTTAGATTGAGGAAATTCTATGGTCGATTGATAAGGAACAAGTGTTGGGTATTCTGTTGAGTGCTCGACGAAGAGACGACTGTTTGATTTGGCATTTTGATTGTGAGGGATTATACTCGGTGAGTTCTTGTTATAAATTAGAGATGGAAAGCAAGTATTTGGCTAGTGTCTTGGGTCATAACTTGGAGGCAAAATGGTGCAGTAAATCGTGGTCGGTCTTGATTCCTAATAAAGTGAAGATTCATGCTTTGAGGGCTTTTCATAGAGTCCTTCTAGCACAGGCCCAGCTAGCTAGGCAAGGAATGTTCTTGGACACTATCTATCCTTGATGCCGAGATGCTATTGAAGACTCGTGCCACGCCTTATGGATGTGCCCGGCTATTCGTGAGATTTGGTAAACACAACCCTTAGTAGAATTGTGGAAGGCTTCAAAGGTGGGCCGATTAGCTTTTTGTGCCTTCATGTTGCAACATCCACCACTAGGGATGACTTTGTTGCCTTTTGTATGCTCTTTTGGTTCATCTGGGGTGATCTTTGTTGCCTTTTGTATGCTCCTTTGGTTCATCTGGGGTGATCGTAATAGAAAGAATTTTAGATAGTAAATGTGATGAACTAAAAGTGGTGGTTGAAAGGGCTGGGAGATTACTTGGTGATTTTTTGATGTGTAATGGGTTAGATGAGGTTGCCAAGCGAAGACAAGAAGTCATTCGGCATAAATGGAGAGCTCCAATCTGGAGGAATGTTATACTTAATGTAGACATGGCTATTGGTGATGCTCTTGGATTTATAGGAATTGGGGTTGTCACGAGAGACAATCAGGGATTGGTGCTTGGGGCGGTATCTCGCCGAATGGCTGGTTTCTTTTCACCTAACTTGAGGTAATGCATGGCAATTAGGGAGGGTACGTGGTGCGCCCCTTTTCACGGATTATCTAATTGGGTTGTTGAAACGGATGCTATCAACGTTTATAGATTTGTTTCTTCTTCGCTTCAATGCTCTGTGGAAGCAAATGTCATCGACAACATTCGTGATGCTTGTGCTCATTTGGGAAGTGGTTCAATTTTCTATAGGTTCGTGAAGGAATTCTGTAATCCATTTTCTTGCTATATTAGTGTTGTCTTTCATCTTGTTCTCGTATGATAGTTTGCCCAGATTTTGGGACCCTTTGTAAAAAAGGATATTATGAGTTTGGAATAAAATTGCCAACTTCTTCCTCTAAAAAATAAATTATGCTATAATTTACTATTATTCTTGTCAAAAATACTACTTTGCTCTTTCTCTCATAATATTGTCCATTGAGTCAAACGTCATTCGATACAAGATAAAATAAACATTAGTAAGTCCTCAATATAGTTCTTTTTCAGTTAATAATTATTTAAATATAATCATTTTTCGTAGATCTTTTGATCAAGTTTGTGTGTGTATGTGTTTTTTTTTTTTTTGTTTTTTTGTTTTTTTTTTTTTTTCCCTGTATGTTTATCAAGAACGAAACTTTGTAATAAGAGATGTAATATAATTAGTTTTTTAAGCACGTGTTATGCACATGTGTGTTAAGCTCGTTAAATTTTTTATGAATTTTTAAGAATGTTTTATTAGAAAATTAATTGAGATAAACTAAAAAATAAAATGATTGAAATGTCAAAATTAAATCAATACATAAAAAGGACTAAAATGAGAAATTAAAAAAAATGTTTGAAAGACAATATTTTAATATGTTAGTAAAAAATATTTTCTGTATTTTATTTATACTGACATATATAGAAAAAATTATTAAAAATAGAGAAATTTACAAAATATGAAATAAATATTTTTAAAATATAAAAAATATAAAAAGTATATTTAAATTTTAAAAATAAATACATTGAGGTAATTAAATTATATTATAAACTTTTAAATATATAATAAATAAAATTTATAAATCTTTTACAATATATATTATTTAATAACAGTACGGAAGCATTCAAATAATATTTTCTCTCCCTCAAACCTCACATATTCCCCCTCCATCTTCTCTCTTTCCCCAAAAAAAAAAAACAAAAACAAAAACAAAAAAACTCTTTCTCGGTCTCACACTCCCACGAAAAGAGAAGGGAAAAAAAAAAAAAACAAAACAAAAAATGTCTCCCTCTCTCTATCTCTCATCATTCCCTCGAAAAAAAGCAAAAAAAAAAACAAAAACAAAAACAAAAATCTTTTATTTATTTTTGTCTCACCTCATAATCCTTTTCTTCTCTCTCTCCCTCCCTCCCTTCCGCTTGTGCAAAAGAAGAAAAATCCAAAAGAAAAAAAAAAAAAAAAAAACCCATCCCTGATCCCACTTGCCTTTCTCTTTCTAAGCATCCGTTTGCTTTATCATCTCTTCCAAACTGTATTTTTTTTTGTCTTTTTTTCAAAAAGTTTTTATCTTTTTCTTAAAAAGTTTTTTGTCTTTTCTGAAAATTCAAAAAAATTTACTATTACAACTAAAATATTTCAACTCAAATTAACGAACCAAACGGTCCTAAATAAATAAAAACAAAAACAAAAAAGGGTCCCACTTCCCATTCCTTTCTTTTTCCCTTCCCAATGCATCCCCCCCCCCAGTCTCTCCCTCCTCCCACGCATCTCTCTTTCTCTCTCTCACCAACCTCTGCTCTGCCGTGTGTCAGCCAACCCAGAATAAAAAAATAAATAAAAAAGACAAAACACACGTTTTAATCAAAACGCACGGTTGGAGCAAATTTAGTCTGATTTGTCGTCGTGTACTGATCAGTCCACATTTTTCATAAATTTTAGGGATGGAAGTTTTTATTTCTGTACTTGTCATTTTTTAACTTAATTATGAATCTCTTTATTAAACGAAAATAAGTTTTTTGAAATTTTGAATTATATCTCCATAAAATGAATGTTGAAATTTATAAAATTATCTAATCAGTAAAATCATTGGGAAGTGATTCAGAAATTAGGATAAATTATCTATCCATGTGTATAGATATAATATAATAATAATTTACAATATATGTATAGATAAAATAGTGGGTTTTAAAACATTATTCATTATATATTATATCGATGTGTGTTTGAATACATTATATATTTCATTTTAATATAAATATATATAAATAGTTTATTAATTTATATTTTTTATCTACTTTAACTAATCACATCATATATTATCTCTTTTACAATATATATTAGAATGACTTTTTCAAATATAAACAACATTTGAATGCAACGTATAAAAAGGACATTTAAATACATGTTGTATTTCATCTATTACATTTCAAAATATTCAAGATAGTGAGTAATAAGCAATCAAACATTATATTCTATGATTGGAAGTAATATTGTATTAGGAAGTGATTTTCATAACCAAATGTCAAAATTTGACTTTGGTACATGAATTATACATTGTAAGATGCTCAAGTGGAAATAATGTAAATTAAGTAATGTGTCGCATACATAGCGAATTTTGTCAAAATTATAGAATGTAACGTTTTTAATTATATAAGAAATTTTAACTACATCAATAAGACAATAACTTGGAGATTGATTTGTCAATTAAGAATTTATGGATCAAAAGGTCATCATCTAAAAAAAATTAGAAATTGATGTGCATAAAGTCCAAAAGAAAAAGAGATTAAAAAAAAAAAAAAGGAGTTCACCAGAAATGGTTTAGCACCAAAACGTGATAATAAAAAAAAAATCTCCAATTTACAATGCATTTAGAATCAAGATGTATTACTCTAAAAAAAAAAACAAAAAAAAAGATTAGAAAGTAATTTGAATAAAAAAAAAGCGTTTCATTTAACTTGAACAAGTGAATATGATGTGTCGGTTGCTTTCCAATTATTATGCTTGCATTCACACACACGTACATGTATATATATATATATATGCATACAAGCCTGCAAAAAGTTGTTGTCACTAGTGCAGTGTCTGAACAAAAGCTGCGAATACATGTTTATATATCGTAAATCGTACCAAATTCTAGAGAACACTGAAAGCAAAAAGAGCCAAAAAAAAAAAAAAGGAAGAAACACTAGCAATCAGGAGGGCTGTTTGAAACACCATTTTAAATTAAAATTTTCATCTCAATTTTTTTTTTGAAAATTTTTTTTATCTTTCTGAATATTTTTTTTTTACCTTTTCTAAAAAATCAATAAAAATTACTATTAAAATTTAAAATTTTCAAACACAAATTCATTCATAAAACAAACCATAATAATAATAATAATTATTATTATTATATTATTAACGAGGAGTTTGACAACCAACTCCTTTTCAACTCATTTCAAACTTTTTTTTTGTCTTTTTCCTAAAAAGTTTGTCTTTTTCCCAAAAAGTTTTTTGTCTTTTCTGAAAATTCAAAAAAAATTTACTATTACAACTAAAATATTTTCCTAAAAAGTTTTTGTCTTTTTCCCAAAAAGTGCTTGTTTAGATGGATAGTTCAAACTATGAGTTTGAATTAAAATTTTTATCCTTTTCCTAAAAAATTTTTTGTCTTTTTTGAAAAAAATTTTTATCTTATCTAAAAAGTCAACAAAAATTACTATTATAACTTTAAAATCTTAACTCAAACTTACGTACCAAATAAAAGAGTTAAGACATCCGAGCAACTATCTATTCATTTTTTTCAAAAAAAATAAAAATAAAATAAAATAAAATGCAATAGCTGAGGGGTGTTTGGTGTGTTAGTTTGAGTTGAAATATTTTAGTTGTAATAGTAAATTTTTTTGAATTTTCAGAAAAGACAAAAAACTTTTTGGAAAAAAGACAAAAACTTTTTAAGAAAAAGACAAAAAAAAGTTTGAAATGAGTTGGAGTTGGAATAAACACCAAACACCCCTGAATGTTTGTTCACAAAAGATTCTATCTTTAAGCAGTAAATATATAATAAAAAATTTGTCCGTTTTTTCTATGTAGTTTCGTATCATTGAAAAACTTGTACTACCTCTAATAATAATAGACTTTAATAGCTAAGAAAGCTCCTTTATTTATTAGATTCATCTAAGTCAAGAAGGTCCACAATAATTGCAAAGTACGAAAAAAATACTTGTTCTGATTTGGCAGCTGGCAAGAAGCTTATCCATATTAATCCACATAATAAATTCTCTTCATATTTCATCCTTATCTCTAAATAACTTGGCCTTGGTGAGAAAAATGATCAGAGAGCGACGCTTTACTTTTATTAAAAAAGCCATATTCTAAAGTTTTAGCCCCCCAAAAAAAAGGCAATATTCTAAACATGTATATATATACACATATATACTTATACATATGTATAATTTTTCAATGACAACCAAAGGGAATATGACTCTACATAGAGTTGAAGGGATGGGGGGTTAGGAAGGTTCAATGACACATAATAGCCACTTGATGACAAAGATTCGGGACTTTTGGACTCCAAGCCTTTGCAGACAACTTGAAAATTGTCCCAAAATGGAACGTTGTTAAAGAGGTTTGAGAACTTTTTGGAGTTGTAGGATTGTTCTAAACGTCCTTAATTTATCCTTATTCTCAAGTGTCAGTTGCTTAAATTTGTGGATTACTTAAGATTATGGCGGAAATAAGCTACACCATTTTTTTTTTAAAATGAGTTGAAAATCATAGGAAATCTTCCAATTGTTCACAGATAGAAGTTACACTTCTTTGAAAAGTTGAATTATAGAGAAAACAATAAGCAACATGCTACATGTAACATTGATTTCGAACTTAAAGTGACAAAAATGTATCGATCTTTTAGTTTTGATTACTAAGTTCTCAAATCCAATCATATTTAGTGACAAATACGGTTAGATTAATAATTGTTGTTTTGTTTTGAGATGAAAAAGATCAATGAGCCACTTTTTGGGAGAGGAGAGGAGAGGCCAAAATACATTTAATTTGCACTCCGTTTGTTAGGAAAGACAGAGAAAATATAAGAGACAGCAAATTGGAATGATAGAAATGGTGTTTTTTCTAGGGGTATTTGATAGATAAGAAGAAAAAAAAGAAAAAGAAAAATTATGTGCATTTATCTATTCTTGTACTTCTTTCCTTCCTCCCTCTTCTCTATTTTACCAAATATAATGTTTAGTATTTTAAGCCAAGGGATAGCTCAGGTGATTAGAGAGCCTGGAGGGAGTGGCGGAGCCACATTGTCTTGAGTGAGAACATATACCACACTAAATTTTTGGAACTTCAAATTTTACCCTACATTTTTTTGTAGAATATTATTATAATTAGCCCCCATATTTACAATAAAATCATGATTGTGTCATCACTCAATATTTAAAATTTTGTCGTGCTCCTATTTTACAAGAAAAAGATATAAATGCCTCACAATCAACAATTAATATATATAATTTTGTCTTCATTAGATAAATATTCTTTTAATTTGTTGGTAATACCCCTACCGAAAAAAGTTTCTAGCTCTGTCACTGCTGTGGAGGTTAGCTCCATTTCATGTAGATGATTTGAATCCTCTTATGTGCATTATATGCGGCATATCCCTTAGGTAAAGGGGCAGATGGCACATAGATCTAGACCCATATTATTCGGTTTGAATTGAATTATCAACTACGATCCTCTTATTGCAAACTCAAATCACACCCTTTTTTGCGGGTTTTTTTTTTTATAATAATTTTTAATTTCAAACATCTTTTTGAGTTAACAATTCCAGTTCCAATCCGAACCCACATACCAAGCATAATACACAAGCGACTAACTATGATCCGTGTTGGAAAACTTCCGAGGACACGGTGCACGGATCCCTTGGGATTATTAGGATTCTTGTCTCGAATCCCAATTGTAGATTAGGGGTGTTATGTGATTGTTACCGTCAATTTTTGCATAGATTGGGGGCTTACCCTGGATTCAACTACAAAAGAAAGTCCAGAGAAAGATCTTGGGCCTGAGTAGCCCAGGGGGAGACTCAAACCAAGCCCTTAAGAAATGCTTGCCGATCTTCACGTCTCTGACCAGGGCAGTGCTCTCTTTTGCCCCAAAATCGACCCATCTCTGTACAGACGTCAGACTGTAAATCGACCCGTCTCCGGATATTGGAATTAAAGATCCGGACGCGAGAGAGAGAGAGAGAGGGAAATGGCGGAGACGAACACCGGCACCGAAATCCCTCCCAACGTGACCATCTACATCAACAACCTGAACGAGAAAATCAAGCTCGACGGTACTTCCACCTTTCTCACCAACCCCCACTTCCTGATTTCTTTGAATTTGGTTTTTTGGGGACTGAAAATGGATTTTAATTTTTTTGGGGTTAAACCAATCAGAGCTGAAGAAATCGCTGTACGCGGTGTTCTCTCAGTTCGGGAGGATACTGGAGGTGTTGGCCTTCAAGACGCTGAAGCACAAAGGGCAAGCCTGGGTGGTCTTCGACGACACCTCTTCCGCCACCAATGCTCTTCGCCAAATGCAGGGCTTCCCCTTCTACGACAAGCCTATGGTATAATCTTAATTCATCAGTTTTACGAAATACCCAGTTTTGTTTCTTTGCTTTTTACATGAAATTTTCAAGGAAATTCTTAGTTTTAGAGGCTACATTTTTTATGTTCTGCTGCTGTTTATGTGTTAAGTATAAGGGACTTAGCTAGCCCATTTGTGAGATTCGAAGACTGTATTTAAACGAGCTTTATAGGTTCTCCTTGTACTGGGTGTTGCAGTTTATATGGTTAAATGCTGCCACTATGGCTGAGATTGGTTTAAAGTTGGTTTTGCCTTCAAACCAAGAGTAGTGCCCGGATCTCAACTTTCATCTTAATTTTTTATGCCAATTTATGTCATTGTTGAATTGTCATTTTCTCGTTCGTAGATATAAAGTTTTTTAGTGTTCAGTGGTTTGAAATTGGGAGAACAACGAAAGGATAGCGATTCACTTTTGGTTTTAAAAAGTTGGGATCCGAGCATTATTCAAAAAAGTGGTTCCATTATTGATTATTCACATTGGTTGAGAGAGTAGTAATAATGGATCTCATGTTTGCTTCCTCCTGTTTGTTTTTCCTTGTGGAATAATTTGACTGTTCACTTCACTAAAAGAAGTGCCGTGTGGCGGTTTTTGTGCGTGGAACTTAATTGATTAGCATGTTCAAGTTCCTGTGTTGATACTGCTACATCTTCTTGAGCATATTTTTACATGGTAGTTGATTCTAGTTTTGGATTAATGATTATATGTTCGTGTTTTGGTTTAAGTGCTACTAATAAATAACATAAGTCACATAACTTGCAACTCATATTTAAGTTCGGGTAATGGTTGCTCTTTCTTTTTCCCGCATATGATTTGTCTTGTTTTACTGATCTAAAACAGAGAATACAATATGCGAAAACAAAATCAGATGTGATAGCAAAGGCTGATGGTACTTTTGTTCCGCGGGAGAAACGAAAGAGGCATGAAGAAAAGGGTGAGAAATTCTTCCATCTCTTCCTCACATCGTATATGCATGTTTCATGTTTGTGTGCATGCCCTTGTACGCGTGTCCTTCTGTTAGCTCAGTTCATACTTTGCCATATAACCTCAATATGAAGCTATTGTTAGTGCAATTAGTCTTATAACGTAGCAGTAGGTGCATGCATTCTTGTCAACTGTTACCCCTTTTGAGAACAGAAAAATTTAGGATTGGTTGTTACATCAGACTCTGACAGTTTGTAAAATTCTTATGTTAGAGATGTGCTATATGGTATCTTGTTCGAAACTTCAAATACATTGCGTGATTTTCACTGGTTAAATGATATTTTATGGCATTGCTTTTGTACACTGGAAGATATATAATTTGGCCTAAAAAACTCAAAAGTCAATTAGTTTTTACTCAAATGGTATTTTTCATTTTTATTGTTTGACAGGGAAGAAGCGAAAAGACCAAATTGATGCTAATCAAGCTGCAATGGGTCTGAATCCTGCTTATGCTGGTGCCTACGGTGCAGCACCTCCTGTAAGCGTTGTCTTTGTTTTTTCGGATTACTGTTTCTTGACGGTTAAATGGTTTTAGATTAGTTTTTAAAATTCTTAGGAATAAGTTGTTGAACTACCTACTTACATTACACTGTTCGATGTAATGCAGCTTTCGCAAATACCTTATGCGGGTGGCGTAAAGTCTGTTGTACCAGAGGCTCCTGCTCCGCCAAACAACATACTGTTTGTTCAGAATCTTCCACATGATGCAACACCCATGATGCTGCAAATGCTCTTCTGCCAATTCGCTGGTTTTAAGGAGGTCCGAATGGTGGAGACGAAGCCCGGTATAGCGTTTGTGGAGTATGGAGATGAGATGCAGTCCACAGTTGCTATGCAGGGTCTCCAAGGTTTCAAGATTACACAGCAGAACTTGATGTCAATTACCTATGCAAAGAAATAGTTGACAAATTGATCTCTGTAGTTTTCTTTCTTTTTTCTTTTTCTTTTTTTAGATCTTTCTGAACTGCGAGCTTCAGTTCTAACTTGGATGTTACATATCTCTATATTAGAGAGTCATATATAACTTGTGTTATATTCACATTTTACCGGATTTTGTTACTCCCCTTACTGATCAAGAATTAGAAAAGGAAAAAACTGAAGACTTCACTTAGACCATTCTCGTGCAAATGCCTACGTTTATATTTAGCTCGAGAAAGTGTGAAAATAGAATAATTCAAAAACTAGTTAAGAAATTAATTTAATGACTTTTCCAAAAAGATAAAAACTGAGTTAGAATTTTTAAGTTAGAATTAGGGAACCAAACAGACCATTGACATTTTATTTTATGTTGTGCTTCAACACATGGGGCGATTTTAATGCTTTAAAATAGAAGTCTTCTCTAATGTGAGGCCATTTTTTCAAGTATCAAATAGCACCACATTGAGGTGCTTTTCTTATCCAAATACCAAAAATTTGAACTAGTGCTCTGGGAAACAAAAAATTGCATGCATATCTATTTGAATACACTAGTTGATTGCTTTGTACTAAACAAAGAGGCCATTGTTCTTGTTAGCGCAAAAAGAGAGAGAGAGAGAGAGAGATTATTGTTGAAAATAAGAACCAATGAAATGGGCAGCCCAGGCTCCTTCAGAGAAAGAGTAAAACGTAATAGAACGGTTCCTTAATTTTGACTACTACATGGCACAAAAGCAGCGATTGAAGTCAAGCTGGCTGGCCTAACAAATTTTGTTTCTCATCTTGGATTCAAGCCATGCTGAACAAAACATTTTCTTTACAAGTCATATGAACCGCAAAGTTCGTTTTTTCTAAGTTGCAAAGCCATGATCAAGTTAAAAGAGAAAAACTTTACATCTCGAATCGCCACTGAGATATCAGTTACTAAACGGTACAACATGTTAGATCATGTCTGTTGACAATTAGCTATACCCTCTCCAACTCAGTTTGGTGCTTGTCTAGTTGGTCTTTTAACTCCCTTCTCCACCCTTGAATCAGTTTCTCATGTTTACTGATAATCTCAGTTTTGTGCTTCAACTCTTCTTCCATCACAGCGATCTCCTGCGAAACATGACAAAAGCACAAAAATCGAATCACTAAACCGATTTACAAATCCATTAGACAGTTGAAAAACATGATGATGGTGATTACCTTTCTCAGTGCTTCCGCCTTATTTGGTTGTTCCTCACGCTCAAGACCAATAAAATACAGTTGAAGCTTTTTGGCAGCCTCCATAAAGTCTCTGGCATGTCTTTCCACATCAACTGAAGAACAGCACAATATACATAATCAACATTACGACTCTACGAAAATTAAAACTCTGCTGCATAAGATAGTATAGTCTACCGCCCGGAACAAGCAAAATTTGCAGTGCATCACATAGAACTAAAGAAGCCATGCTTTCTTCAATTCTAAAAAAAGTAGCTGAAACCACAAGTTGTAATCTCATATTTACGGACAAAAGTAAAGGTAGGATTGATCCCGGTTTGATCAGAATCGGGCTGTTACTCAAACGTTCTCAACTGTTAAAAAATTTGAAAAAATGAAATCATACCCAACTTCATAGTAGCAACTTTGACTTGATACATTCTCTTTTGAACGACTTCAGCAAAAACCTCTTCATTTTTCTCAGAATGTGTAATCTTGAGATTCTCAATATTTAAACAACATCCACTGCTCAAGTTCTGTCATTTCTAGTTACTTGCATTGCACAAATCTCAGATTATCCAAACACATTCTCTTAGTTTATTCAGTGGCATACCAACAGAAAATCTCCAGGTAAGAGTTGGAAAATATCTCAAAATCCGAGCTACCAAACTTGTTTAACATCTGGAACTTAATGCATTTCAAGTTTTCAAAGGGTGCTACAATTTTCCCCCTTTTGTCGCAAAGATTCAGCTACCAGATTCCATAGTTAGAAAACAAAAAAGAAGACAAATTTAGAAGTGCGCAAAGATTGTAGGGTTACGAACTCTGGTGAGAAGGATGTGGAGAACGGTCGATTGCTTGGAGCTCTCTTGCAGGCAAGCATGGAAGCAAGGACGCCTCTAAAGCCACGAGACAAGCAATCATGTCTTCCTTAGGAGCTCCTGCAGACTGCAATGGCGGATCTGCTTGATGCTGCTGCTGCTGATCAAGTCCTTGTCTCTCAGCCATTTTCCCCCCCTTTTCTACATTGCAAAAATTCGAAAAAGATGTCAGTTTTCAATTCGTTTGTTTCGGTTTTTCTTGGGGGAACTGAGTGTCGCTGAAAAATTCTTCACTATCCGACTCTCATACATATACATATACATATACATATACATAAATACACACACACATATAAATGTATATAAACAAAGGAAAAGACACAAAAATAAATCTCAGATTCTCACAGGTAAGTAAGAGAAGAGTAAAGGGGCTCTATCAAGCTGTGGATGGGCAAAATCTGAAGAAGCGTCGGAGAGAAGACCGCAGCGAGGGCGACGGCTACCTGGGTTCCACGGCGGACCACGGTGGGACGGCTAAAGAGAAGGCAAAGCCAAGCCCCCTTTTTTAACAGCTTTAGAGTCTACGCTCTTGCCGGGTGGGGCTCCAACGGCCAGGCCATGGCCCTTTGTTTTTACACGGATTTCACGTTCGGCCCCACAACTTTGAGTCTTATTACAAAATGCCCAACAAGCTTTATATATATATATATATATATATATAATCGATTACAAATTTTCTCATTCTGTTAGTTTAATTAAGCGGAAATTAAGGATAAGGGCCTGTTTGGTGAATGAGTTTGACTTGAAATTTTTAAGTTTAAATAGTAATTTTTGTTGATTTTTTAGAAAAGACAAAAAATTTTTTCAAAAAAAGACAAAAATTTGAGTTTAAACTTTAACTCCAAACTAACCATAAATCTTACATTTACCTCTTGAATTTCACAAAGTGCCCCAAAACTTTAAAATGATCATGAGTTTTTTGTTCTGTTAGTTTTGTTACAAATTGGCATGTGCCACACATATATCAAAGTCAAAAGTATAATTTTGTGAAATTGAAAGTCATTTTTCATAATATTATTGAAAAAGGAAAAAAAAAAATTGGCCCTCTGAATGATAAAGCCGATATTTGGCCAATTGGTTTAAGTGAAACAAATTTAACTCAATTTACTATTTACAATTCTAACAATAACTTCAAAACTAAAATTTTAAAAGCTATAAATTAATGTATAAACAATATCAATGTTAATATATATATTTTTTTGAAAACATTTTAAGTTTTTACGTTTTTAATTTCAATCAGTCAAACGCATAATTCAACTTAAACTTTAAATTTTCAACTCAAACGGACAAAAAAAATAAAAAAAAAAAACCTCTTCAACCTTAAAATTTTTTAAGAAAAATGAATGCCTATGAGCCTATCTTCTCATTCAACAACATCTCACCTCTGATGTCATCTCCTTCCCTTAACCCAAACTCTTCGTCACAAAAAACTTTTTGGAAAAAAGACAAAAACTTTTTAGGAAAAAGACAAAAAAAAGTTTGAAATAAATTTGAACTAAAATGGTTGTCAAACTCCCCCTTAGATTTGCATCGCAATCCCCACTTCCTAACAATTGTCATGGCACTCTGTCCCCGACCTCCTAGATACGCACCGTCACCTTCCACCCCTTCCTTCCTCATCCCCTCGCCTGCGACTCCATAGCATTTTTTTTCATTTTTTCAAATTAAAAGAACACAATTTTTTGAAAGAAAATAAATAAGTTACGTTAATTATTGTCAATGGAGGTAGATTGTTACAAATTTGAATGTAGAAATGCAAATTATCAAAATAAAAATTCAGGATGTAAATTTAGCTTGTATTTGGTTTGCTGATTGGAAATGAAAATTTTAAGTTAGTTCGTTGATTTTTTAAAAATTAGTTATAAATTTAATTAAATTAAAAAAATTAAAATTATGATAAAAAAATATAATTTAATTAAAATTAAATTTTAACGTGTATTGGTATTAAAAACAATAGGACCCAAAATAGCACAAATGACTTTTTAAAAATTTTATATATGTAATTTCAAAACAAAAAAAAAAAAAAAAAAGTTGGAACATGGAGACAATGTTCTGTACCCACTCCAACCTCCAAGTCCAATACAAATAATGGCCTATAATGTTCCACCCAAAAAAAAAGGGCATATAATATTGTGTATGTTATTGACCTCTTCCCAGTCTTGCCCGGGAAGCTTCTTCATGTCAACTCTAAATCCGGCGACAAAAAATGCAGTGCTTGAGACGCTACAACCCATTACAAAATGCTTCTCTACAGCCATTCCCTTTCTCCAAAAACGTTGACAAACAAAACCCACACTCCATTATTTCCACTCCTTTTCAATTTCCCTCCATTTAAGACGAACCTCTAGCCATGGCAAACAGGCTTAACGTAGAAGAGCTCCGTTCTGAACTCGCCAAACGCGGTCTTAGCACTGCCGGAATTAAGCCCACCCTGGTTCGCCTCTCGTTTCATTCTCTCTACCGGTTTTCATGCTTTTGCTGGCCACTAATTTTTCTTTTCTTTTTAATATAGATTCGGAGACTTGAATCCGCTATTCGGAAAGAGAACAAGCAAGGACTAGACGACAATGGCGGTCCGGTCGGGAAGAAGAGGGAAAGGGATACGGAAGATGAAGATGAGTTGGTTCAGTCAAATGGGTCCGACAAAATCAAGGCCGTGGACGAGTTTCGCAACATGGGTATTAAGCAGCTACGCGAACAAGCCTCTCTTCGTGGGATTTCCGCAACTGGGTCTAAGAAAGAGTTGCTGGAGAGGCTCTGTCAGGATTCTCAGAAGGCCTCCGATAATGGCGTCCCTCAAGGTAGTTTTACTTTTTCTTGAGAAAAGTTCCTAGGCTGGATTGGTTACTGAGAAAATGTGACCACTTTTTGGTAAGAAGAACTTTTAAGATTTTTTTTTTTTTTAGAAAGGTCCTCGACTTTTTTCTGGGATCTCCTAGTTTTGGTCAAATTACCGTTAATTGAGAAATTAGTATAGATGTCTGGTAACTGTATTCTAAAAAGCTCTAGTTTTAAATCTCTTTTTTTGTTTTCCTATTGTTGTCACTGAAATTTGTATAGAATTGAAATGTCGATTATTATGCTTGGTGACAGATGAGGAAGAAGAAGGGAATGATAGCAAAGAGGAGAAGATTACGACTGCTACCAAGAAGGGTTCTGCAGTGTTGGACCAATGGCTACCAGACGACATAAAGGCACAGTATCATGTTCTACAGATTGTAAGTCTATATATTCATAGCATATTGTATTTAGTCAAGTCTTTGTGTTTGGTTAAGCACAATTGATGCTATGGTTATATATATATATATATATGTATGTGTATGTATGTTTATATTTTTATTTTATTGTGCAGGGGGATGACATATATGATGCCATGTTGAACCAGACAAATGTTGGGGAAAACAATAACAAGTTCTACGTGATTCAAGTTCTTGGTTAAGTCTTTTTCCCTTTGGAAATTTTTGTTGATTTCAATTAAGATCTACCGAGTTCTAATTTCTAACATTTTTGGTTCCCATGTGTCTTGCGATAAATGCTTAGCCTTTAGGCCTTTTCGGACTTGAGTTACTTGGTTTTACTTTTACCTCATCATGTTGTCTGTTGAGCTTTGCAGCCTTTTACCAGTGGTCCTCAATCTTACATTCATTTCTTCGAAACTACTTGCAGAATCTGATGATGGTGGTAGATTCATGGTTTATAATAGATGGGGAAGAGTAGGTGTGAAAGGTCAAAACAACATACAAGGCCCTTACACATCACGAGAAAGTGCCATCCGAGAGTTTGAACAAAAATTTTTTGCGAAGACCAAGAATCACTGGTCAAATAGAAGAGTGTTTGTTTCTTACCCTAAGTGCTATACTTGGTTAGAAATGGACTATAGTGAAAATGAGAAGGACGAAACTGTGAGTTTTCTTGATTCTGAGTTTAATTCTCTAATCTTTTTGATAGCTGAGATTCTCATTTAGTCGTGGATTATTTTTTCCAACTATAGAACCATCTATTCATTTCTCGTCTTTCTATCCATATATCTCACTTCATTAGGATGGTCCATTTTGGTACAAGGGTAACATTCTTTACATTTTTTTTTTTGTCACACAAAAAGAAAAAGATTGAATTTTGCCCTCATCAAGGCAGTGCGTTTTAATCTTGCGAACATGATTTTTCCCATTGTTTCTTAATGCCTGAAAATTATCAGGTCAAAGAACAGCCTGTCTCTGATTTACAAGCAAAACCTCAGGATACTAAGCTTGAGCAGCATGTTGCAAAGTTTATATCTCTCATTTGCAATGTCAGTATGATGAAGCAGCAAATGATGGAAATAGGTTTGTTAATCTACAGTCATCTTTCTGCAAAATACCATGCTACTTATCACGCATAAAAAGAAAGGCATATATCTGTTGATTCGTTTGGATTAGACTCCATTTTTTCTCTCAACTATTAGTTTTAGTTGATTGGATTTCCTTGGTATCATTAAAACATGATTGTCCCCATATCTTCCTCCACAAAACCTCTACTTATGTGTATATTCATACGTATATATATTCCTCATCAGCTTTTACCCTTGTAATTTTTTTCTAATTCATTTGTTGATGTTTTCTTTTAGGATATAATGCTGATAAATTGCCACTTGGAAAGTTAAGCAAATCAACAATTTTGAAGGTATGCATTCCACCTGAGTTCAATTGTCTTTCACTCATACTCGAATTAGAGCTCTTTAATAGTATCCTTGCCATTTTATTATCTTGACTTTTAATTTCTTGGGAGGAAAATCATTATTTAAGTAGTTGATGATTCAAACTACCTAGTGTAACTTAAGATACATTTTTGGACCAACTCGTTCTAAGAGAGACTTGGGTCTTAAACTTCTGTCCTATTTTCCTCTCTGTATCTCGTAATGTTTTGGACCTAATTGGTATTTTTAACAGATATAGTTGAGAGGACTTTCCTGATGATGACTCTTTGTTTTGTGAATTTTGAGCATTTATTCTTACGTCCTTACTTAGAAAATGTACAGTGGACAGAAGACTCGAAGCATAATTATTTGTCCTGTTCTGTTTTATAGATTAAGTTTTAAGTCTCTTGATAGAGAGTCTTGTCTCTTGACATATCTAGGGCTATGAAGTGCTAAAGAGAATTGCCGATGTGATTGGCCAGTCTGATACGAGAACATTACAGCAACTAAGCGGGTAATTTGTTTTGTTTTGTTTGTTTGCTTGAAAGTAGTATGAAAATGTTTGCTACAAATTTTTTCTTTCGATGCTGTGTCGACATGAATTTACATTCTCCTGTGTTAAAGAATCTAAAATATTTTCTTATTCTTTAGGTAACTCTGGAATATATGATTAAATATCTGGTCTTTTGCAGAGAATTTTACACTGTCATTCCTCATGATTTTGGATTTAGAAAAATGCGTGAGTTCTCTCTACCTATCTAACTATCTTTGGCAATTGAAGTTGTATTTTCATCTCCACAAAGGCATTTTATGCATATAGAATTTGACTAATGGCAGGTGATTTTGTAATCGACACCCCTCAGAAGTTGAAAGCCAAATTGGAAATGGTATAACCTATTCTTCTATATAATCTACAATTGGTAGTGCCTTTTTCGTCCCCGGCTTTGGAAGTGGGATAAGGGAGAGAGCTGCTTCTTTGACGTCTTTATGTGTGGCTATTAGCCTATTATGACATTTATTTGGCTTCTTTTGTTTCATAAGTGGCATGCTTAACTCCATAATCTAATTGAAGGTTGAAGCACTAAGTGAAATTGAGGTGGCAACGAAATTGTTGAAAGATGACATTGGTATTCAGGTACGTCTTGTTTGCTCGTATCATAATTGCTGCTTGTATCCTAATATTTTTTGTACTCTAGAAAGTTGCGAGTGTACTCATATTATCAGAAGGCGCATCTTTTTCTTCATATTTTATCATATAAAGTTTGGTACAGTTTATGCATAGGATTAGGATATTTATCTGAATATCTGGTTTTTGTTCTTTTTTATCTCAAAAGTATTATGAGAGAGTACAGAAAATCATTATTTCAAATCAGATGAGTTACTCATTCTTAAGCTAGTTTACTAATGTTTGTTTCTGCCACTCTTTTAGGAAGATCCCTTGTACTCTCATTATCAAAGCCTTCACTGTGAGCTGACACCACTCGAGGTTGATTCTGATGAGTTCGCCATGGTATGTTAGATTATAGAGCAATAGTAGTAAAATATGCACATCCACATAACAAACGTGAAAATGTTAAAAACATTTTTCCCCCTTTTATGGGTGTGTGTGTGTGTGTGTGTTTTGAGGTGATTGTTATTTATTTATTTATCTTCCATTCTTCCCTATCCTGGTCAGGTTGCAAAGTATATGCAGAACACTCATGCCAAAACACATTCAAATTACACAGTGGATATCGTACGGTTATTCAGAGTATCAAGGGAGGGTGAAGTTGACCGCTTTGGAAAGGTGAAATTACACAACTAAAAACCATTTCTTGTTGGTTTTCAACGTCTGATCTTCAGAAATTTAAGCGGGTATAGGTATTTAATATTTATTTATCTTTTTATTTTCTTTACTCTTGAAAGCAGTTCTCAAGTACCAAAAATAGAATGCTCTTGTGGCATGGTTCACGGCTCACAAATTGGACTGGAATCTTATCCCAAGGTTTTCCACTTATCCATTTTTCTTCTACTCTTTAATAACATAGGAAAACGGTTTTTTTGTCTACAATGTGTGCTTCTGCTTGTGGATGGAATAGTTTATTCATCAACTACTTAAAAGTAACTAAATTCATCCTGTACTTCAATAACTTAGGTTTGCGCATTGCTCCACCCGAAGCACCTGTAACTGGTTACATGTTTGGGAAAGGGGTTTACTTTGCTGACATGTTCTCCAAGAGTGCAAATTATTGCTATGCTTCCCACAATGCTACTACTGGCGTGCTGCTTTTGTGTGAGGTTGACTCTTTGTCCACATGAATTCTTTACTGAAAGATCGTTTGAGATTGAACACCATGAGATTAGTATATAGATCTTAATTTCAGTACTGATTAAGTTTAATGGCTTGGGAGAAAATAATTTACTTGTCAACAATCTGAATTTTCGGTGATTACCTGCTATGCTTCTTTTCTTTTTCCCCTTCGGTGTGTTAATTGTTGCTGAACCATCCATGTTTAGAAGGGTTTTTGTTTTCCCTTTTATTCTCCCTCCCCTCCGCAAAATGTGTCACCTTTCTCATGGTTTTTTGGGTTGTGAATTGCCTTTAGGTTGCACTTGGTGACATGGCTGAACTCCTAAATGCAAAGTATGATGCTGATAAGCTACCAGAGGGAAAGTTAAGGTCTGTTGATCTATTTTTGTAGGTTGCATATATAATGCTTTGTGTGTGTGTGTGTGTGTGTGTGAATGTATATTTTCACCAATTTTACTCCGAAATCGCTCTTTCTTAATTCTTGGTACTTTTAAATTCTTCATGAACACATCCCAGAATTATAAAACTTTTGCCTTCTCTCAAAACCTGTTTTGTCATCTTCCCTCTTGCAAACTAAAAGAACAGCATATTTCGTTTCATTACTTAAAAATGCCAAGCTTAGTAGTCATAATAATTACTTCATAAGTAATGAGGTGGAAAACCTACTCTGGCAGCACGAAAGGAGTCGGAAGAACTGCTCCGGATCTCTCCAAAGCTCGGGCCCTCGATGATGGCATTTTAGTTCCTGAAGGAAAGCCGAAAGAGAATCGAAATCATCAGGTATGTGAAATTGAATATGAAGCGACTTCATTTAAGACTTTATTGTGTGCGATCTAAATCTTTTGTGATTTTTTATGGTTCTTGCAGGGTGATTTACTGTACAACGAGTACATAGTTTACGATGTGGATCAGATCAGAATGCGCTATGTTGTTCAGGTCAATTTCAATTTTAAGAGATAGTCAAATCATGTAGTAAGTATATATGTGCAAAGAAAAATGCTTGGGGTGCCACCGGTGATAAATGCCATCGCAAATAGAAGGTGGGCTCTATCTGTGACACCATATCGGGCGCCCTAGTTTCTATTAGTTGGTGATGCTTAGCATCACCAATATCCTATAATATCCAATTTAATATTTGCTTTTTGTTTGTTTGGTTGTCTTATAAGGACAAGACAGGGATATGGAGGAAGCGTAATAAGCTAGATATGCAAAGTTAATATGTATGCTCCCATAGGATTCAAAAACAAGCATAATTTTGGCTGTTACGCAATCCCTTTTTATTATGGGCCTTTCTATTAATGGAAAACGCAACGTTCAACTTCATTGTACTTCTGAAATCAAACTGATATATATATATATATATATATATATCTATATAAAATAAAATCTAGAGGAAAACGTAGTTGTGGGATTCTATTGCAGGCGCTCTCACCATGAAAAATCCCACAATTATAATCATATGGTTTGAATCGGATGGTTCATATATTGTATAAATCGAAAACAGCACATGAGAGAACTTTTCAGGTTTACACCCTTACATTTTATGGTTAAGATTAGTAGTCTTCAATGTTGAAAATTCTCCTTGTCGATTAATCTTCCGTTCTATGCTTCTTTTTTTTTTTTTTTTTTTTTGGTAATTAATCTTCCGTTCTATCCTTCACCTTTCCAAATTGTGTCATATGTTGCTATTTGGTGTACACAGGTAATGCGTGAAATATATCTCCTTAAAAAAAAAAAAAAGGTTAAGTATGAAAGCCACGTAAGGACATTGTTGAGACGATTATTAGACATATATTTTTTTAGTTTTAAATTAACTATATTTATGATGTATAGAGATATAAACGTTATACAATTTTATGATATTTCTTTTTATTTTTTTTAATCAAAATTTCATAATTGTGTTTATTCAGAATATATAATTAATAGGGTAAATGAGATATTGAATCATGAGAGGAGAACCCTATCCCATCCAGTAAACTTTAAACGGGTTAACGAGTTAGGGACAAGATTTTTTTTTTTAAACCCCTGTTTGTCTCATCATCTCATTTCAATTCAAACTGTATTTTTTTTGTTTTTTTCTTAAAAAAATTTTGTCTTTTTCCTAAAAAGTTTTTTTATCTTTTCTAAAAATTAAAAAAATTTTACTATTACAATTAAAATATTTCAACTCAAACTAACTAACCAAACAAAGTCTAGATATTTTTTACCTATCGAGTTAATAAGAGATGATTATTTTCTCCCAAAATATACATTGTTGCCATTCTAAGAGAGAGAAAGGGAAGGGGGTAAAACTAGAGGAGTATTGGCAAATTTTCAAGGGGTACTCAAGTACCTTTTTGTAGCGTTGCTGTTTTCTTTAGTCCTTGAGGTCGAAGTCAAAGATATCCATCAAGTGGTGGTACAATTTTTATTTTTTAACAGAAGCATAATTGGAGTCTCTTTAGCGCTTGAACCAAAAAACCTCCGGCCGTGGTGGCAGCAAGGAAGTCCTATTTAAAATTTTTTTTATTTCAACTTCTAAGTTCGAGTCTAGGTGTGAACGTTTTGTCTAGCTTTTGGTAAAAGGACTTGTGTTGTTACTCTTGAAGCCTAAAGATTATTAGTTGTTAAATACATAAGATCATGATCTTTATCATCTTACCTGTGATCTCAATAAACGACATTAGAAGGACATGAAGACATCACTAATCTTTCTTGTTTTTTGTTTTTTTTTAAGAAAAACAAAAGTATGATTTGAAACAAAACAGATGAAATGCGATGAGTGTAAAACGAAATGGGACATTAACTGCAGAGCCTCTCAAAATTGCAGGGAGCACACGCCAGTATTTATGTCCCTAGATTTGATTCTGACCTCATCCAGAATCTATGTTCTTCTCCCACAAGGCAGTTTTCCTCTTTTTTAAGGTCACTCTTACGTATCTTCCATATCTTCCATCTCTTTGTTATTATTATTATTATTATTATTATTATTATTTCTTTTCTTTAAGTGACAAAAAAAAAAAAAAAGAAAAAGAAAAACCTTTTTTTCTCTCTCCACATGGGCCTCACCTCCCTCTTTTATTACCCTCCACTTCTGGTCATGATTTTTTAGACTTGGGCAACCTACTCTCAGCTTTTAATCCCTGTCCGCTCTACACATTGAATAATATAGATCGCGGGTGTTCATGATGTAGAAAAATGCCAAAGTTTATACAACGTTATTATAAATAACAGAGCCCGTTCGGTAAGCGGATTTTTAAACTCACAATTTAAACCCTTTTTTTTTTTTTTTTAAACAATAATTTCTTACACAAAAAATTTATGTGTTTGTGTGTGTGTGTGTGTGATTTTTTTTAATATGTTCTCATATTGCTAGCCAGAAGCCTAGGGCAAACAACATGACAGCCCAACATAGCTATAGTTGATGAGTTACTATATAAAAGCAATGCAATCATTTTTGCACAAATATCTAAATTGCTCCTACACACTGAATTCCACACACAATAATGTTGGCAAAGGCTGGCAAGGACATAAAAAATAAGGCACTCTAATTCTTATCTTCACAAGGCCAAAAAAACCGTAGAATCTTTGCCATGGTTGTGGCAGTTTTTTCCGCCAGACGCACGCCTATTTGCTCTACATATATGTGTGTGTGTGTATATATATATATATATTGGCAAGAGTGCAACAAGATTATGCATGTCTGAGCTAATACTTTTAGTTCACTATATATATATATATATATATAGACACACACATATACGTATATGTGGTTTGAGGGCTTGACGACACCTCTGCCATCAAAAGCTTTGAAATTCTCGAGTCCATATGTATGAAACACACCATAAATGCTGGCGTGGTGTAGGAGGGGGGAAAAAAAGGCGATTCCCTCCTACACATAGGGAATCATATCTAACTAGCTAGAGAGAAGCAGAACTCCTCATATCACTCTCTCTCTCTCTCATCTCTTTCTCTGTCTTAAAACATATGCATGCCACTACTCAAAAACATTTATCCCAACACGCAAACCCTACGTGCACTCTTACATTATTCTCTTTTCCCCTTTGGCTTGGACTTTGGACTATCCAAATTTCTTTCCCAAAGCGAAAAACCACACACAACAAGAAGTTGAGATCTCATATGTCGGATTTCCTATCTCACTGACTGTCCCTCGACAGCGTTATTTGAATTTAAAAGTTAAGCTGCATAAAAAATACTAGGCATCAAAACTTCTTTAACAAATTGAAAAGCTATTATAAACCACTATTAAGAAGAACGTTATTGAGAAAGTAAAATGAAACAGCAGATCTGGATTTTACAACAAACGGGGAGTCCTGGTAGAAGAGCGGGGTCCCACACACCCCCATCCACCTGCCCACACAATGGCAATGCGTGATCTCGTGGGATTACATCAGGCTCACACGCGGGTGGGTGACCCCCACCATAGATCCTTTTCTGAGCAGACGGCCAGTATTGGTTTTTGGCCCTTTTGTGTGACGGGAAAAAAAAAAAAAAAAAAAGAAACAGAGAGAGGCAGAGACAAGACCCTGTTCGGGGTTTCCTTATATTACCTCTAAACTTACTTTGAATTCTCTGTTTTTCTTATCTTCCACGCACGTACGTATGTCCGTACACACAAACAGACATGATGGCATGGGGATCGCTTGGCAGAGTCGTTTTTCTTGCTCCGCCCATCTTATGTCTCTCTTTATTAATTATACCACTCCACTTTTTTTTTTTTTTAATATTTAATGAAGTCATACAAATTTTACACATATATATGTGTACATATATGTATATTGTTGGTGCTTATAAAAAGATGAGCCTTCTTCTTCGCTCTTACCATTGCAATATATTTGCATACAATAGTTACAACAGAGAGAAGTAGTGTAAAAAGAAAGAAAAGAGTATTACAGTGTGCTGCTGGTGAGTAGCTCCTTGTTGGAGAAGCAGGGCACGTGCAACGACACAAACACATTTGGGTTTTGGCACGTTTTACGATGCTATTACTGATTTTCCTTGCACGTGCTCCCCTTCTCCAACATGGGTTCCTCACCTCTCTCTCTCTCTCGAGAGTGTAGATGGTAATGTGTTCTCTCTGTCCTTGTTTTGTTTCTGTTTTCTCTCTGTTTTGGCTATATATATTTTGCTGACCACTTTCCTATAGCCAACGAGGCTAATGAACTCCTTATTAGGCTTATTTCAAGACTTTCCGTGACTTCAGTCGTTTCTTTTATACATGTATACAAATATGTATTTGATTTAGGCTCACATACTTTCTTGCTAGCATATATACGGTTTTCTTATACAATACAAATTATGGATATACATTATACACAAACTAGGATTTTACGTATGTATTAGAGGAAACTATAAATTTTGAATACTTACTATTTGCACTTGTCCACTTATAGTTTGTTTGGAATATAAGTTTAAAAGTAAATCAAAATAATAAATTCACATTTTTTAAACAGAAAAAACATTGCATAAAACTTTTAATAGTGTCGAAAATAGTGTTTTCATAAGGAGTGCAGTGTCGAATAGAACATTAATATTCTCTATGACGACAATGCGATTAATATACGACAATACAAAATTATTTTGTTCATTGCACATGTGTAGAAACATTTACTGTCATATGAATATAAGTATAGCCTAACAGTGTTTTTATATCTCATGATTATATCATATATAGAGTTCGAATATTTTAAATTAAAAACAAAAACAAAAACAAAAACAAACGGTTTTGGTTTTGCAGGCCTCTTCGTATACTTCAAAAAATGTACCAGTGTCTTCCTGTGGAGCCAGAGCAACGACTGAAATGATGTCCACATTGTTTGTCGTTTCTAAAATTCCCGTATCTGTCTAATATCATGTAATTCCAGTGGCGTCATTTGCTCCTGTCGTTTTGATTTAAGAGTGGTTAATTCTTCTGTCGTATAAGATGCTTTAATCTGCACTTGCATTGCTACTATCTGGGACGTGGCCAAGTTATTAATCGCTATTCTATTAAACCCTCGTAATTTTTTTGCAACTCACATCTATTTCTCTGTTAAGGTTGTGTTCTTGTCAGAATGAACTAAACATGGAAATCAACATGCAACAGAATGTTCTAGAAACATGAATCATATATATATTATATGAATTTTTTGAAGTAGCAGTAGGATAAGGGATGTGCTGCATTGCTTCGAAGGAAGGACTGATTAAGGAATTACGTAACTAGAGTAGTTGTCTTGTTAGTAATACCCCATCTGTTTTTCTAATATTACAAAGACACCCCCTAAATTAACGCATTTTGCACCAGCGCCTCATCGCCCTAATTAACTTTGTTAATTTTGTGTGTGAAATGACAAAAATATCCAATCAATTGTGAAATGTCAATTAGAATTCTATTTAATCAGAGCTGTCCATGGCACATAAGAGAAAAATGAGAGGTTGGATAGAATCACCTTATTCATCAAAAGGCAAAAACGTTGATCCTGATCCACTGAAAGATTGGAATCGTGCCCTTCGCACCATGTCAGCCCCTAAAATGCGAATCTGCATTTTCACTTTTTTCTTTTCTTTTTTCCCCTCTTTTGCTAAAATTTTCACTTCAGTACTCAAGCCACGCGAGCCCCTAGCCACAACTTTACACCCCCGACCCTTGTCGCAAGTGTAGAGGGGTTTTTTTTAGGGGTTTTTATTTGTCCTAAATCATCACTCTTTTTCCCTCTATCAGATTTTTTTTACTTCGTTTTTTTTTTTTTTTGGGTAAAAGATTTTAATGAACACCGGATCTTTCTAGGTAGATCTTATATGTTGTTAGCATAGGAGTTGTTCCCATGTTTTTCTCTTCTATCTGGATTGGTTTTGTTTAATTCGTCTAACTTTATTATACTGTCTGGGGTACCATTTTCGGATGGCAAAACACCATCTAAATTTTAAAATCTCATCTTTATATCAAACTTTATCTCTTTTCCATTTTTAAAAAAATCAAATTTTAAAAGTCAATAACTTTCTCATTTTAAATTGAAATGAGATGATTTTTATATGAATGACGAGATAATAATGTCACGTTTAACTAACAAAAGTATGTCTAATAATTTTTTTTTCTCTGAACATGCAAATGCAAAATATTTATATTAAAAAGATGCCATTCAACTAGCTCATATTCAAAATCTAAGAGTGTCAAATTTTTTTTAAAAGTTGAAGTTATGTGCCCTATATCCTTAAAATCATGGAAATAAATAAAGAAAGAATGCCAATCTACTAGCCAGCATTAAAAATTAAAACCATTTATTTTCTAAATTTTGCATTAAAATCCCTGCACGGTATTCAACATTCACCATCTTCATCAGAATGAGAAATTATAATAAATAACATTTTTCAAAAATAATCAAAGTAGATAGCAATGTTTTAAAATATTTAAATTAACTAACAAATTTACTTGATAAATAGAAAATTTACTATGTAAACAGTAAATTTATTAGGTGAATAATAAATTTGTCAGATAATAATTTATTTATTAGGTTCTAGATAACAAATTATTTATCGGATAAATTTGTTATTTACTATTTCTTTGAAAATGTTATTTTCTATTTTTTTTTTTTGAATTTTGGGATAAGAGGATTCGAACTCTACATGTTTAGGTGAAGTCAGGTATGACATTACTATTAGACTATGCCTGCAACTACTATTATTTATTATGAATAGTTTTAAAACTTGTTATTTATTTCTTTCTTTCCGATTTGAAAAAAAAAAAGAGAAAATTATCTAAATAATCACATGACACAAATTTTCAATTTTAATCAATATAACATAAATTTTGGATAATTTTAGTTTACCTTACGTCACATTGATTTAATATTAATTTTTTTTTGTCATATTAGTACAGTTGTTCTTAAATTAATGTCATTCTAGTGCTTTTCTCTTAGAAGAATCTGGGCCTCAATTGGGCCTCAAGTTGAAGCCCATTTTCTCGAGCCGACCCAACGAACAAGGGTACGTTTTCCTTCTCCTTCCCCGTAGGGTTTTGCCGCTAAAACACACAAACCGCCTAATCTATCAAAAAACACAGCTCCGACGTTCTCAGCCATGGCGGACACGAAGCGCAAATCCAGAGACAACCACCCGAACCGGAAGAAGAGCAAGAAGCAGAAGACCTCATCCACTCAGAGGGACACCAACATGAAGCGTCGAGGTCCCCGGTTGCCGTCGCAGCTCCGGAAGCAGCTCGACCGCTTAAACCCTAGCGGCGGCGCCGACGGTAGTTCTTCCGGCAGCGACGTCGACGAGAAGATTGAATCCGACGAAGGCGAAGTCTATGTCGGGAATGACGTCTACGAGTACGAGGAGGGAGTTCCCGAAGAGGAGTCCCAGAGGAATCGCCGCTTCGACCGGGTTGAGAATCTCGAATACGAGATGCCTGATGAATTCGAGGTTTGCTAATGTTGATTCAACGTTTTTAGCTTTTTCAGATTCGATCAGATTGGTAAAATAGGTCGTTTGATTTGAATTATGGGAAAAAAATCATCATGGAATTAACGTTAGTACTGTTTTTTTATGAGATAGGATGAGAATGTGTCATCGGACGACGATAATGAGGACGACAATGCTAAGGGAGTTTCAAGTGGTGATGAGGTTGAAGAGGATGATGATGGAAAGCACTCCAGGATGTTGCAGGGAATAACCGGAATGCCCGGCGAGGCTTTCGAAGGTATTTTGATTAGAATTTTTTAATAATGCAAGTTTGGACTTGTGTTAGATCAAGTTAAATAGGATTAGCTTGTTTGGTGTTGGGTGTTAGAAATGTGTAAACTTTGTTTTGGATCTTCATTAGTCTCAATTGCTTTGTTGAAAGAATCAGTAGAAGTTATTTAGTTGAGAAGTTAATTAAATGCGGGTAAAGTAAATAAGACGTGCCACGAGAATCTGCAACTACTGTGACTGAAAATTTGTTCTCATCATTAGGGAAGAAGAAGAAGAACAACACTACTCTCGTAACGGAAGCTTATGCTGAGTCTGAGTATAATCCTACGAGTGATGTTTTGGATGGGCATGGTCGGATTAGCGTTGAGGACCTTTTGGACCCTCTTCGTAATAAGTCTGGTTATAGCAAGCTTAAGAAGAGAGTGCATCAGATGGAGAGAAAATCTACTCATACGCAAGCTCCGCTTCATAAGGCTGAACGAGAGAGGTTGGAGAGAAAGGCAGCATATGAACAATCGAACAAAGATGCGGTGAAGTGGGTGCCACTAATCAAGAGGAATAGGGAGGCTGGTACTATAATTTTTGATAATGATGTAGAATTAGGGTTTTCTACAGTAGGAGCAATAGCATCGGAATTTGAACCTAGAACTGAATTTGAGAAGAAAATTGCTTCATTAGTACATGACGATAAAGTTATGGATGCTCACAAAAAAGATGGTTCTAGACTTCTTGAGCTAAACCAGGTACGGATTCTTAAGATTTTATCTTTTCTTTAAACACATGAACTCACTATACATTGTCGTCGTGTCAAAGCTTTCTGTCAATTTATTTTTTCGGGGTATCACGTAATATCTTTACGTTCACTGTGTTTGGTTAATCCCAGGTTTTGAGTACACTTAGAATGAGTACCAAGTAGTTAAAGCTAACTGAAACCTTCTGTTCAATTGGTTCATATTCCTGTTGTGAATTTATTGGGTTTATTCGGGTCTCCTGGATAAAGTAGTGGGTTTTCTGGTAATTTGGTTTACCAGTTTCTTCTGGTGTATGTCAGGTATCTGCTGAAGATGAAAGGGACCGCCAGAATCGTATTGCAAAATTGCGTGGTCTTCTTTTCCGTCATGAGATGAAGTCAAAACACATTAAAAAGATCAAATCGAAAACATTCCATCGTTTGTTAAAGAAAGATCGACTGAAGGCAGCATCTTCTGAGTATGAGATAGATCCAGAAGCTGTTAAAGAACTGGCAAGAAAACATGAGTACGAGCGGGCCAAGGTGATTGATTTTTCTACTTACATATGTTGTAAAATATTGGCGTGGGTTTGCTCAATCAGTTTAGAAATTTTGTCACTTAATTGTCCTTTTGTTGATCCAGGAACGCATGACACTGAGGCACAAAACCAACTCAATGTGGGCAAAGCGCATCAAAGAGCGTGGTTTAAATGCCCAGGATGAAGGTACTCGAGCTGCTATAGCTGAGCAGCAGCACATACATGCTCGCTTGACGAGAAAAATGAACTCTATGAAGGATACTAGCAGCAGTGAGGAGAGTAGTGATGAGGATGAGTTGGATGAGGATTCACCAGGTGAGCAGGATAGGACATCCAGGTTACTAGATGAAGCAAAACAGAAGACGCTTAAAGTTTTAAATGAAGAAGATGAAGTGCCTAACTCAGGATTGCTTTCTTTACCTTTCATGGTAACCTTCTTTTTACCCTTGGTTTCAGTCCTCACAGATAGTGCAGTATCTTCTGTCGCAGGAAATTGTCAGCTGTCTGGATCATGATCTATGTACCGTGAATTTAATTATTTTGCTTGATAACTAAACTGGTAAAAGAAGAAAAATGTGAAAACAATTAGCCTGTGCTCTGGGAGGAGACGGTGGGAAATTCAAGGTCAAAGATGAAAAAACAAAAGAGACATTACTATTTGCTTATGTTCTTTACTAATGAAGGTTTTTTTTTCTTTTTTTTTTTTTTTTGGCCCATACAATGTAAAGTTGATCTATGATGAGTGCTGGTCCGTGTATATGTAATGGTATTTGTTGATTTGGTATAGGTGCGTGGAATGAAAAAAAGGAACGAGGCGGCTGCTGAGGAAGCGAAGCTTGCTCTTGAAGATTATGAATCACTATCGAAGCAGTTGGAGGGTTCAAGCAGAGGTGAAAATTCAAAAGTTGGCCCCTCCAGTGGTAGAATGGTTTTCAATGCAGCTGGGAAGCAGCAGGCTCCAAGGTCGAGTAAAACTAAATCAGATGATAGGGCTAAAGCAGATAGACTTTATGATGATAGCGATAGTGAAAATGACTTACAGACTGAAGATAATAACGAGGATGGGGACATTGTAAGGAATGATACGCAACAGGATATCAATATTGATCCCAGTCTACTTCATGAAGTTCTTAACGGTCATCGGGATGGTCTCTTCAAGGTTATCTCATTTATGGTATTTCGACTTTTAAATATCATGACCGTTTTATTTGTATTCATAAACATGAAGTAAGGTCTTTTTGTGGTTCACAGAGCTTTGATGATATTGTTAAAGACCCAGGTCCGAAAACGACACATGAAGTTTCTATTTTTGCCTCAGGCACATGGAAAAAGGTACAAATGCAAAACTGCTAAGTTTTACGTTCCTGCAATTTGAATGTGGATTGTTAAATGGAATATCAAATTCCTTTCTCCCTGGTCCGAGTACTGACTAATATATGCGTAATGATCAGGTGAAAACTGGAAATGATCAGGTGAAAGGTGGAATTAACGATGCCAGTAAGAAAAAGTCTCCTGTTGCTGTGGAACCCGTTTCAGAGAAACAAGATTTACAGGTGTGTGCTCTTCACATTTGTGCCATTGCAGTTCTAATTGTATGACTAGCGGCTTTACTAACTTTTTTCCCCCCTTCTCTCTCTCTTCTAGGAAACCGGAAAGGAGTTCGGTGAGGATAGCGATTCAGAAAGTGAAGGCCAGATGGTAGATGGAATTCTTTTTTCGGGTCCTAAAGCTTCTTCCTACGAGCTTCCTTCTCAAGCTGAGCTTATCCACCAAGCCTTTGCAGCAGATAACGTGGAAGATGATTTTGAGAAACATAAACAGGAGATCTTGAATGAAGAGAACCCCGAACCTGAAAAACCCTGTTTTGCTGCCAGGCTGGGGCCAATGGACTAACGTACAGCAGAAGAAAGGTCTGCCTTCTTGGATGGTGAAGGAACATGACGCTGCCAAGAAGAAGAGAGAAGAAGCTCTCAAGAAGAGGAAGGATGCACAACTTAAACACGTTATTATCTCTGAGAAGTTGGACAAAAGGGTAATTTAAAACTACAGCTATGATCTGAATCTTTACCAGATATGCCATCGTCAAAGCTGAGTTTTGTGTTCGTAAAGATCTGTCCATGGTTTTAAATCAATACGACTAACGAGCAAGGTTTCATCGAGGAACTTTTGCTCGACTTAATCTCAAAATCATTAACTGATTGATTCAACTATAAAATCAAGGTTGAACTTCGTATATAAGTAGGTGTACTTGAAAACTTGTAGATGGTTGGTATGGCAGAATAGTATTACAACTTCGGTTTGCATTGTTTCGACTTTCGAGCATGGGAATAGTCATTTTATTTTTCCTTTATGCCTCTAAGAGTATGACCCTTACCGTTTGTATTTTGAACTTGGCAGGCTGAGAAGCTCTATACGAAGACTTTACCGTTCCCTTACTCATCGAAGGAAGTTTTCGAGCAGAGCATCCGTATGCCTATTGGCCCTGAATTCAACCCTGCAACTGTGGCCGGAGCTCTTAACCGCCCTGAGGTACGTGCCGTAATAATTCCACTTTGGATTTCAATAATCCTTGTGAGCATTCGTCTTTTTGCACGTCTAGCTTCTAACATGGATTACAAAAATTCAGGTGATGAAGAAACCGGGTCAAATTATAAAACCAATCGAGTATGAGGAAGTGGATCCCCACGAAAAGGTGGAGCTGCTTAAACACGGCGGACAGAAACAGGAACAGAAACAGAAACAGAAACAGAAGCAAAAACCAAAACCAAAACAAAAACAAAAACAAAAACAAAAGAATAATATGAGTTCAAGTTGATGGAGAAATGGATGTTTTGGTTTGATTATGTGGTAGTAAATTTGCTGTTGTATCTAATTTATTTTATTATTGAATTCACCAAAATTTATTTATATTATTGAAGTCAATTTATTTTTCTTGATTTTCTCTTTCTTTCTTTCTTTTTTTTTCCTAATAAAGAAACTCTTATTTTTATTTTGTATTGGCGTATATATATATATATTTTTTTTAACTTAATCAGAAAAATACATAACAACAACGAACGGTTCTTCGTAAAAAAAAAGAAAAAAAGAAAAAAAGGAACGAGGGCACGTCGTTTTGTGCTTTTATTTTCCTTTCATAAACGACATAGGAATTGTATGCCGGACATGGAATACAAATGACATGTCGTGTCGAGTCTCAGACGACAATGAATTAAAAACGACTCATTAACGACAGAGGACGTATCCTTTTAATTTGTTCTTGAGCATTCAAGTATCTGAATTTATAGTAAGTAATTAGTATCGTCCGTCCTTTTGATGACACAGGCTAGAATAGACGGTTGTATAGTCCATCCTTTTGTTGACACCGGTTAGAATTTAGACGGTTTTTTAACGTAATCTAAGCACTTGAATTATTAAACCGTTCATTATGTTCTCTAAACTATATAAAATCATTTAATTTGTCCATTTTATCTCCTTCTACTTATTTATTTAACAGATACTGATATGGCACAATTTAAATATTAAACAAATATATTTTAAAATATAAATCTTTATTATGAGACAAAAATTTATTCCTAATAAAAAAAAAAAATCAAAGTTTCCAAACTCTACACTCTCTCTCTCTCTTTGCCCCTCTCTCCACAACCCCACAACACTCGCATCTCTCTCCTCCCTCCGCTCTCACTGTCCTTTTCTCTCCTCTCTCTATCTCCACCCGAAACCACTGTCACAACCGCTTTATCCGATCAATTCTCCTATTAGTCTCTTCCTTTCGCCCCAAGTTGAGGAAATTACAATCAAGAAGCTAACTACAAAGGGTTAGGAAGGAGATTTATACTATAGAGAGAACAAGAGGGAAAAAATATTATTTATATGAAAGTTACATGTTTTCTTTAATTAAAAATTCATATTTGTTTTTTTTATAATAAGGATTTATACTCTAAACATGATTGTTTAATTTTTAATTACATGTCATGTCAGTATTCCGTCCAATAAATAAGCAGAAGTAGATGAAATGGGCAAATTAAATGATTTTATATAATTTAAGGGGTATAATAAATGGTTTTAATAATTAAGGAGGTAAAATGAAATAGGGTATATAGTTTTGGAGTTATTTATAAAATTAATCCTAATTATTTACTTAAATCATGTTGGAATGTCGTAAATTAAAAAAAAAACCTATTTTTTAAGAAAGGAAATGAACAATTTGGTGTCGTTTCTGAAATTTTTTTTGAACTATTTCTGAAATATAAAAAAATAATAATTCCCACTATTTTTTTTTCCTAAAATATTAATAATAAAAAAATCCATAATTCCCATTTGCCACTCCCGGGTTGAGTTTGCCACTGAACTGAACCCGCGCATTGTAGAAAGAAAGAGCCGGCAAAAACTTGCGTGCCCGTTTCTGTGCGACGCATTTTCAACTTTCAAATTTCCAGTTTTTCCAAACCACTGTCTTCCTCTTCCACCAGAGAGAGAGAGAGAGAGAGAGAGAGTGAGAGAGAAAGAAGAATGCTCCACGAGGTTCTCCTAGCCCTCCTGGGCTACACCGGTGATCTCATCATCGACGACAGAGACCACCGCTCTTCCCTTGGCCTCCGCCTCTCTTCCGTCTCCAACGACCCCCCCTCTTTCAAGCTCGCTCCCGACATCTCCTTCCTCCACCCCAGCGAAAGGTTTTCTTCTGTCATTTCCACACTCGGATATGGAGGCAAATACGCTTCAATTTTGCTTACTCTTGCTGGTCCTCTGATTCTGCTATTCGTTGCTGTGAACAAATGCAGGGATCTGATCGAGCGGATCGTCTCGCTAGGGTTTTACTACCGAGAGCTCGACCGGTTCGCGACCAAGTCTCGGAATTTGAGTTGGATTAGGTCTGCCGACGCGAGTCCTTTTGCGACGATTTCCGAGTCGTCCGACGGAAAAACCGGGGTTAAAAGGCAGAGTGTCTACCGTAGAGCCATTGCTAATGGTGTCGTTGAGATTCTGTCTGTGTATAGGTCAGCTGTTCTCCACATTGAGCAGAAATTGTTGTCCGAAACTGTCCCCATTTTGGCCACTCTTACTCAGGGTCTCAATAAGGTTCGCTTCCGAGATATTGCCTTTTTTTTATTTTTTATTTTTTTATCAATATTTGTTTTGTGTGAATCTTTTTAATTTGGGTTAATTCTACTTTTGGGTGTAGTTTTTTGTTCTTTTACCGCCTCTATATGAGCTTGTTCTAGAGATTGAGCGCGATGATATTCGTGGTGGTCAACTTCTTAATCTTTTGCACAAACGATGCCATTGTGGAGTACCCGAATTGCAGACGTGTATTCAAAGGTGTGTAAAGTATACATCTTTTAATCTTTCGATCAATGTACATGGCGGAGGCAAGTTTTACAATTTGTTTTCTCAAGACAAATAGAATGGGTAAACCTAAAGTGTAGTCTGGTGTTTTTAATGGAAATGCGCAACCGCATGATTAGTGGCATGCAGGGTAATGTCTAGCCCAGAATATGTTTCACTGGGCTTGGCATTGGTTTTTTTATGACACTAAAACTCTGCAACTTAATTAAACTAGATAAGTGCTCCTTATCTTTTGAGCTTCTTGTAATCAAGTGTGAATCAAATGAACCTCCTCTTATGGATGGGCCTATACCTGATTTCTGAAAGTGGGAACCTCTGTTGTTTTCCCACCTTCTGAAATGGACATCAGAAAGAGCAGAAAAGGAGCTGTAGGATTGTTTGCTTTGAGAGATTATCTGTATTTTGTACTGCATTTGGTTGTTTATTCAATGAAAGAAAAAAATCCCATGCTGCTTATGTTACTTTCTCTTCACTTGTCTGTGTTTGAAGCATAGGCTTCTTTGGCATGGACATCAGGTTATGTATAACCAGCTTGCTTCGTGGATGGTTTACGGGACTCTTCAAGACCAGTATGGAGAATTTTTCATTAGGAGGTATGCCAAAAGAAATTCATTTCTTATGTGTAGTATGAATTTCATAGTCAATTTTGTGCCTTTGGTTGAATCTAGTTTATGTTGTTCAAGCTTTTCTTACAAGAAACTTTGTAGCGTGGTTGATTGGATATTTGTATTAGGGATGGGGTACTTATTCTTGAAGTACATTGGATAACAGATTAATTTAATTTGTCAAATCTACTGCAATAATATGAAACTAATGTTATGTGTTCAGGTTATAATTTCTTATAATTTCCTAAAAGTCATGTTTGGTAGAACTTATGTGATTCCCAGTTTTATGTCATTTCGTTTTCTTATGCTTCTGTTTTTCTGCCTCAAATGACGTGAGATATTTTATGGATGTATCAAACTTTCAGGCAGGAAGACAGGGATGTAGAGCATGGCTCTTCTCCTACAGACATATCGGAAAAGTTGGCACGCTTATCTACTGATGATACATCTCTAACAGATTGGCACTTGGGTTTCCATATATTTTTGGTATCTTGGCTGTGTCTTTTGCTCTGCCCAGTTGTTTCATACTCATACTTTCGACCCTCACTACATTTATCTCTTCATTCGTGGACAAAGATTGATATCTTATATTGGTTGTGAGACGAAAATTATATTGTTGTTGTTTCTCACTGATGCTCTCAAAAAATCGGAGTATAAGTTACTGTATCATGTTTGCTTTCTTTCTTTCCTTTTCTTTTCTTTCCTTCTTCTTGCTTCTCCTCCCTTTTTCTTTTTGGTGAAACTTTGATATCACTTTTTTAATGGATGCCTAGTGTGAGTGACTGGATAAGGATATCTACCACTCTATTTATGCAGTAGCACTGTTCTAAAATACCAAGATTCATATATTAGTGTTATAAGAGGTATTCTCCATGTTAGATACGTCTACTCCATGAAAGAGAAAGCATGCTGTAAAGTAATATGTGATGTTTATACGTTTGAGATAGAACTCGAGAAGTGCTATTCTTCATAGTTTACATGCTGTCAACATGACATTGGGATGGATTTCTATTTCTTGAAAGACTTGAAGGATCCAAAATGACATTTTGTGCAGTAAAATTTTCTTTCAATCTTTTGTATAGAATCTAACTTGTTATTCAAAAATATTTTTTCTTCCCTCCTCGTTTTTGTAGGATATGCTGCCAGAATATATCCATATGCGTGTTGCAGAATCAATTTTATTTGCTGGTAAAGCTATAAGGGTTCTTCGCAATCCAAGCCACGTATTTCAGTTTCAGGATGCTGCATACTATCAGCAGATGCCAAAAGGTTCTCAGAAATTTCAAGGGTTCATGGGAGGTGTTACTTTCCAGAAGGAGAGTCTTGTTGATAAACAAAATACTGGAGAAGAATTGCTTCCCCAGTCTGAGGCTGATAAGATTGAAGCTATGCTTCTAGACCTAAAGGTTTCGTTTAATTACTTTATATCATGATAAAACACTTTGCATACATTACCTTTTTTGACATTCAGCTGTACAAAGTGATAGTTGGATTGACCACTGCGCTGAAAATTTTCAGGAACTTAAAAGATATAGTTATCTATAGTATCTTGACACCTTTGCATTTATCTCATGATGCAAGAAATACTGTATTGTCCCTCTAAAGTTCTAAAGTGAATATTGATGATGAATATCTCATTTTGCAGGAATCATCAGAATTTCACAAAAGATCGTTTGAATATGCTGTTGACTCTATTCGTGCTATTGCAGCCAGTCACCTTTGGCAGGTGCTGATTGTGAAGTACTTGGTTCTGTGATGTTAGTGAGCAAAAATTCTGAAATCTGATATATTATTCATTTCATTTTTGCAGCTTGTGGTTGTACGAGCTGATTTGAATGGCCATCTGAAAGCCCTAAAAGACTATTTTCTTTTGGCGAAAGGAGATTTTTTTCAGGTGAAGAGTGGACATCTATAGACTGCTATCATTTTTTGTTTTATCAAGTTGAAGCTTCTTGTGGGCACTTTGCAGTGACTACTATCCTTACCGTTGTTTTAGCTTTCATTGTATCTTTGGTTGCTAGGTTTATGTTCCACAGCTCATTATGCAGAGAAATACCATCTCATACTGCCATTTGTCCTTGTGTAAATGTAATAGCATGCACATGCATCTTTTTTTTGGACAAAACACATATTTTTTTTTACTTTGTAGATGGTACTGCCATAATCTATATCTTGGTCAGGGTGGAGTTAAAAAGGGTCTTAAGAAACTCATTGAATATTTTTCTCCTAATTGTCATTTGTTAAATACATTCTCTCTCTCTAACAATAAGGGGGGAAATGGGTATATCAGGAATTGGGAATACGCTATTTCTGAAGTTATCCTTTCTTGAGACATGCAGGACTTACCAATTGTAGTGATATGTCTTTGGAGTTTTCATCTGGGTTTTTCACGGAGATGGTTTTTTTTTTTTTTTTTTGACTGATTTTATTCTATTAAGTAACATGACATGTTTTCTATGCTAGTGTTTTCTTGAGGAGAGTCGCCAGTTGATGCGTTTGCCTCCACGCCAGTCAACTGCTGAAGCTGACCTTATGGTCCCTTTTCAGCTGGTAAGATTGAATGAAGAAATTTCTAACCAATATTTTAACCTGAAGTAATTTTTTTGTTCGGCTGGCTGGTTTCGTGAACTGAACATTAGTTGTTGGAAACAAATTCATTGCCTAACTGTTATGTAGGCGGCAATAAAGACTATTGGTGAGGAAGACAAATACTTCTCCAGAGTTTCCTTGCGGTTAGAGCCCTTCTTTGGTTCTCCAACCGTCTTATTTCGTTAAAGCAACTCTAGAATTTGTGTAACTTCGTCCTAAGGATTAACAAAGAATGTGATGTATACTTAACTATCTTTTTTAATCTACTAGGATGCCTTCCTTTGGAATGACTGTTAAATCCTCCCACAGAGATTTACTGAAGGATGGTAAATCAGGTGCTACTTCAGAAACAGCCATTGATGGTTGGGATGGGATTGCTCTTGAGTACACTGTTGATTGGCCATTACAATTGTTCTTCACCCAAGAAGTACTCTCCAAGTAAGATCTCATAACAACTGGTAGCTGTGTTCAGAATTTTTATCTAATTTGTTGGAACATGTCCTCATGAATTTCATCACCCTCTCATTTTTAAAGAGGGACGCTGGCTTTTGAAACAAGGATACAGCTTCTGATGATTTGGTTATTTCTTGTATACCTTTTCACTCATATGCATGCCCACTACAATCCTGCTTCAGGTATAGTAGGGTCTTCCAATATTTATTGCGGCTTAAGCGAACGCAAATGGAATTGGAGAAATCATGGGCCTCTGTAATGCACCAAGATCACACAGATTTTGCAAAACGCCACAATGACCGCGTAAATGGTTCAGTATCTCAACAACGACGGCAACGATTCAGACCAATGTGGCGCATCAGAGAGCATATGGCATTCTTGATTAGAAATCTTCAGTTCTATATACAGGTCATGCTCATAATTTATATCACATTACTCTCTTATGTGTTTACTGCATCTCGAGATTAGCGCTTTATGAAATGAAAAGAAAAAGGACACGTATTCAATGTGTAGAAAATATGATTCCGTGCTGTTACTTCGACCTATAGTAGTTGTGCACATCTTGATTGTCTAAGATTCCATTTGGCATTAAAATTTTTGTTTGTATTGTATGTCATAGAATTCAGTGGACTGCTCTTTAAGCTTGCATTCAAGATTCTCATTATTTTTAGGAGTTTTTGTTTGTCTTAGGTGGATGTGATAGAATCTCAGTGGAATGTGCTTCAAGCTCACATTCAAGATTCTCATGATTTTACTGAACTTGTGGGATTCCATCAAGAGTAAGTCAAGTATACGGTTTCGGATTGCATTTAATTCTATGTTGTTGTATTCCTTTTTTAAGTGGTATTTGTCGTGCCTTTTTTTGGGTCCTGTTAGAATCGGTTTGGTTGTTTTATCAAAGATGCAAAGAAATAGTAGAAAAATTGATATGCCCAAGAATGTTATTGTATGATTAAGACTGATAAAAACTGTAAGAAAATTGATTACGAGGAAAAGCCACTTTAGACCACTTAATTAATTTATTTATTTACTTCTTATCCTCATTGTTCTGCGTTTCAAAATCTGTTCTGGGATATGATTCACTAAATATTAGTTTTTTGGATGCTTAGAGTAAAATGATTTAATAGATTTACCAAGGGTGGAAAATTGATCAAGTAAGATGAAGTTTATGAGATACACTGTCCAATTCAGGAAAAAACATTTACACTGTCTGATACTTATCAGTTTTTGCTTCAATAATATGTTCAAGTGGATGCCAATACTTTATTCAATTTCTATATTGCTCATGTTCTACGAGATTGTTGCTGTGCCTGGAACTGATTATCTCTTGAGATATTTTTTACAGGTATTTGTCAGCTTTAATTTCACAATCTTTCTTGGACATTGGATCTTTATCAAGAATACTTGACAGTATAATGAAACTTTGTCTTCAATTCTGCTGGAGCATTGAAAACCAAGAAAGCGGTGAAAATACATCTGAACTAGAACATATAACGGAGGTACATCAGGCTATTATGTTCTTCTTGAGTAGGGTTTCATCTTCTTTTGATTTCTCACCTGGCAAGTTTCCTCAAAACAAAGACATAGCCAGGTTAATTTCATGATTCTTTTGAGCCAATTTGAATGGTTTTTCTGTCTACTTGGTTCAGGAATTCAACAAGAAGTCGAACTCGTTATACACTATATTGCGCAGTAGCAGGCTTATTGGGAGTCAGCGAGCCCCATATCTGCGGCGTTTCCTTATGCGTTTGAATTTCAATTTTTTCTTTGAGGTAATACGACGAAAAGGGAGTTTATATTCAAGTTTTAGCTTTAGCCCCAAGCTTTTCTAACATCTTATGGCTCCCCTCTTCACCAGGCAACTGCAAGAGGCGCCATGAATGTAGTCAGACCTCGTCCAGGACAATCAGTTTTGGATCAAGAGTAAACATTATTTCACAAGTTTCAACGTGCCTTCCTGAATTTACAATGGTATACATCAGTGGTGAGTGAGTTCAATTATGTCAATTCAATTAGGGAAATTTACGAGTGCCCGGTTAATGCTCCGGCGTTTAAAATGATTTTCAAGCTGCCCAGACTGTTGGGTGGTGCTCTTAGTATCTTGCCTGAGGGTGCATGTAGGTAATTAGCGTGATGTTCTTCTGATCATCCTAATTCTGGTGGGGGCTCATGAGGGTGTTCTTGACTGGTAGAGATTCTGCTTGTCAATCCTGTGGTAAACTATCACAGGGAAGTTGGGTTGCTTCTTTGGTTGGTGGTTTGAGTTTGTGCATCCTAGCCCGAGCCTAAAGTTTCGACCGTTACCTTTTCCATTCTTTAGTTTGGAGAGATTGCCGGTCGATTCTCAATTCCACTCCTGTGGCTTCTGGTGGTGCCGTTATGCTTTTTCCATTCTATATTTCGGAGAGATCGCCAATTCTCAATTGCCGGGGTCAATTGGCCCCTGTTGAGTCTTGAAAAACGGGGAAAAAAGTTGGAAAAAGTTTGCAATTCGCATTGGCTTGTGGTGTTGTAATAGATCATCAGATGCTTTTATTTTTATTTTTATTTTTATTTTTTTTTACAAATTTTCTGTTGGGTGTACAAATTGAAAAGAAAAATCATTTGGTGTTGCACATTCATCTTAAAGACTGAATTTTAAAAAATTTTTTTTTTTATTTGTAAGTGCACAATGAAATATGAATTATGAATGATATACGGGATGTGAGATTGAAGATCATCCGTCATCAATTATTCCCTACCTTTCCTCTCTCTCTCTATCTCTTTCTTTTTAAACGGGATAAACTTTAAACTCATTAAAGTGCCTGCTACACGCGAGCTTTTTACCCTAGACCTCCTATTTGACACTATTGATAGGAATTGGTTTTCGATCGTTGTCTATGTTAAAATTTGTAATGCGTGACAATAACTACTCCAGTTATAGATAAGAGTATTGAAAACTTAATTGATAATCTAAAATAAGTCCTATTATAAAAACATCTAATTTCATTCGATAGACGAGACCTTTTGGCTTTTTCCTTGTTTCTCTAAGGCATTGAATAAGAGACTTGGATGTGTATACAAAATACAACAACTCAACTACCGAGTCAATGCCCTAAAGAAAGAAGGAAAAAACCGAAAAGAAAAGAAAAGAAAAGAAACTACCGAACCAAGACTCGAGAGTCATCTTGGCAAGAGTCGATATGGACGAGGCATGTGTTACACGTTGATACAGAAGTTGGTACTTCGTAGTCTTTTTTTTTTTTTTTTTTTTTTTTTTTTTTGGGGTCTTAAGAGCAAAAAAGTTGGTAGCTCATTTTGGTGGGGGAGGTTGGTTGGGTGTTTTAGAAGGGGGAAAAAGGGTTGGTAAAATGTTGAAGCACGTTAAGCCTGTGTCTGCCACGCAAAGACGATGCAAACAACTCAACTCTCATCTACCACAATCAGCCAGTCAACATGTAGCAATAATTCTCCTCTTATTAGCCTTTAATAGACGATTGAACAAATTAAATTTTTGTCTACTGTTCGGCCGCCATTTTTGGCCCTTTTGACAGGCAACTACACTTCAGGGCTAAAAGGAGCCAGCACCCCTCTCTATCTCCCCCTCTCTCTTTCAAAAATAGCACTAGAAAATGTTATGTGACTTGCCCATTTTGCCCCATTAAGATTAATTTTCCCATGAACGTTATTATTATTATTATTTTTTGGATACTTCGGTCCGAGTGTGTGTGTGTGTGTGTGTGTGTTTTTTTTTTTTTTTTTTTTTTTAACATTGTTTAAAAAAAAAAAAAAAAAAAAAAAAAAAAAAAAAAAAAAACTATAAGGAAACAGAGATGTCAATGAAAAGAATGTTAATATCTGATGTCAAAGATGCTTATTTCAATTTAAAGCTCCTCAAAACCTTCTTCATCCCCGTCTTCCTCGACTCTTTGAAACTCTCTTCTCCATGTTTCCATCTATCAAGGATGCAAATACTTTAGAAATCTGAAGCCAAAAAAGATTGCGTTTGCCAGCTTACTAAACAAAAGCATGTCATGGCATAAATTAATTTCTAGCACCCCAAGCTTGTAATGGCTAACAATGGTCAAAACAAACGAAGGCGGGGAAATAAAAGAAAATGAATAATGAACACTCTTATTATGAGCCTTGAAATGACATGAAATCTATCACAGAAGTTCACACCAGCAATCATCTTACCTGATCATCGGAAAAACGCAACTGTTCTGCAATAAACAATATATTGTTGTAATTTTCTGGTGTTAAAGACTTCCCGAAACTCCTTGCTACTTCCTCATGGCTAATCATGTTCACACGGAAGCCATTGTTCAGGAACACTTTTTCCATCCATTCTTTTTTACTGCACTGCAAAAGAGACAATAACTCAAGAGGTGTCTTTCTTGACAAAGGAAAAAAAAAAAAAAAAGATTATTTAAACTCCAGTTTGGAAATTTGAGAGGTAACCTTTATCCCCATATCATTTTCTGCCGACCAAGAAGGGAATTCGCCCAAGAAAATACATCCGTTGGTGGCCAAACCACTTACAAGGAGCAAAATCTCTTCAAGACTAGACAATGTCATCACAGGCAGTCCCTACAGTAATAAGCTGAAGTGAATTCCTAAACCCCGTTTTGCTAAAGAGAATAAAGCATGGCTATTGGCAGAAACTGAAGATAAACCTGCATGGCCCATATGCTAGGCAGATTACCGTCGAAACCTTTAGCACGCAGGCTTTGCTGGACGTTAGACGATTCTGATGGAACATGGCGGAACAAGCAGCCTTTTGGAATTTTAGCCCCAACTCCTGGTAATGCATTTTACGAGATGAAATCCATGAAAATGAAAAAACAATAAAATAAATAAAATAGTGTTGTCGTTGCTAATGTAGATATTCAAGATGTGCAAAAACAACTGGATGATAATGTAAAGTGTCATGTCAACAACATTATGAGTACATAAAATTCAATACTTATCAGTATTCACCAGATCATGAGCAACATCTCATTGAATATGAGCGCATATAGACGGGTTAAAGGGCAAGATCATTAAAAAATTATCCGATAGTTCTGAAATGTCCCAATGTCAGCAATATAGCATGTTTTTGGAATTGTCGAAGATTGTGCACCTTCAAGCTTTTCAGCTGCGGTTTTGAATATCCTATCCGGGGAGACATCATATATAATGGTTGAGGTTGGCCAACTAAGCCGATAAGGCCGAGTGTCCATGCCGTCCATTAGCAAAACAACCTGCAAAATCAAGAAGGGCACAGTTGAACTTCAAAGGTATTTAAAAAAAAAAAAAAAAAAACTGCTCATTCTTGATCTCCAGGTGCTAGCAAAACATCACCTGCTTTAGCCCATCAATTTGGTTCACTGTGTCAAGCAATTTGTCATCAATGAACTTAGTTGCAAGGAGATAGTGGGGTGAGCATTGCTTTGTAACCACATCAATCTGAGGAGGAACAAAACAACCTGCATACGGATCGAGGAAAAGCGGCTCTACAGGCAAAAATAAACGCACTTAAATCATGCCTAATGTCAAATCACAACGATAATTAAGGTTTAAATCGTTTATCTTACTCCAACATTATTTCTACTCGGTTTTGTTTCCCAAATTCAAGATTTTACGTCGACCGTACAGAGTTACAAAATTATAAAGTTAACTGTTCGATGAAATGCCTGAGCGAGAGGGAAAAAAAAAGTTGCCATCAATGGAAACAGAGAGGGAAATGGGTTTGCCTGGTCGAAAGGTCTCCTGCAAACGAAGAGAAGCGGCGGCAATGGCTGCTTGGAGTAATGGGTCGTTTTCGTCGTCGATTTTTGCTCTCAAGCCGAAAGTTTTAGGTCTCTTTGAAGAAGCGTCGTAGTTAATCGATCGGCGAAAGATAACAGCGGGTGGAGTATGAGAAAAACCCGCGAAACATTCCATGCACTTTGAGTTTGCAGATTGATCTCCACTCCAGGGACGATAACGTTTTAAAGAGAGAGAGCGAGAGAGAGAGAGAGAGAGAGAAGGAGGCGAGTTGTTGTCATTGTCGTGCAATCTAGCAGGATGCGTTTCGTGGTGTGGGGCCAAAACGACAGTTCGTTTCAACTGGGACTAGCAGGAATGTGCAGTCCTCTCCTCACCAACTAATATCAGCCTCAAATTAAAAATAAAATAAAATAACAAAAACAAAACTCACCAACCACAGAAAAATTACAAAAATATTTAAATCCTTGAGGGGCCAAGTTGTGCAAAACATGACATGTGAAATTACAAAATTGTCTATATAAATTAAGACGTACCATTTTGATAAGAGGGGTAAGCACTAAAGCTAAGTGAGCGCAATGTTTGAGGGGTGGAAAAAAAAGATGGACTCAACATTAGTTGAATAAAAGTATGTTTGTTTGTTTGTTTGTTTTTTTAACTAAAATGACCTTATAACACAAAGAAATTTAATTCCAATTACATATCAGTTTCATCAGTAAGTTCTATTGAAGTATACAAGGGGATGAAACGTATATCAGATTCCAACAATGAGAAATCGAAAAGGCACACCAATTATCGAACACATATATGGCTCTTTTAACAATATCACTACAATCGATGGAAAACTCCAATCAATTGAGATCAAGAGACCTATAGTAAAAATGTCACCAACAACATTGCATAGAAATAACTCTAGCGGATTGGACATACATCCAATACAAAAGCGTGGGGAGACCAATTTCGTTATTACAAAATAGAAATAAAAACATAACGAAGAAATGCAACATCTATATAGCGGAAATATCATCGCCTTTATTTCAAATATAAAACTATCACAAATAGGAGAAAAACCCCAACTTCATGGATAATCCCTCCGGTGACAAGCCAAACTACATTATCCAAAAGATCAAAATGTATCCCCTCCGACCACGAAACCATCTCACTATCAAAGCCATTATCGTGAAGTCTAAAAGCATCTTCTCTAAGACCGAGAGTCTAGTAGTCAACCAAATAGTAACGCCGGATTCCGACTTTAAAAGAGAAATATAAATGATATAAATCCCAACAATAGAGAGAGGGAAAGGGAGAGAGAGAGGAACCTGCAAAGTGTTGAAAACAACACAGCTTGGCTATATATATATATATATATATAAATACATTCAAGGTTTTGAAAAGAACAATCTGCGCCACTATTTGGTGGTAATGCATCACTTATTTTATTTCTATTAAAATAAAATAACAAATACATTATTGAGTTAAAAAAAAAAGATTTTAAGTTTTTTGAAGATGAATTTTTAGAAATTTTATTATTTTTTCATTTTTTATCACAAAATTCTTATAGTTTTTTCCACTTTCTTTTTTCAATTAGACCTATATCTAATTCTGAAAAAGAAAGAAAATTGAAAAGGAAATATTGCTTAAAAAAGATTAAAGAGAGAGAGAAAACCAAAGCCTTGGCCTTGAGAGTGAAATATACGACCCTACCTTGGATCTCAAAATGACCCATTGAATAGAATGAAAAGAAAAATCAACGTTTTTTCTACCAAAAAAAAAAAAAAAAAAACAAATCGATTTTTCACAACTTCAAAGTCACCAAAAACAAAATTAAAAAAAAAAAAAAAAAAAAAGGGAAAAAAACTAGAACAACTTGGAAAGTTAGTGGAAGGGGTAGGTGAAGAAGCCAAGCCTTAAACACATTTCACGTTAAAGCCAGAGAACTTACCAGAATCAAGATAGACTTCGAGCCAAACCAGAGTCATACAAAAGCCTCCCCAACGAACTCCACAGAGCATATCTTCATTTGAGATTCTCCTTCTCCTTCTCCTTCTCCTTCTTCACCAGCAATGGATTCCGATTCCAATCCCAATCCCAATCCCAATCCCAAAATGGAGAAGAACCCAGAAACCCAATCCTCAGACGACCAAAACAACTACAACTCATCTCTTTCCCTTGTTCCCATCGCCTCTCTCTCAGTTTCTCTCTCTACAATCCTGCCGACCCACTTCTTCCAAAACTCCAAACTCTCCACCTTGTTTTCTCAGCCCTCGAACAAGGTCAGACTCGTCCCCACCCAAGCCTCTTCTCTCACCAACCTTTCTCTCTCCTCTTCCAATCCCTCTCTCTCTCCTCCCCCTCCCAAGCTCTCCTTCAAGTCCACCATCTCCGCCGACCCCCTCCACAAACCTCTCTCCCTCGGCCCCCGCCGCCCCATGGAGCCCTCCGGCGCCGCCGCGGCCCGGCGGGCCTCCATCCTCTGGTTCCGCAACGACCTCCGGGTCCACGACAACGAGTGCCTGAACGCAGCCCACAACGAGTCCATGTCGGTCCTCCCCGTCTACTGCTTCGATCCGCGCGACTACGGTAAGTCCTCTTCTGGCTTCGACAAGACCGGGCCGTACCGGGCCACGTTCCTGATCGAGTCCGTCGCCGACCTGCGGCGGAGCCTCCAGGCCAGGGGCTCCGATCTGGTCGTCAGGGTCGGGAAGCCGGAGACGGTGCTGGTGGAGCTGGCGAAGGAGATCGGCGCCGACGGGGTGTACGCCCACCGGGAGGTGTCGCACGACGAGGCCAGGGCGGAGGAGAGGATCGAGGCGGCGATGAAGGAGGAGAATGTGGAGGTCAAGTACTTCTGGGGGAGTACTTTGTACCACATTGAGGATTTGCCGTTTGGTTTGGAGGACATGCCTTCCAACTATGGCGGATTCAGAGAGAGAGTTAAGGGATTGGAGGTGAGGAAGACGATTGAGGCTTTGGAGCAGATGAAGGGCTTGCCCTCCCGTGGCGATGTCGAGATTGGGGACATTCCTTCCTTGGCCGATCTGGGTATTAATCCCTCTGCAACAATATCTCAAGTAAGATTTCCTTTTTTTTTTTTTTTTTTTTTTTTTTTTTTTTTTTTTTCCGATTGTTTTCTTTGAAGTTTTGTTCTTGGCAATGTTGTTTGGTCTGGATATGTGAATTTCAGCAAGAACTTTAGTTTGCAGTTTGATATGGAAACCTGTTGGATAGAAAGTCATGAACTTTGTAGTCAAAATTAAAACTTGGGATTTGGAGGATATATAGAGCTCTTTGCAAATGGTGTATACTCTGATGTAGCGGAAGTGTATGTTAGAAAAATAAAACAGGGGATATATCAGTTAAAACTGCTTCAAAATCCATTGATATACAGAATACCAGAAATTGGCATCAAAATTTGTTGATTCACCACGAATACCACTGCATCAACTATGGTTCCATTTTTCTTATGCTTTAAAGAGATTATATTTGCAATAGGGTCGCAAATCATTTATTTATGGGCTCTGGTTAGATCAATAAGGGAAGGAAAGGTAGTGTGTATATAATGAGGCAATATGTTAGTTTTCTTGAATCTTGTGTTCCTGGCCTCTTCATGATACTTTGTCCATTCTAACTAACTGCGGACTTTACTTTGAATGGTTTATCACATAAAGTGTAACCATTCGATGGCTATTTCATGAAGTGTCTTCTGTTTAGTTTCTTTTTTCCTCTTTGAGGTGATCATATTGTAGTCTTTTGTCCCTCTAGGATGGGAAGCCAGCAGCTAATGCTTCAATGGTTGGGGGAGAAACAGAAGCTCTGGAAAGGCTTAAAAAGTTTGCAGCCGAGTGCCAAGCACAGCCGCACAAGGGGGCAAGGATGGCAGCCATGATAGCATATATGGTGCAAACTTTTCCTGCAAAATTTCCCCATGGCTGGCTATGGGGTGCCTCTCTCCCCGCTCAATGTTCGATGAGCTGAAGAAAACTGCCACCAGGTTTGACGCAAGTTCCTTTCTTTTCAATGTTAATTGAGTTATGTTCTGACAACTTTGTAGGATATGTTCCGACATGAAATTGAAACGCTGTGATTTGCAGGACAATTTCAGCTTCATCAGATAAGAACGGTGGGAGTGGAATGAACTGGTTGTTGTTCGAGTTATTGTGGCGTGATTTCTTCAGGTAGATGAGGAACTTAATATACCTTGTTCTGTTTCACATCTTATTTACGACTTTCTCTGATTTACACTTTAGATTGAAATTGACTAGTTCTCTTGTATTAGGAAGTCTATTGTCTTGCTAAGGTCACTAATGTCCGTCTTGCTTGTTAATTGCAGATTCATTACCAAGAAATACAGTTCAGTGAAGAAACAGCTCGACAATGTTCCAGCAACAGCTTGTACCGGTGCTCTTGCTTAAGAGAGAACATTTGTTGGATGTGGGAAAGAGAATTATTTTGGGCTTATGGTTTCCTTTATTTCTTTTATTAAGTTTTGCCCCCCAAAAGATTTAGATGTTAGATGGAGTAGGAATGCCTATTGTATTTGTTGTCCATTGTTGAACTTTCTGTTCTGGCTGCCAAATAAAGTGGTCAAATCTTGGAAATTCAGCTATTCCAGCGAGAGTCCCTTTTTTTTTTTTTTTTTTTTTTTTAAGCCCATCAGCCTCATAAATTTTGATTTGTTTGTCTTTCTTTCTTTCTTTTTTGGTCAGCTCCGGGTCAAAGCAATTCGAGTCGGATCCTCTTGTAGAAAATAATAGAAGAGTGGCTCAAATTGTGCAGTGCATACATACACTCAGAAATAAAAAGAATCAATATTTATACAGCCTCAATAATTTACTCATTATAAATAATATATATAACGAATAGTAGAGGTTTAGAATTGCTAACGTTCAATAAAATAAAACTCAAAGAAGGTGAAATGAAAAAAGAATAAGTATAAATAGAGTAAAAGAATAACAAAAGGAGAGAGATTGAACAAAAGGAGAGAAATTTCTCATATGATGCCTGAAACCCTGAGGGAAGAGAGCACAACAAAAATAATCCACAGTAACATGAAGTACAAGCAGGTAATCCAGGCCCAGAGCTTTGGCCCTCCCAGTTCTGCACCCAATGTTAGACGCCTATACACCAGAACACCGATACAACCCACCGAGGTAGAGAAAAACACGAGCAAAGAGAAGCTGAGCCCCTCCGCATTCTCGATTCTCAGCGGCTCTCTATACACGAAGAAGTTGTATGCCGTGTTGATCAGCCATGGGACTCCTATGCCAACATAAATGTTCACTGAATTGCTGCAACATAGTATAAAGAAAAGGTTAATAACCCGCTTGGTTTGTGTATTTTATAACAATTCAAACTCTTTTATTTTAGTGTTCTCTTATAAAAATTTGAATTTCTGTTAAAATCTATAAACCAAATGGCTAGGAATTGAGTTTGCTCGTTGATAATTAGCCCAGCAAGTTTACAGAAACAACCTTAAAGTTCCTAATTCTGTTTCTGTTTTTTGTTTCACGTATGCCAAGTATTTATGTAGAGTTGGTAGAACACCGGTGTTCATAAAATGAGGAAATTTATAAGTAGAAGGTCAAATGAGTAAACCTGCAGGTTATGTTTGCGATAGCCGAGTCTGCCGTAATCTGACGCTCAGCAGCAATCTTGCTTGCAACTAAATCTGGCCACGAAGTTCCACTTGCTAATGCGGTAAATGCTATGACATAAGGATTTATTCCTGCGAAGAGAGAGAATAGAACTTTTAGATGTAAATACAAGGCCAGGATATCAACTGCATTGAAGGAACTTGAAAACTTTTTTTTTTTTTTTCTTCATGCTGACAGAAAATACCTGTTACACAGCTTATTAGATCTGTGATTTTTGTCACTATGTAAGCAATACCGCTGATGAAAATCAGAGAAGAAATGAAGGCAACCCAACCATGAGCAATAGTATACGGCGGCACAAAGGCAAACAGAAGTCTCCATGGAGCCAGAAGTAACTCCCAGGAAACTCTTGCAAGTCGTAAGCAGGTACTATTCATCTTTCTGGATTCCACACTTTCCAACTGCAGAAGCAGAAATCAGAAATTGCATTATTAAAGAGAAATACATTTTTCCCATGCCGGCAGAAGAGAGGAAAAAAATCTGATAGTAACCATTCAAAGTGTAAACATACAACAAAATGATAGAAAACAAATGAGTTGGAAACACAAGGCAACATTTAAGGATCAGGAAGCAACATCCTAATATAATCTAGTTCACAATGAAACATGTTAAATTAGAAATTTTAAAAAGAGCAAATACATAAATGAAACACCATGAGTGGATCCACAAATTGCTGCTTCCAAAGTGTAAGTACATCAGAATCTTCCGAAGCTGTTTCCTCTTGAAAAACTTTGTTCGAGGGTTCAGCATCGTCATCAGTCCCAGGCACCTTTTGATACACTGGACCTGCAACTCAAACATTCAGATTGAAAAATTGTGGATTTCAGTTCAAGTCTGAACACCGATATATCATCAAGCATAACATAAATACACATGAACTTGATGCAACAGGGTCGAATTCCTCTCTCTCCCTCTCTCTCTCTCTCTTTTTTTTTTGGCATGCTATAATTAGCCTAATCAGAAATGTGAACCAAACCCATGTCACTATCATCTGGCCTAATAAGCCTAATCTCTCTGAATTGCTCCCAAAATAACAGAACAAATCATTAGCCTCCTTGAGATCAAAGTCAGAGCACATTTACCCAAGAGATGGGAATTGGGATAGAATGTGATTCTTGTAATTCACCAGAGGGACACTTTTCATAATTACAATAGGACCAATGTAGACTCACTATATCAGAAACCAATAATTTTCTCCCCAAGGCTGGTTTTGATGTGAATTTCGTCTCTCTTTATCAATTTGGTCGGTTTAATTAATTGTTGGGTGGGTCTACTAACACCCCCCATTTTGCTTTTCCGACCCATTTTTTAAAACCATTTACCATACTAATTTTAGAACTAAAAAATTACTTGTTCCACCCCTTAGTTTTCTCAAAAAGCCCTAATAACTTAATTATTTGTTTTTCTTCTTTCTTTCTTCTTTATCCACATGCTAAATCTAAACCACTGCACAAATTTAAAAAAATATATATGTTTTGTTTTATTTTTATTTTTATTTTTATGAGATTTCTTTTTTTTTTTTTTTTTTTAAATATCCAATAAAAATTATTCATCAGTTTATATGTTGTGATAAAAATCTATGAACTTATTATTTGGTATGCTTCTTCTTGAGAAGATAAAAACTTGAGGATAATATACTGATAAAGGTGAGTATTCCATAGGTGCGGCTGCAATTGTTATGAATTTGGTTAATACTTTTATTAGATAATTAGAAAAAGCTCACAATTCAGAATGTGCATGAATTCCTAATCATTTCTCTCAATTTGTTATAAAATGAATAACCAATCAAATCAATATATTTGATTATATATCCACATCATATATACATGTTTTCCATTTGCTTGTCATTTCTAAGAAGACAAGAAACTAATTATAAGATGGAACTACAAAAACTATTGAAAAATAGGAATAATAACAAACAAAATAAAAGAACCTTCTCTTTAAAAAAAAAATTCATGTAAATGAATTAAAAAATACAACAAAATAGAACATTCAAAAAAAAAAAGTAAGGAAAAAAATGTATAGAGATTTAGACTGTAATGGGAGGAGAAAGAAAAAAGTAAATAATTTACTTGTAGGGGTTTTTTTGGAAAAATTAAGGGGTGGAACGAGTAGTTATTTAATTTTAAAATGTTGGGATACAGTTTTGTTTTTGTGCAAAAATCACTACAATAAGAGATTCAAGAAAAGCACCTGCCCGGTTACCTGAATGAATGGAGAAAATATCAACGACATTCCTGTTTCCAACTTCACTAGCTTGATGAATCTCAGAGTATCCCTCGATACTATCGTCATGTTCATTTGACGCTGCCTCAGGTGGCACCCAGTCGTCTGGTCTCTCACTTCTTTGCCTTGAGAACAAAAATGGTTCCAAAAAAAAAAAGAGAGAGACAGATATTTAGTTGGCCAAAAACAGAGGAAATCAGAAACTATACAAATGTTGTAGGAACATAGTTGAAATTTTGTAGCAAAGAATATCTCGATTCTTGCATCAAAGAAAAGAACACATACAGAGGAAGAGACAAGTATGGCCAACGCTTGTCTTGAGCATAAGCATGTGTCAAGAGTAATCCATACTGAAGTACTGTTATTAAGGCTTCCCAGAGCGTAATCACATTTGGAGTCCAAACCTTAGAGCATAAAGCAGAACCATTTCATTACGTATTCTTTGATATATCATAATCATATATGTGTCAATAATAACATAAAAAAGAAAAATAAAAATTGAATTATGAATTCATGTTAGCCAGACAAAGTCGACATATGTTCATATGCCATTCGAAAATGACAGTGCAAACAAGAAGCCGCATCTTTGCTGATTATCTGGTGAAAACAGGAAACAAATGGTGCAGCATAAACAAGTCCAACCAAGTAAGCGAAGCAAATTGCTTAATTACCTCTAAAATTATATAGAACCAAATATAAGCCCAAAAAGACCAAAAAAGCTCTACTAGCCAAACTCCTATATCGGATATCTTTTTCAACTCCCCAGCTCTTGGAACCACAACACAAACAGCATGGATAGGAAAAAGATCGAATGCAGCAGAACCAACAAGTGTTCCAGGACCCAAACCTATAATTCATAACATAAGCAACAAAATCCAAATAAATTATTCATTTACTCGAGCAAAATCCAATAAAAAACAAAAGGGGTTTCCCTAAAACAAACCTCCAGCATACAGGTTCCCCAGATTCCTTATGGCATCAATAGTGGCCAAAGATATCTGAGGAAAGCTGGTCCCAAAGGCCAACAAGCTGATATCTGCAATTGTGAAATTCCACACTTTCTCAGGCTTAATAATCTCTTCCCCAGTGTTAGGATTAATATCTACCACCTTACGCGTGTGCTTCACAACATTCTCCATGGACCGAAAAAAACGAGCAGTTATAGCTGACAATCCAAGGAAACAGTAAGCAAGACCAAGAAAATACAAGAAGGTCCTTAACCCATTCCCAAGCGCAGTTTCGCCATGAAAAACCAAGTAGCTATCACATCTTTCTTGCCTAAGAATACTGGGAATTCCGAGCATGGTTTTTGCAATCTGATTAGGCGCTGAAGCCATCTTAATCAGGCCTAATTAACTCCAAAGTTCTAGTTTAAGCACGCAATTAAGCAACTCTTGTATAGTATGCTGACCTGCTTCACAAATTGATGCATCAAAAAATTACTACTATGACTGATCAGATCCAAAACTTTACCAAATTGATGAAAGTGCAGCAAAAATATAGGGGGAAATTTTTTTTTTTTTTTTTTCAAGTGTTTTCTACTAAAACTATACGTTTTTTGTCCTAAAAATTAACGAAATAAAGGATATACAAAAATAAAAAAATTATAAAAAAAAGATTATCCAGAAAAGAGCTTCGGCTCCTCATTAAGACAAATCATTAATCTGACAATAAGAATCGAAAAACCAGAATTCAGATACAATATGCGATTCCGAAACAAGATCAAACCGCGAAACTGATCGAGAAGACTCTGAGAAATTAAGAAACCGTATAATTCATACGTATCTGCTAGAGGGGGGGGGGGGGGGACCTCGATCTCATAAATTGTTGGTGAACGGAAAAGGTGGGGAAGAAAGACGGAAGATGCTGAAAAGTGCAAGAGCAGACTTACCAGCAGTGGGAACTGAGGTCGCCGGAGAGTTCCGCCGGCGCCGGAATCGACCGCCAGAGCGCCGGCGACACGTGTGAGGTGTGTACTGAATTCTCGTCAGAGGAAAAGGAAAAAAAGTGAGTGAGAGAAGGGGAAAAAGGGAGAATTTGGAGGTGTTGTCGATGCGCGTTTTCCTCAATATAGGCATTGCATGGTTTTGCGTTAAACTAACAAAGTCTTCTGTTTTATTTTTTTGTGCATTTTGTTACCGATAGTAATTTGTGTGGGAGAGTTTGTACTATCGTTTCTATGATCATTAACCGGTAAAAACAATAAAGTTCTATATTAAAAAAAATATAAACAAGTATAGTAATATAAATTAAAACAAGTGAATTGTAAGGATACTTTGCATTTCTACATATGCATACTCGCAAGGAGTCAACGAACATCCTCTTTTTGAATGTGATGCTTTTCCATATTAAATCTAAACCGTTGATTTGATGGGACATGATTTAACGATCATATTTCAATGATTTCAGATTTAATTTAAACCGTTAATTGAATTATTACAATCTAACGGTCATAATTAAATTCTGATGACCAACGGGTATGTCTGTTGAAACAGATATGTTTTTGGATGAAAATGCATCTTTAATTTTAAAATGCATGTCTGTTGTATCTGTTGTAACTCTTCCTAAATAGACATATCAAATGGCTATAAAACTGCAGATCTGATGTCAATTTCAAATATTGTTCTGAAATTTAATAAGATTATTACTTATTAAATTTGTAATCTTATTAAATTCGTAGGTTTGTTATATCTTGGAGATAACTTGCCACAACATCCGATAGAAAACTGTTCGTAGTAGGGGTAAAGAAAACCTTATGGAAAGTAATTCCTACGCCCCAAACCATTTGATTTTCTCTCTGTTTCTGTTTCGTTTCTTTACACCCAAATAGTCTTTCCACTGCCCACGGTTTGTCAAACATTTGTACCACAATTTGTGGTTCTATTTGTATTATGGCAATATATATATATATTTTTATGTTGACAAAAAGGAACCATTTGTGTTGTTTTCGTCATCAATAAAAGAAATTTCAGATTCACGAATCAAATGAAAGATACTCAAAAATAAAAATAAAAAAACTCTCTCCTTTTCTTTCTGATCTCTCTGATTACGAAAAAAAGTTGTAGTGTTTGGCCAGAACTTTGGCACTGCCTCTGGGTGCGTCGCCGAACTTTCAACCCTGAAGTTCAGTCCTCGAACTCGTCTCGACATCGACTTTCTTGTAACGGTGGTTGTATGTGGAGCGGCACATCCATTGGAGTGGATCTAACCTATCTTGGAGGTGTGTTGTCCTTTTAGGGTGGCTTCACTCAGATATGGCTTCTGTTCGACAGCCGATAACTTGCTATCGATAGATCTTTATTTTGTTTTATTATAATTAGGGCGTTGATGTTTTTGCTTCTTTGGTGTGTTTTTTTTTCTTTTTTATTTATTCTGGTGTTTTTGCTTCTGTAATAATGGAGGCGATGTCCTTCGCTCGTGTCTCCCATCCGTTTGTTATCGAATGCCATGGTGTAAGTGCCCTCATTACGTGGGGATTAGTCTTGATTAACTGGGCTAGTCCATCAAATGTTTTGGTATTATTTAATGAGTAATGGTCAAGTTTGAAGTTTATGTACCGAGTAAGTCTTCCCCTGTTTGAGTCTTGATACTTGTATTCACCCATATGCTATTTTGGTCTTTATTGGTGGATTCAATCTTTGATTCAGGGTCGAATTCCTGTGTATTTGGATTCATTTATGTCTTATATATTTTGTTTCTTGTGAAATGAAAATTCCTTTTTCAAAAAAAAGAAAAAAAAAAGAGAAATACTCAATATATTTCTACTTAAAAGATGAATTCCATGTCATTCGCATTGTCTATTTACCCAACAAAACCTTTAATTGGGATTATAAATATTGAATTTAAGTACATCCCAAGAAGAAAAGGAGAAAGAAAAAAAATATTTTTATTATTACACTATACCACCTCATTAATGGTTTGAAGTTTACTTTAGAGTTGCGTGTTTCTAAACATCAAATCATGTCAAAGTATATATATTTACGAATAATAATAATTTATAGTTTGAATAGAAAATTAATATTCATATTTTTTTTGCAAGTGAAAATTTAAAATTTTAGGACAGTATATTATTAGGAAAAAAAATTAAATGATAGATTCAAAACAAACTTAATTACATTAGCGACCACATGAGTAAATGGTTGCCTTATTTACCATTTTCGAATACTTATCGATTGACAAAGTGTGACATTAAGTAAAGATCCAAAATTAAACACAATTTTTATGGAGAAAATTGTCTAAATAACTATTTTCTTTATTCATTGATCAACATGATACAAATTCTCTCTTTTGATTAACATGATATAAATTTTAGTTTTATTATTATGTTATATTGGTTTAGTGTAAAGTTTTTATATCATATCAATTTGATGACCTTTAAATTTAGATCATGCATGTGCTTTCTTCATTTTTACGTTGTCACAACTTTATGGGTACCTTTTTTTCCCCTTTCAAATTCAGATTAATGGGTACCTGAAACTATTTTGGACTGAGGTGATAATCTGTAGATATACTTTCTTTGCTCCTAGTCTTTGAAGATTTTGTTGACGAATGCGTAATGATTGGTGCCGTGCACTTTCTTTGTCCAAAAGGACGGATTTTTGTTTCTCTCATGTGTTTCGTGAAATTATTGATTGCGCTGACAAACTAGCACATCTTGAGATTATCAACTGTGATTGGATGTGGTGGTCTTGTTGTCCTATTTCTTTGGATTTTCATGTCTATAAGGATTATATTGATTTACTATTTTACAGATTTATTTGACTGTTTTAGTTTTCTTTTCATTGAAAATATAAGCCTCATTTGAAGTGGAATTCATTAAAAAAAAAAAAAAAAATCTTTTTTAACGGACAATCCTACGAATCACCCGATTTCATTCTCCATATTATTGAGATTAGACTGGTTTGTAGTTTTGTTTCACAAGCCCATTTCAGCTAACTAGAAATAGTGAAATTAAAAATAACAAAACAAGAATGAATGGAAAACGTGTTAACTCTGTCTCAACTGGATGGGTGAGCCCTTGAGGCTCATTTGTCCCATATAATGCGTCTTCTTGTCCCTTTTTGACTTGCTCTCAGAGTAGATTTCTGTGAAGGAGTGAACTTATTAGAAGCCTAGTTTGCTCAGTCTAGCCTTGCTTTGCTCCGAACATTGCGGCTCCGATTGACACCATTTAGGGAATCCATGAGATGAAAGGGAAAATTCGGGTTTCAATAGACTTGAAGAATTCGTCATTCATCTACCAGTAGTCTCCGCAAGAGCATAATCCTTGTCTAAAATGGTGAAACATATTACAATCTTTTATCACAATCTCCCGACCGAACTCCTTAGAGATCATCTTCATAGCATTGTAACAATGACCACAAATCCTAAGTTTCTTTAATAACTCGTATTGGTTGAACTAGGACTCGTCCTCGAGAAGGGCTAATGATAGTTCCTTTCCTTCCTCATTCTTCATGATTTTACCAAGCATCATGTGTATCTCTCTAGTTTCTGGATGAGAATTGTCGCCCGCAAAAAATTCAAGAACACTGTCTAACTCAGCCAACCTCCCACCTGGAACTTTCTTGACCTTCCTTGCTTCCATAAGATCTCTCGTGCTCCTCGCTTCACATCATTTAGCCTTCTTAGCATAGACGTCCGATAAAAGGACATAGCCATGGCTGTTCTTGGGATCCAACTCGACTAATGAAATCTTGCTTGTTTTCAACGTCCCCGTACCGTGCATTCTAGATCCACCAAGGCAAGCACACCATATAAGCATGTCGGTTCCATAGGCATAGATTTCGTCACCTTACTTGCCTCGTCAACGAGGCCAACTCTTCCATAAAGGTCAACCTTACAACTACAGTGTTGGATCATTGGACTAATACCAAAACTCCTCCATCCTTCTAAACACTCCTTTCCTTCACTGACCAAAAGTCCACGTACATCTATTCCAAAAAAAAAAGTCCACGTACACGAGCACATAAAACCGCCAGAAATGTAATGGCATCAGGTCACTCCTTGCTTTGGCATTTCATCAAGAACATTCCCCTGGCAAGTCCACGCATAGCCAGTCCCGAGATCATAATAGATCAGGTCATTACATCCCTGACAAGATACGATTTTATCAAACACCGAGTCTACTAATGCAGCCCCCATGGCAATGTAGATTTCCAATCCATATTTCTCAATATCAGCATGAACCCATTTTCCGTGCCCAAAAGCACCTAATCGTCCACAAGTCTAAAGTACTTGACAAGGTATAAGCAATATTAGGCCTCACACCATCCTCTTCCTAGCATCTGCATCTCGCGAAACAGGGCAAGTGCTCCCTTATAGCCGGAGCATCCAACACAGCAAATAATTATGCAACTCTACGATACCACATTCCTTGAAGGCATTCCATTGAACAGACGACGTACAACAGGAATTGATCGCTTACACATTAGCATGACAACTGTTAGAGAATGCCACGAAGGTAAGTGAGGTCGTGGAGTCTTGGCAAACTCTTGGAGGGCGGCATCAAATGGCCACAGGAGTACATGCCGATGAGAAACGATTGGACAAAGAGATCATTGGCGAACCAAAAGAGAAGAACTTGTGCGTGTATTTGTCTTCTGTATGGAAGTAGAGTGGCATGTGGACGAACTGGATTAAAGTGCAGATGCGAGAATCAGGTAGCACACCATTAATGCGCATGCAAAGGAATGCGGAAAATAGAAATAGCCAGATTGGAGAGATGGAAAGATGAAAAATAGGGTGCGTTGCTGATAACAGCCTCGGAAAAACCCGAATTTCCAGGACGGCTATCAATGGATTGGCAGGAAAGTTGCTGAACTGAAGACTGCTTATAGATGATAGTATACCGCTCTTAAAAGCCTATTACATTTATATATTAACAAAAAGACCATTTTTCTGCAGGAAGAACATGTTTACAGAGAGACAAAATCGGAAACTCATAACATGTCATTAAAATGGAAAGGAAAGTCCGAGTTCAATTGAACTGGATTAGTGCATGCTTAACCTACGCAGGTTGATTAAAGATGGTAATAGCAACAGTGCGACGAGGACCGAATTCAATTTATAAACCGCACTGACACAAATCTGGTTGAGTTGTTTGTATATGCAGCTTAAGATCATCACTTTCTGTTTTTATTTTCAAAACATTGATTAAACAAACGCAATGTAAAAAATGCAAATCTGGTGAGTTGTTTGTATATGCAGCTTAAGATCATCACTTTTTGTTTTTATTTTCAAAATATTTATAAAGCAAACGCTATTTAAAAAATGTTTTCAGATGCCACTGCAGTTGTCCAGGCAATTCCTTCCTCGGCCTCTTTGGAAGAAGCCGAACCTATCCTTCTCTTTTATCCGTACTGAATTGAATCAGGTTTCTGGTGGTATTAGCTGCTCTGTTTTTACTTCCGAGTGTTATTTCTAATGGTGTGGTTGCTATCCCCATCTTCATTGGGAGAACTATTTTAGCCGATTTGGCTTAATAAAATTCCAACTTTTCCTTTCAAAAAGATGTTTTCATTTTTGCACCTCCAAAGACATGCAGAAACATTAATTTTAAAAAAAAAATGCAACAACACCGTCGACCACCAGTAACATTGATCTATCACAGGCAGAAACTGAGAAATAGGCATAAATTGCATCGTCCGCTCCGGCAATGAGATTAACGAAATCCTCTAATTATCTGAGAAAAATCTTGAATAGAACCCATGAGTAAACAATCACAAAAAAGATCCAACCAAATTAAATAAACGGATGAAGGAGAGGGGGAGTAACTGTTTCAATCAACTAAGTCTAACGGACAATGCCTCCAAAACTAGATTGATTAGTCTTCTTCCTCGCCCTCATTTTCGGCAATGTTGAAGTATCTCAACTCGTAAACATTCCTGTCCTTGTTCGAAGCAATCACCCTAAGCCAATCCCTCACATTGTGCTTCTTCAAGTACTTCTTAGTCAAGTATTTTAGATACCTGAGAAACAATAATCAGTAAGTGATGTCAACGCTCCAACTCCATACATTAAAAAGAAGGCTCGTTGCGAAAAATCATCAAGAGTACCAGACCACCTCCCTCTTCTTTGGCGACATTACCAACATTTCCAAAAAAGAACTCAGAAGGTTAATGAACAACATAATTATTAGCATCGTGTACCATCAAGAACGCAAGTATCCACAAAATCATCGATGGTAATATTGATTTCGCTATCCATGTTGGTAAAAACTAAAACACATACAGATCATGTCACCGAAAAACATCAACATTCAATGAAGAGTTATCTAATACATCTTTCTCTCCCTTTAATCTGTCTCAAAAACTTATTTGGGATAATATCAAAGATATAATTAGGATTATACCGATATTTACTTCCTTGATCATGTCAACATTAGCCAAATCGAAAGGTAACATTCAACAAATAAAGACAGAGTAATAACATGATTAAACATGAAATTTAAGAAACATCAAACAAGCGACCTGAATAAGTGCTACAAACGCATATACTATGAAAAACGAATAGGAAAACTGTTATAAGTCGAAACAAATCTTCAATGGTCACAGTCGAGACAATCTGAAATCATGTTAGAGTTTCAGTAACAATTTCCAGATCTAATCTTAAATCCTCAATATTCCTCTCCAACATAATTTTCGTACTCAAACCAATAAAAAAACCACACAACAAAAACGATGAAAAAGGGAATAAATCTGCGATCTTCTCATTAAGAAGAAGAAAATGAAGAAAAAACAAAGAGAAAGAGGAAGAGGATAGTAAAGTAAAGAAGAATACCGCTTGGAGAAGTTGTTGTCGGAGGTGACGGTAATCTTGTTCTTCTCGCGGGTGACGGTGACGGAGTCGCCGAGAGCGCCGGCCTTTCCGCCGACCTTGATCCGCTCCTGGAGGAACTTCTCGAGGGAGGCGATGTCCATGATCTTGTCCTCCACCGGCTTCGCGCAGTCGATCACGAACGTCGCTCCCTTCTTCTTCCCCTTGCTCGCCACCGCCGTTCCGCGACTCATTTTCTGCCATTTTTCACAATCCACAACTCAAAAACCACACACACAGCCACACACACACACACACACATATACATATACATATACATATACATATATGATTATATATATGCAGTGTATCTATAGAAAGAGAGAGTACATACCGAAACTCTGAAAGGTGCAAGAGAGCAAGGAGGAGCTAGACTGACGTGAGCTGCGATTTAGGGTTCGCCTTCGCCCAAAGCACCCGAGAGGAACAAATGCATATATAAGCCCCAAATGAACCCCTGTTGCAAATTTAACCTCCGTTCTAACTGATTTTTTATTTTTATTTTTTTTAATTCAATTTTTATGACAAAAGACCAAAAACCCCTTAATTCATCTTCAGAGGAAAAAAAAAAAAAAAGTCCGGCTGCTTTCCGGCATGACCAGGCCGGACCAGTGCCAGTCATGCCGGAAAATATACTGGTCCGGCCGGAATTTTTTTTTTTTTTTATGACTCATCTCACGGGTTTATTTTTTTATTTTTTTTTATCACTCATCTCACGGGTTTTCTGGACTCGGGTTTTTTTTTTTCTGATTTTTGAAAAAATATATATTTTATGCATTTTGTGGCATGACCAGGCCCTGGTCATGCCGGATTTGTACATTTTCCGGCATGACCAGGCCGGACCAGTGCCAGTCATGCCGGAAAATGTACTGGTCCGGCCGGAATTTTTTTTTTTTTTTTTATGACTCATCTCACGGGTTTATTTTTTTATTTTTTTTTATGACTCATCTCACGGGTTTTCTGGACTCGGGTTTTTTTTTTTTTCTGATTTTTGAAAAAATATATATTTTATACATTTTGTGGCATGACCAGGCCCTGGTCATGCCGGATTTGTACATTTTCCGGCATGACCAGGCCGGACCAGTGCCAGTCATGCCGGAAAATATACTGGTCCGGTCGGAATTTTTTTTTTTTTTTATGACTCATCTCACGGGTTTATTTTTTTATTTTTTTTTATCACTCATCTCACGGGTTTTCTGGACTCGGGTTTTTTTTTTCTGATTTTTGAAAAAATATATATTTTATGCATTTTGTGGCATGACCAGGCCCTGGTCATGCCGGATTTGTACATTTTCCGGCATGACCAGGCCGGACCAGTGCCGGTCATGCCGGAAAATGTACTGGTCCGGCCGGAATTTTTTTTTTTTTTTTATGACTCATCTCACGGGTTTATTTTTTTATTTTTTTTTATGACTCATCTCACGGGTTTTCTGGACTCGGGTTTTTTTTTTCTGATTTTTGAAAAATATATATTTTATACATTTTGTGGCATGACCAGGCCCTGGTCATGCCGGATTTGTACATTTTCCGGCATGACCAGGCCGGACCAGTGCCAGTCATGCCGGAAAATATACTGGTCCGGCCGGAATTTTTTTTTTTTTTTTTATGACTCATCTCACGGGTTTATTTTTTATTTTTTTTATGACTCATCTCACGGGTTTTCTGGACTCGGGTTTTTTTTTCTGATTTTTGAAAAAATATATATTTTATGCATTTTGTGGCATGACCAGGCCCTGGTCATGCCGGATTTGTACATTTTCCGGCATGACCAGGCCGGACCAGTGCCGGTCATGCCGGAAAATGTACTGGTCCGGCCGGAATTTTTTTTTTTTTTTTTTATGACTCATCTCACGGGTTTATTTTTTTATTTTTTTTATCACTCATCTCACGGGTTTTCTGGACTCGGGTTTTTTTTTTTCTGATTTTTGAAAAAATATATATTTTATGCATTTTGTGGCATGACCAGGCCCTGGTCATGCCGGATTTGTACATTTTCCGGCATGACCAGGCCGGACCAGTGCCAGTCATGCCGGACCAGTGCCAGTCATGCCGGAAAATGTACTGGTCCGGCCGGAAATTTTTTTTTTTTTTTTTTATGACTCATCTCACGGGTTTTATTTTATTTTATTTTTATTTTTTTTTTTGGCTCACATATGGGCTCTCGGGTTTTCCTGACCGGGCCGGACCGGTACCGGTCCGGCCCGGTCCGGAAAATTTGATGTTTTTTTTTCACATATGGATTTTCCTGACCGGACCGGACCGTACCGGTCCGGCCCGGTCCGGAAAATCTGAGGTTTTTTTTTCACACATGGGGTTTTCCTGACCGGACCGGACCGGTACCGGTCCGGCCCGGTCCGGAAAACCCGAGAGCCATAATTCCCTCTTTTTTTTGCCCAACAAATGGACTCTCGGGTTTTCCGGACCAGTGCCAGTCCTGCCGGAAAATGTACTGGTCCGGCCGGAATTTTTTTTTTTTTTTTATGACTCATCTCACGGGTTTGTTTTTTATTTTTTTTTATGACTCATCTCACGGGTTTTCTGGACTCGGGTTTTTTTTTTCTGATTTTTGAAAAAATATATATTTTATGCATTTTGTGGCATGACCAGGCCCTGGTCATGCCGGATTTGTATATTTTCCGGCATGACCAGGCCCTGGTCGAGCCGGATTTGTACACTTTGGTTTTGCTAAAAAAGTTTTTGACTCCTAAGTAATATTTTAAATTTATACTCCTAAGTTTTTAGGTAAGCCATGCTCTAGCTTTTTCGCTTTTTTTTTTTTTTTTCAAATCGAAAAAAATTTTTGTTTAAAAAAAACCTGTTATTGCTAAATAAGAGATGAAATTAATATATATATATATATATAGAGCAACGACCATCATAGTATATTTTTAACTATCACAAAAGAATGGGTGGTTGTTGGATGATTCACCTATGTGAATATGATAGACCCCGTAGTGATCGGGAAAAAGAAGGTTTTAAAAAAAAAAGGATAGCACCACGGTACGGATAATTTCAATTCCGGACCGGCCTAAATGTCCGGTTAGGGCGGCATGCCGGTCCGGAGAACCCGAAGGTGTTGTGAAAAACTTGTTAAATTGTCTTAAATTTTTTTTTTAATTAAAATTACGCACATTTAAATTTTTTTAAACATAACTATTTTTTCTATCCAAATTGAACACAAGAAGTATAATAATTCAATGACATATCAGTATCTAGAAATGATACAAAAATCTTCTTAGTTTATTGTTAAACTTTATGTATAATTTTTTATCTCTTATGAGTGCAAACTTTAGATAGTTTATTGTTAAACTTTAGGTATAATTTTGTATCTCTTATGAGTGCAAATTTTAGATAGTTTATTGTTAAATTTTATAATTTATTTTTTTGAAATTTAATCACGGTTCTCCGGACCGGGGTGTTCTCCCTTGTCTTCTTTTTTTAACCGGACATGCCGGTCCGGAATTGAAATTCTCCGGACCGGGGTGTTCTACATTTGGTTTATTTTTTTAACCGGACATCCGGCCATGTCGGTCCGGAATTGAAATTCTCCGGACCGGGGTGTTCTCCCTTGTTTTCATTTTTTAACCGGACATGCTGGTCCGGAATTGAAATTATCCGTACCGTGGTGTTATCTTTTTTAATTTTTTTTTAATAAAACGTTCTTTTTCCCGATCACTACATCTAATAAATAGAAAAGAAATTACGGGGTTTATCATATTCACATAGGTGAATGATCCAACAACCACCCATTCTTTTGTAATAGTTAAAAATATACTATGATGGTCGTTGCTTTATATATATATATATATTAATTTCGTCTCTTATTTAGCAATAACAAAGTTTTTTTTAAGCTAAAATTTTTTAGATTGGAAAAAAAAAAAAAAAGAGCGAAAAAGCTAGAGTACGGCTTACCTAATATGACGTAGTATAAATTAAAAATATTACTTAGGAGTCAATAACTTTTTTAGCAAAACCAAAGTTTCTTTTTTTTTTTTTTACTTAAACTTATTTATATTTAAAAAAAAAAAAAACCCAAAAACACAGAGCACAACGAACAAACTGTTTTTCTGGCCCGGCATGACCGGCCCCGGTAAGGCCGGTTCAGATATCACGCCAAATTGGGACTGGTCAGGCCTAAGTCTGGCGTTTTTTTTTTTCAAATATCATAAAATTTAAGTAAAAAAAATTTCCAGAACAGTACATTTTCCGGCCGGACCAGTACATTTTCCGGCAGGACTGGCCCTGGTCCGGCCTGGTCATGCCGGAAAATGTACAAAATATATATTTTTTCAAAAATTGTAAAAAAAAAAAAAAATTCCGGAACAATACATTTTCCGGCCGGACCAGTACATTTTCCGGCCGGACTGGCCTTGGTCCGGCCTGGTCATGCCGGAAAATGTTCAAAATATATATTTTTTCAAAAATTGTAAAAAAAAAAAAAATTTCCGGACCAGTACATTTTCCGGCCGGACTGGCCCTGGTCCGGCCTGGTCAGGCCGGAAAATGTACAAAATATATATTTTTTCAAAAATGATAAAAAAAAAAAAAAAATTCCGGAACAGTACATTTTCCGGCCGGACCAGTAAATTTTCCGGCCGGACTGGCCCTGGTCCGGCCTGGTCAGGCCGGAAAATGTACAAAATATATATTTTTTCAAAAATGATAAAAAAAAAAAAATTCCGGAACAGTACATTTTCCGGCCGGATCAGTACATTTTCCGGCAGGACTGGCCCTGGTCCGGCCCCCCTCTTTTCGGAACCTCTTTTCCCGCCCTTCAGATCCTTTATCTATCTCATATATCTTTTTTTTTTTTTTTTACTTGTAAAGGGTATTTTAGAGAAAACAAAAAAATGATTAATGAAGGAGGTTAGTCTTGCAATGTTTTCTCTCTTGAGGTTAGTCTTGCATCAGTTTCCCATTTTAATCCCTTATCTGCAAAGGCCCCAGAACAGGGATGATTAAAAGAAGCTCTAGGGTTTTGCCCACATCTAACGGCGTCGTTTTGAAAGATTCAGTCTTTTGGGCCTACTAATCTCTATCATTCCGATGGCTAAATTGGGCTAGCCACAAGATCTTTTGAAGCCCACTAAGAGTTGGCCCAAAATGTGTCCTCGTTTTAAAACAAAAGAAAAAAACAAAACAAAAGAAAAAAAAAAAAAGAGAAGTTCCCATGGAAGATGAAGAACTGGAACGTATAGCTCCTTGCTCTTCTCTAGCTGTTGAATCTATCATCCGTGTTGGAACGGTACATATATATGTATATATACATATATAAAAATAAAAAACTCCATTTTTGTGTTCCAAAGTCTCAATCTTTGACCTTTTTTTTTCCAACATTTTCAGGCTGGTGCGATTTGGGGCCTATGTGCCGGTCCTTACGAAGCTCGTAAACAAGGTATGAACATATATACACACACACAAATATACAAATATAAATATATATATAAAAGGAGGCGTAATATGGAACTGATTTTATTGGTAATGCAGGCCTGACAGGCGTTGCTCATGCTGGTTTTGTGGTACCAAGCTTTGCCCGTTTGTCTGTTCATAAACTGTTATTGATCTGGTATTGTAGCGTTTGAGATTTGTGTGGGATTTTTAACTGCTTCTTTGTTGATGGGCAGGCAAGGTCGATTGCGGGGTTCGGCTTTCAATGTGGTAATTACTAATACACTCTGCTCTTTCTCTGGTATATTATGTTGAGTTGTAGGTAAAGTGTTTGTTAAATTGACGCTTTGAGTTGGGCTTTAGGACTTGTTGCTGGGATTTTTACCTCTACTCGCTGTGGGCTTCAGAGATATAGAAGAAAGGATGATTTGGTTAGTTCTCTAATTTTTCGGGTTCATCATGGTTGTTGGCATTGATTGTTTCTTGGACCTTTTCGAAATTCCTTTGTTGTGCATGTGATTAGATCAGTTTTCACTAGTTGGGATTCGTTTTTTCTGAGATCAGAAAAGAATTTGAGCACATGGGTTTGTATCAGTTGGTGTTTTTTTACCGATTTTCAAAGGACAATTCGAAACCCAATTTTGAGTTTTTATGTTATCTGGGACGTACTCCAAACGAAGTTAATTGTGATGCTTCCTGAAGACGGCAACTGACATTTCCAAATTTATGGATACGACGTAATAGATGTTTGTACTAGGAGAATTTTAATCTGCCTTACTTTTTGATTAGGAGAACTAATTTGGTGCTTGTGCGGCTTGGGTGCTAGTCTTGGAAGTTTGATGGTTGCATTTGTCTTTTAGGTGGATGGATTGCAAAATTATGTTCCTAGGTGTAACACAGAAGAAGAGGAGGGTGTTCATTTGGAAGACATCATTGTTTATTTCTTTCGGTGAATCACATGGAAATAGCTATTTATTTAATTGAGTTTGAGAAAAAATTGTCATCGTTAATGATCTAGGACGTTCTAGCTACTTTTGTGAAGAAGTTTATGCTGATGATGCTATGATTAGTTGGTAAGTTTTATCACACTCTCGTTCACTCAAAAACAATGAAGTCTCCACTGATGCCATTATTGAATTCTGGAAGGTTTGTTAATTGAATAGGTGCAAAAATTGATGAATCATAGATGAGTTTCATGAGCTAGGGCAGTGACTGAGCTAGTCCTATGTAAGTTTCTGCCACGAAAATCTCTTAGATGTTTTCTATAGATCTTCCATTCGGTCGAAACATCATGAAATGGCAGCTCAATCAACAATAGCTGCAACATGCGAAAATGTTTAATTGCTCACACTCTTGAATTCAAGAGCTTGACCCGGTTCATTACTACTATAGTATAATACTAATACTAAAGCAAAAGAGCCCGACCTTTCAAAAGAAGTTTAGGATCTTGTCGTTATGCTCTGATACTGTCTCATTGTAGAGGAGTTAGAAAATATAAACTTTGTTGGGCTTCTGTCGATTGTTTTACTTTATTTAATTGAATTACACCTGGCCATATTGCTTCTTAGAATTGGTGCTAAGGCCTCCATGTAAAATCTAATGGCTAGTAGATTTCTGATTCTTGGATGTTTCTTTTATCTTAACTCGTATTGGGAGATGGTTCGTCAAGTCATAAACATAGATACATTTGTCTGTGTGCGTGCATGCTTGTATTTACTTGTCTAGTAGTGAAGAATCAGGGCTGTATGCGGGACAAAAGTTTTGAGTTATATTATGATATATACATAGCATGATATCCTGCTGACTGGTGTTGTCAATTATTTTACGAAAGGTGAATTCTCTAGTTGCGGGTGCGGCAGCGGGGGCAGCTGTTGCTGCTAGCACACGAAGCTGGAGTCAAGTAGTGGGGACGACTTGTCTAGTTTCCGTCTTATGCGCTACTGCTGACTACTTTAAACATATTTGAAGGACTTATAGGTGGAAGCAAACGTGCCAAAAGGTCCTTCCGTTCTCTGCTTCTTATACATCAAACACCATTCTAGATCACATTCATTCTTGCTAGTAGACTAATATCATAAAGAAAATATGTAGTAGAAACACAGAAACTTTTGTATTTTGTTCTACTACTTGAACTGGGATGAAGTGCTTTTTCTCTTTGAATTCATTGAAGAACGTATCTTTAAGTTTTGAATTAATCAATTTTTGTTCATGAATCAGATGGGAATATTTTTATTTTATTTTATTTTATTTTTATGTTCCCATCAATATGAACGTGTTTTAATCGTTTATTATCTGTTTTGGTGACTTGTGGAACATAGGAACAAGGTCATTCAATTATGAACAAACTTGTTTAACCAAAAGAGGATTAGATGTGCCGAACCTCAACTCGTATTTTCTCTCATTTAGCTGTATTTTCGGTTGTTCCAAACATGGTTTTATTGCCCGACAAATTGCCAGCTTGCGATGGTCGTCAAAATGTGGTTTTAGAAAGAGGAAAAGCTTATTGGAAAGATGTTGAACGTGGAGAGAGTTTTGAACTCCCAAGTCACAAGCTTTATCTGAAGAAGCCTCCATTGAATGGAGCCACGGAAGACACGTGATGATGTTAATGATTTTAAAAACATCATATATTGGAGGATTTATAATTGCATACGCAAATCTGCGTTTTTTTTTTTTTTTTAGACTTTTTTGGGTTAAACTTCTGTTTGTGAACCAAATAAATTACTCAATTATTAATGCAACGGGTATCAATTCTATTCCAAACTGTTTTATAATTTATGTGATAATAAATTATTATCTTTTAACTACTAGATGTGATATCTTAATCTTACTACTATTATTATGTACCTTGAAATTTTTTTCAACACATATCAATTAAAAAGTTACGGTTCCGTTATGTATTTGTTGGTTCATTTTAAACTTTTCATCTCAGTTTTTATCTTTTTCTGAAAAATCAATAAAAATTATAACTAATTTTTTAAAAAGTCAATTAATCAATTTTAACTTAAAAATTTTAATTCAAACTGCTTTATCAAATACACCCTTAAAGTTGAATTCGAATCGCTATTCTTGAATAATTACGGGGCAAAAAAGGGGAAACAATCTTGCCACCCATTAAAAACTTTGTTCTTGAGCTGTGTACTTGGACAAGTTTCATTATCAGTGAAGAAAAAGGTATTTAAGCAAGAAAACGAAGTCAATGCTTCTGGTGTGTCAGTATCTGTTGGGTTGATTAATCGGAAATGATAGCTTCTTAATACTTTTTTTCGGTGACTTTTTTTTTTTTTTTGTTTGCTGAAACAGTATTTTTAGTTCACTTTTTTATTTTTTCGTAAATATTTTAGGTGACTGGTTACTGTAATAGTGCGTTTGGCCAATTGTTTAATAATTTCGTAAAGGAAAAATGTGTGGTAAGGGCGTTTGTTTTAAAGTTTATTTTAAATTAAATTGTATATTTTTTAATCATTATTTTTGTCCTTTTTTTTGAAAAAAATTTTTGTTCTTTTTGAAAAAGTTTTTTGTTCTGAAAAATTACTATTGAAATTTAAAAATTTTAAACTAAACTCATTCACCAAACACCTCCAAAGAATCTCTGCCAAGGTGCCATTTACATATATATATATATATATATTCTCCACCGAATCGGCAAATGAGAACTCTTAGAGGGTGTTTAGTGTGTTAGTTTGAGTTGAAATATTTTAGTTGTAATAGTAAATTTTTTTGAATTTTCAGAAAAGACAAAAAACTTTTTGGGAAAAAGATAAAAACTTTTTAGAAAAAGGACAAAAAAAAGTTTGAAATAAGTTGGAGTTGGAATGGTTGCCAAACGCCCCATTAACATGTTTTCATCCCAAGTCATGTTAGTCTTACGAGAAATTCATGAATTATGCCCAAAAATTTCAAATTCTCAGACCTTTATTTTTATTTGTATATCCATTATCATTATATATTATGGTGGTTACATATATTATTAATTTGTCATAATTTTTTTTTTCTCTTGGACTTTTTTTTTAATTAACAAATACAAACTTATTATTTCAACCAACACTCCTCGAGTGGCACATATCATTTCTGCCGATATATCTATTATATTTCATCATCAATAATAATAGTGAAAATTAGTTTCTTTGGAATTCCGTAAGACAATTTCGTCTTTTTTTTTTTTTTTTAACCTGTTTAAACCGGGTTTCGCTCTAAGGTTTTTTGGAATTTGGTTAAACAGTTTCGAAGAAATTTCGGCTTTTTATTTTATTTTATTTTTTTGTTATGTGGTTTTGTGCCTTTTCTTCTTCTTTTTTATTTTTTTTTTTATTGTTTTTACAATATACTATTTCCGCACTTCAACTAGTACATATATAAGAGAAGGACCAAATATATTACAATTTGCAAATATACTGGTGGAATTGAAGGGTTTTTTTTTTTTTTTTTTATTTTTTTAATTGAAGTGAAGAAAAAGTCTGGAGTTTGAGGGCATATTAATATTATTACTAAATTCAAAATCTATGAGAAAACTTTAAAATTTGTCCTAAATAAAATAAGATTTCCCTTGAATAGTCATTAGTTGCCTGCATTTTTTTTTTTTTGATAGGGCATATTAATTTTTTTGAATGTGAAGTAATCTATTAATTACCAAGTACTAACAATGTATTCAAGTTTTTGTTATCAATTCAAGTTGGTTTTCTTTTCTTTTCTTTTGTTGTTTATATTTTATAGAATAACCTACGAAAGAACTTGAATTTATATATTTGGTGTCAACCTTTGCCACGGTTGAAACTTGAAAACATTGGAATTGAATTTAAATATGACTAGAAATACGTGGATTTCACTTCTTGATTGTCTTTTCAAGGGGAAAAAAAAAATTGGTGCGATGTAGCCTAATTTTATATGAATCTTTTGTGTAAAAGGGGCAATAACGCTGGATTGCATGTTAAAACATAACATAAATAATATATAGATTTAATAGTTCAAAATAGAACCATAATAAATTTTAGGGTAAATTATTTATTTTGTCCTTGCACTCTTAACATTGTGCAACTTTGGTAGTAATTTTTTTTTTTTTTATAGCTAGAATGCTCCCAAAACTGTTAAAATTTTGCTAAAATAGTTCTTTCTGTTAATTTTTGAACAAAATATGTTAGAAATTTGGTCAAAAAAATGACACTAACTTTGGATTCCGTTAAAAAAAATTAATGAAAAAGACTCTGTAGTAATGTTTTTTTATAGTTTATAATCATTTTAGTTACAAAAAAAAATGCCCCTAAACTATTAAAATGTTGTCACAATAGTTATTTTTGTTAATTTTTAAATGGAATTTGTTAGTAATTTGAATCAAAAAAGTAATGTTACTAACGAATTCCGTCCAAAAATTAACGTAAATGAGTATTGTAGTAATATTTAAAAGTTTAGGGGCATTCCAATTATAAAAAAAGAAAAAATTAGGGAACAAAATTACACAAGTTAAAGTTTAGGATCAACTTAACAATTTACCCTTAATTTTAATATTAAAAAAAATTGTTAGATTGATCGATAAACGGACTCAAGATTTAGATAGCTCCCTTAAGAGTGGGTTCATGTAGTAGATGCAAAAATAACTTGCTGAGCTGAAACTCTATCTAACAACATTAATTGTTGGTGACTAATAAATAACTTATGTTTTGCTTAGAATGGATGACTTATAATAACTTGCTAAGACACAAACCCATTTGCAAATTGCTAATTAGTTATAAAAAAAATTATGGTAATTATATAAATAATAACTTATCTTCTTTTGTTGTACTTTTTTGTCTACCACAAATATGATAATTTATAAAATATACATTTAATTTGAACTTGTGCTTCTTTTTTTTTTTTAATGAAATTTGCAACTATTACAACATTAATTATTATTTTCCAAGATAGCCAATTAATTACCTAAAATATATCTAACAAAAAAGTTTTTTTTTTTTTTTTTAATATGGATCCTATTTGCATATGGAAATTAATATCCTAAACTTCTTTCATATCCATTGAGCTGTATTCTTCCGTAGTTCTAGACAATCACATAACTTAAATAAGCTATAATTATCTCCTACTTATTTTAGTCATAGATTTAAGATCACTGGTATCAGTTTATTATTTTACTAGAGGCGTACATTAAAGGATTAAGTTTTTAGGAGACTCGTATAAGAATAATCAGTTTTTAATAGTGATAAATCGGGGGAAAAAAAAAAGTAGAACCGAAGAAGGAAAAGAAAAAAAACAACTGTTTGGGGGGAAAGTTTAAACTTAAGGTTTAAACTCAAATTTTTATCTTTTTTGAAAAAGTTTTTTTGTCTATTTAAAAACTCAATAAAAGTTATTATTCAAATTTAAAAATTTCAACTTAAACTCATTCACTAAATGAGCCCAAATCTACTTTGAACGAAAATCCCACTTGATTATGACTGGCTTCGCCTGGTTTGTTATTTATGGATTTTCATGCATGCGCAAAAAAGAAAAAAAATCAAAATCAAAATCAAAATCAAAATAGAAATAAAACCTCTAACATGACATCCAATTAGATAATCTAATGAGACGATACATTTTAATTTCTCGTCTATATTAATATATTATTAAATGAATTAATCTACATATTTAAAAAAAAAAAAAAAACACCTATATACGTACGCAAGTATTTATAACACATCCACATGATAAAAACAAGACAACATCCTTTGAAAAATTATAAGTTTATTAGGATATGTGATGTGGACGGAGAAGAGTGGAGGCTGAGGGGTCAAGATCAGGAATCTCTCTCCAAAAATAAAAATAATAATAAAAATAAAAAATCAATAACTCTACTCAACGGCATGGGCACCTAATTTTGGAGCACCAGCCATCACCTCATCAGTTTTGGAACTTCTTCTTCTTCAATTTTTTTTTTCCCTTTTTGGCTCGAAAATCAATCCCAATCCCCATCATTTCAAGATAGACCTCACCCATCTCTCTCTCTCTCTCTCTCTCTCTCTCTAGAGTTTCCTTTTTCCCTCTCCATTTTTCTCTTCCGCCAATTTTTATGTAGCAAAATAAAAAAAAAAAAAAAAAAAGGGTTACCATTTTGATACTACAGCTTAACAATCATCACCAAAGGCATCCCTCTTTATCGTCAAACCATTGTCTTGTCTTTAGTCTCCAAACAACAGGGATCTAAGCTTCTACATATACATATAAATAGATATGTATATATATATCTGTATCTCTGGATGAAACTATATTCGAGTTGATTCTAGTTTCCTAGCTAATATAGTGCTTGCTATAAATTTATATATATTATTATATAATATACAAGCTATGGAGTTTGAATACCATGAGGTAAGTCTTCCATCTTAGTGATTTTATTTATACCAAATTTTTCTCCCTAAATTTTTGTGTTTTGTGTTTTTTTTCTTTTGTCGCTGTCATGAATTTGTGATGATATTGAACGAGAGAAGGATTACATAAGGAACTCAAGAAGAGTGCAGCTCTTCACTTGCAGATGGTTGCCTTTTTCCTCTCCAAAAGCTTTGGTTTTTCTTTGTCATGGTAATTTCTATTTCTTTTTTTTTTTTTTTTTTTTTAATCTTCTGGGTTTGGTTGAAGTTTGAACCTTTAATAATTGAACATGCATTCATGGTGGGTTTTGCAGGATATGGTATGGAGTGCAGTGGTTTCATGAGAGGTAATAAATATTCTTTTCTACTCCATTATTCTTTTCCTTCTTGTTTCTCTGTCAATATGGATTACATTATTATTACAGCCTCTAAAGCCTAGCTAAACCTATATATATATATATATATATATATAATTTCCCTTCTTTTGAGTTGGTTCCAATTTTATCACCTGTTGCCTTAATTAGCTGTCTCTCCTTTCTCAGTTACCATCACTCTAGCATATTGACATCAATTTTGGAGATAATTTAACTAAAATATATAAGATAGAAAGGAAAAAAAAAATTTTTCCTTCTTCTTTTTTCTGGTCCCTCATATATAAGATACAAAGAAAAAAAAAACATAAAATTTTTTTTTTTTGGCTTTCATGACTTCTGAGATGGAGAAGAAAATGTTTCTGGATTAATAGATTGAAGGTAAAATAAGGCTAAATATTCGGGGTTATTTTATTTTATTTTTTTCCTGGAGTGAGATATTCGGCTAAATTAGATAGAAGATGAGGGTGACACATTTCTTTTGGATGTTCTTTTACATTTGTATTTACATACTTATCAACTTCTCTCAAAAGTGACATCGTCACGATATACAGCTCGGTAGATAAAACCATATAACAATTAGTGATCACATACTTTTTATATATCTGATCTCTCTCGGTGTTCTTTGGTTCCATCTGGGGAAATCACTTTCTTCGATGTTCTCATTTTCCTCGGAACGAAAAGATTGGAAGAGTTTGTAAATACATATATATATGTGTGTGTGTGTGTGTGTGTGTTGATAGATACATCTAAGGCGAGCCAATATATTACGGCTTTCCATCTGCCTTTAATTATGAGATAAGAGAGCGCTATCGGTTCTTTCATGATTTCATCAATGACCTTTCAATGCAAGCCTGTAACACCACGTTTTTTGTTTTTATCGAAGATATGATTATAAGTACCGAAGGGGACTTTATATATATATATATATATATATATATATGTATGAAAATTTATGGAGAAAAAAAGACTTTTGCTAACAG